>CM054164.1:18904722-19018290 GCA_028751875.1 Rapana venosa
AAAAACCCCAAAAGATTTAAAAAAAAAAAATAAAATTTTTTATTCCCCAAAAAAGGGATTTTCTAGAAAAAAACCTTCAAGGAAAACAGGGGAAAAAAATTTTAAAATTTAAATTTTTTTACAAAAAAACCATTTAAAATCGCAAATGAAATTTTTAATTTTTAAAAAAACTTTTATTAAATTAACGGGCTTTTTATAAAATAGGGCACCAAAAAAACCCCCGGGGGGGAAAAAAGGGGCAGCCTGAACACATTTTAAAAAAACCCCTTTTTCAAAAACTTTTTGGGTTAAAAACCCCCCAAGTCTTTTCATTGAAACCAAATTTCCCCAAACTCAAAAGCCTTTGATAAAAAACTTTTAGGAAGGAGGGACCCCGCACAAAACATACTTTAACAAAAGCAAAAAATCCCCTTTTTTAAAAGGGGGTTTTTTTTCCCAAACGGTCAAATTTAGGAAAAAGGATTATCCGGGCCGGGGGTTTTTAAAAAACAGGAAAAAAAAGACAAAAAAAACAAACAAACCATCAAAAGATACAAATTTAAAAGAAAAAAAAGATTTTTTCCAAAACCCCCAAATTTTATAAAAAAAGGGGAAACCCAAAAGGGCATACCCATTAAAGCAAAACAAATAACAAACCGAATAAAGAAAAAAAAATTCTTCCCCCAAAATAAAACCCCCCAAAACCTACCACATTCACCCAAAACACAAGTTTTAATTGGGTTTTAAAACCCCCAAAAAAGTTTTTTTCAAAAAATACCCCACATTTTTTTTTTTTGGGGGGGCCCAAAATTTTTTTTTTTTTTTTTTTTTTTCACCAAAAACCCAAAAAATCCAACCCCCCCAATGGGGGAACCTTTTTTTAAAACACAAGATGACCACCCCTTTTTTTTCCCCCTTTCCCCCCCCCCCCCTTTTTTCCCCCCCCCCCCCCCCCCTAAAAAATGTTACCCAAACGGGAAGCTCATTTTTAAAATTTTTTAAAAGAATTTTTTTGGGGTTTTCCCCCCCTTTAAAAACCGAAAAGAGAAATTTTTGAAAAAAAAATACCCGGGCCCCAAAAAAGGCAAAACCAAAAGGGCCCAAATTAAACCCTTTGCCCAAAACCCCCTGGAAGAAAGTTTTCAAACGCCGAAAATTCAATTAACCTTTTTCCCTTTTTTTTTTCCCTTCATTGGGGTCCTTTTTCAAAGTACTGTTTATCTTCTGCCCACTATTGTTGGGGTTTTTACAGGTACATGGGAAATTGTTCCTTTTCAAATTCCCCTTTTTTTCCCAACGTGTTTTTATGTTGGTTATCCCGGGTTCCTTTTTATCGGGGGACTGCGTGTTCTGTTGTATTTTTTTGGCGCCCTTCCTAGGGCTTCCCGGGTTCCCACTTAGCTGGTTAATTTCTGTTGCAAGACTTGTCAAACTTTAAAACCTGAATGTCAAAGGGGCTGCAAAACTGCCCTTTAAAAATCAAGCCCCAAAAGGAACCTTGTTGAGATTCGTGGAAAGGTCAAGCAAAATGTTAAAAAGGCCTCAAAAATTGCATTTAATTCGGGCAAAAAAGTTGGAATGTTTGGGATTCCAATGTAATATTTTTTTTTAAAACTTTTTAAAAAAGAAGTTGAATGCGTACCCCCCGTATTACGTAAAAAGAAATAATAAAAATTTTTTTAATAAAAATAATAATGTAGGGAAATTTTAAATTTTTGGCTGAATTTTTGTAAAGTAAGCAAATAAAAGCGCTTGCATTCAAATCTTTTAAACAGATGAAACCCAAAGCATAAATATCAAGTTAAACAAATATAAAATTTATAACACAACACCTTAGGGGGGGGGGGGGGTGGAGGTGAAGGCAGCTATTAGAAAAAAAAAAAAAAAAGGTAAAGGGGTCCCAAACCTTAAAATCCCTAGGGACGAGGCGTCAGAGACCTCAATTCTCTAGAGCCACATATTGAGGGCGCCCCCATCTCCTCTCCCTCGCTGCTTACCTTTCTGACCCAAAAGGACCCGGTAAACCCAATTTTTCAGCTGGTGAACTGGGGAACGTACTGAGCCAAGGCCTCAAACGGCACCCACCAACTGTAACCCCCCCGACGCTGCCAACTTTGGGGGGAAAGCGAGTGCTTTTTGGCTAGATTTGAAGAACAAATGAAGGCTTTGGGGAAGTGGAAAGGGAGGTCGTTCCATGTGGAAGACTGGGGAAAAAGGGGAAAAGCGCGCCCAACGTGGTTTGTTTAAAACTGGGTGTTCGAAAGCACAAAATACTACACTAACGAAGGCCACGGACGGAGTGGGACAGGTTGGGACCGTTTTCAGAGATAAGAAGGTGCAGATTGTGGGACCTTTAACCCAAAGGGGATTAAACTATACTTATTCTTTTTGGACAGGCCCCAGTGAAGAGATCGCAAAAAAGGGTTTAAAGTTCAAAATTTTTTCTTCTAAGGACCGTCAGCTGCAGAGTTTGTATGCTTGAAGGGAGTAAAATTTAATGCCGCAAACCACCAGAGGGGAATTAAGTATCCAGTCGAGAAAGAAAAGATGTGAAAAGTTTGGATGTTGCTTCAGTAGACAGAAACTTGCGAATTGCACTTATGCACCTAAATTGAATACAGGACTGGCAGGTCGGTGATTAAAAATTTTTCTAAGATGTGTTCAAAAACCCACACCAATATTTCACAGAGTTTACGAGGAACCGACGTATTGCTAATTCCACGAATTTTCGTTGTGATGGGGGAATGTTTAGTTAAAAAGAGCATGACTTTCCGTTTTATCAGCATTTAGCTGAAACTTTTTTTGAGTCACCAGTTTTGGTTTCTAAAAGGCTACGCCAATTTTTCAGGAGGAAGGCAGATTTTAAAAGGGAAACACTTTGAACTGAGGTAAAGGGCAAGAAAATACAATATGAGGGTGTTTATTAGTGTGAAGGGACAGTTAGGAGGAAAGAAAAAGGACCCAAACTGACCCTGGGGGACCCACATTCCTTTTGACAGGTTTTTTAAATAATTTTGCTGACAAAAATTTTTCTGGTATTGGTTTTTGAGGAAGAAACAAAAACCGGAGGCATGCCAAAAACCCAAAAAATTCGGGAGGCGGAAAGAAAATTAATATCATATTCAAAGGCAGCGATGGGTCAGAAGAGTGAGGGGGGATTTCCCTGATCACCGATGGGTAAGGTAAAAGTTTTTTTCCTAAAATAAAAATAAAAAATTAAAAAATAAAATAATCAAAATTATAAAAAATAAAAATAATAAAAAAAAAAAAAATTATAAAAATTAAAAATAAAAATAAAAAATGGAATTTATATCCCTACAAGGCCGCGGGGAGAAAAGTCCCAGAGACCCAACTTCCCCGGGGGCCACCACCGAGGGCGGGCCCATCCCCTACCTCGCTGCTTTACCTCCCGACCCAAAAGCAGGCACCCACAACACCCGGTGAGCGGGGGAACCCTGCACTGAAGAAAAAGGCGCGAAAAGGGCCCCACCCCCAAAAACGGAAACCACGCCCGACGCCCCCAACCTGGCGGGGGAGAGCAGCGCTCCCCCACGGGGCCCTCCCTCCCCAGGAGTAAAGTGTTCCAATTGGACAGGGGGTTTCGGTGCGTTTTTTGGCGCGATGGGAAAATTAAAGGGGGGAAAGATTAATTGGAATGAAGTGGTTTTGGTTTTTTTTCAAAAAACTTTTTAAGTATTTGAGATGAAAGAGAGGGCGGCCTATAAATCAAATTTTAAGATGCAATAATAATTATTATGGGGTTTTTTTACATGTATGTATGGGGTTGTAGTTATATGTTTTGAAGGGTTTTGTTTATGTATGTGAAAAGAGTATGTATTGAGTATGTATTTAATTTATGTAGTATTTTGTTGTATTTTGGTATTATTTTAGGGTTTTATGTACGCATACATGCTTCAGGCGGGCAGGCAGGCAGGCAGGCAGGCAGCGGGCAGCGGTAGGTAGGGGGTAGGGTTAACGTGGGGGGGTGAGAGGTTTTTATGACTTACATTTCACAAAATTTTTGCGGTATGTGTGTATTTATGTACTTATTATCATTTCTTTTTTGTCAACACATGAAATTTTTGGTCGTTTATTTTCCATCATAAAAAAATTTTTTTAAAGCCTTAAGTCCAATCAATTAGTTTCCAAATTATACATAAAACCGATTATATCATATAGATAAAGCCAATTAGATACCATTTTTAAAAGGTTACAACAGATTTAAAAACCAATTATCATACAACCCAATTATGATTCCCAAAATTTAACAACCAATTATATACCAAGTATTATAGAACCAGAAAAATGTCCCAAAAAAAATATACAACCCCAAAAGATCCAATTAATGATAAACCAGAAAATTCATAACGAACAACCAATTACATACCACAGAAAAAATTTTTAAACCCAAATTATGCCCATATTAATAAACAACCAATTGATCCCAATAACCTACAACCAAAATTAAAAACCAAAATACCACCCAAATTTTAAGCCAAATTACAAACCAAAGCCAAAAAAATACCAAAAAAACAACCCCCCATAATACCCAAATGGTACTGTGACCTTTCTCACTGGGTTAGTTTAATTTTTTAGTTTCCTTTTTTTCTTTCATTGAAATTTTTTTCTTTTGGGGAAAATTTAAAAAAGTACCAAGGGTTTTCCTTTTAAACTTTCGGGACTCCCCCTTTGCGTGCAGGTTTGCAAATTTTCCCGTTCCTGACGCAAAATCCCTACCCTCAAAAGGCAGGCGGGGTTTCCACCATGCAAGATATTTTGTGTAGTACCACTCAGGGCCACATTTATTTTCTCACCGAATCTTCCAGGCAGGGACGGCACTGACTAACCCCGGAAAAAAAAAAAAAAAAGCAAAATGTGCGTCTTTGTCGGCTTGAACAAGGACCGCCCCCTGGGACGTCATTTGTCAAAACCACCACGCTTTTCCCTTCCATTATCTTTAACATAAACCCAAAACTTTGCGTCCATAAAAGGTAACTATTTCTTTGTTCTATTCCTTTATGTAAAGACTACAACGCTGGGATTAAAAAAAAAACATAAAAAAAAATAATTTAATTTTTCCTCCTTCCCACTTCAATAAACACGTTTTTTTTGGCTTTCTCGATCATGGGATTAGATTTGGGGAAAAAAAATTTTAAACATTGGGGGGTAAAATTTTTTTACACACACACACACACAACCCCGGCGCGCGCGCGCGCGCCGCAACAACCACGCACGCACGCACCAAAACACAACCCCAAACCACAAAAACCACAATTTTTTTGCACAAATTCACCATTCAACAGCACGACAAATTTTTTCCAAAAGGAATTAAAAAAGGGAATTTCTTCATCACCAATACAAAAGACAAATAAAATTGTTCACAAATATTCAAGGGTTTAAGGGACAAAAATTTTTTGAAAACTGATGAACTGTGTCCTTTTTTTACTGATTTCTTAGTTTGCAGATTGAACATATATCCAAGGCTTTTAGTAGACAAACAAGTTGTTTACCTAAGTGCTGTGCCTCCCGAAGAAAGCGGTAAATTTGGTCCTAACGTTTATCCAAACAGTTTTTCATCGCCTTAATTCCACATCTTTCCTTTTCAGTGCAGTTTAGATTTGTAATTATAACATCATTCTAAAAAGTAAACAGACCGTGATCCCAGGCTTTCATTTTAAAGGGGGTTTACCGTTTTTAACCAAACACACTTTACCTTTTCCCTTCATAAAAGCCTCCTTAAATCATTTCTTGGACAGTTAATTTAATCTATTGACAAAGTTCCTCAATTTAATTGAACTAGTAATACAAAACGAAAACACCCATCACCCATTTGATTTACTAAAAGGTTACCTGTTTGAAAAATTTGGGGGTATAGGTCGTTTAAACCAGACATTGATCATGGGGTTATTTTAACGGTGGGGGGGAGGAGGAACAAACAAACTCGTAGATCCCATGTCTTACCATCACAAGTAGCTTCCTTCCCCGGGGGAAATGGGACATCGAGGAAAGACAGGGACTTGAGACCCCCAATTCAGAGGTCATGGTTTTCCATTCCCCCAACAGGACAAACACGGGGTTGAGCTTGGCATAAAGACTCAGCACCTTTCTTCCCTCTCTCTCTCTTTTCATCACCCCCCCTCCCCCCAAAAAAAGGGGTTTTTAAACTTCTCTAAGACCTGCAGTCCAGCTTCACTACTATGTTTTCTTTACACTTAGGACGACAGTCAGGGAGATCAAATTTAAACCCTTTTTAATTCTTTTTTTTGGGATTTTTTTGTTCCTCAATAGTTTCCAAATCACCAAACGGAATGAAGCAAGAAACCGTTCTCCCCCCCCCCCCTCCCCCATTTAGATACCCACACAATGAAATTTTTCCAAAACCTTGCTACTAAAACGAGATCACATCACCGGGGAAGAAAAACCCAAAAAAAAAACACCATAGGACCATGTAAAGACACCTACTTCAGTAAAAAGATGCTAAAAAAGTGGTGGGGGTGTCACATGAACATTACGGCCAAACTGACAGTACAAGGGGGGGAGAGAATTAGGCAACAGGAAAACAATGGAAACAAAAACAAAGGGTTCCGGGGCTTGAGGAAACAATTTGCAACGGAAACAAGTATGCAAGGGAAGGGAGGAAGCCGTGCAAAATTTTCTGGGCCCCCGGTACACGGGACTACGGGGTAGGTGAAGATGAAGGGGTAAAGATTCCGGCTCATGTAAAAATTTTTTTTTGGAGTCTGCTTTACCCTACTTTTGCACCCACATGTTAACTTTTTTAAAACCATTTTTATTCATTTTATCATGTTGTACATTTTTAATTTTAGAAATAATTTTTGTTTTTGAAAAAAAAGCAATGAGAATATTCACAAAAACTTTTCAAAAAAAGAGAAGGAAAAAGATAAAATAAAAACAAAAGGGAAAACAGAAAGAAAATAAAACCACACACACCACACAACACACACACACACACACAACACACACACACACACACAACCACACACACACCACACACACACACTCACACACAAAGTAAAGGGGATGATCAAATGGCGACACGACAACAGATAGACAACAACAGAGGGACAAGGTCAAAACCAGATAGTTGTTTTTACAGGGTTTTTAAAACTTTTTTCCAAAAGGGTTCTAAAATAAAAAAGTTTAATACTGGCATGAAACAAAAACATTTTTTTAGTACAATAAGCTTTCAGCAATATTCAAATACTTTTTTTTTGATCTTTAACAAGGCCTGCATACCCCCATAAAGAACAAAAGTTTAAAGATTTTTTTAAAAAAAAATAACTGCAATTACTCCTCTACAAATAACTTCTTTTAAACTTTTGTAAACACATGCAGTCCATGCCCCTTCTTTTTAATTTACAATGATTACTACTTTTACCAACAATATAATAAAATAAAAAAAAGCTTCATTTTTGCAAACCAAAGAGGGCTAAAAGCTTTTTTAATGAAAATTGAACGCATCAAACTTTCATTCTTTTGCATCTTTTTTGCTTCCAAAATTTTGAATAACTGTACTTCCCAAAAATAATGCTGATCAAATTTATTTCTAAGCTCAAAAACTACAAAGATAACGTTTTTATTCCCATTTCTTTCATAAAAACATCGTACCAAACATCTAGGAAATTTCTCATTGAAACCATTTTTTTTTATACAGAGATCTTGTAAATTTTTTAAAAAATCATTGTTTCCATCATTTTCAATATCATTTTTTTCGCACTTTGTACACATCCGGAAAAATTTTGTTACAAATAAAGAAACAGGGAAAAGGGCTTTGCCTTTTTTGGTCCCCTTGTTATCTTTTTTGACAAACCGGTATACTTAAGCTTTTCTTTATTTATTTTATTTATTTTATTCTTTTATATCGAGAAAAGGGGAATAAGCACTTAGGTTTTTTTTACATCCATCCCCGTGTGTTGTGTTTTTGGTAAATTTCTGCATCTGTTCCCACCGGCACAAAAGGGCCCCTACCTACAAAAGAAACAAAATTAACGTTGCGAAAGATTTTCTGCGTCGTTCGCACACGGCCCTGGGTTTATAGTCCATCCGAAGGACTTGACTTTGACTTTTAAAATTTTTTTTGTATGTACTTGGCTAACGCACTTTATATCCATAAAAGTAAAAAAAACTATAAAAACATTTTTTCCCTTGAACGTTCGTTTTTCAAAAATTCCATTTTCTGGGGATAAAATATTTTTTTTAATTTTTTCCCTTTTTTTCCATGTTTTTCCATAACTATTTCCATTTGTATTCTATAATTTTTTTTAATCGGTTCGCTAACATTCAGGGGACTACTGCAACCACTTTTGAAAAAAATCCTTTCTCGTAAATTTCGTCCAAAAAGGGATTTTTTTTCTTTAAAAAACCGAAACTATTTCAAGCTTATATTTTTTCAAGTTTTTGAGGAAAGGGAAAAATTGAAACATTTCAATAATTACCCCTTTTAAAATTTTCTCGATTTTTTTACCCATGTTTGTTTTTAGTTAATTTGCATATATTCCATTTAATAAAAAATCATGAATTTTATAGCGCCATATCTTGAAAAAAAAAACCCAAATCATAGCGCTTTTGTTCATCTCACTCATTCACACAGCCCGTTACAAACAATATTTAACAAAACAAATTAAAAACATTCCAGCCACACAAAGCCTGGTTTGGTTGGAGGCAAGCAATGCAATAATTACAGGCCTTGTTATTCAAAGTATATTTTTTCAGGTTGATGCAGTTATTATATGAAGTTAACAAATGAGGTTTATTTCGAACTTGAAGAGAATGTTATTTATGTGTTTCTCATGATACTAGGTGACAGCCTGATTTAAAAAAAAATCAATTCTTTTATATCGAGGATAATGAAATAAGCACATATGTGTATTTTACATCAAGTCCCCGTGTGTATGCGGTTTTGTAAATTCTGTCATCTGTTTCTATCGGCACTCAATGGCCTACTCTTACGAAAAGCGTGACAGGATTTAACGTGTGCGCAAGATGTTCTGCGTGCGTTTGCACACGGGGCCTCCGTTTATAGTCTCATCCGAAGGACTTTTGGCTTGAGTGGAGTCTGCACTGATGCTAACTCCAGGGGAAAATATCCCCTTGAAAGGGAATCGAACCCGGGTCGTCAGTTTGCGACCGCAATGTTCTAACCACTAGGCTCAGTGAGGTAGATGGGGCTATAAACAGCATGGCAAGATCTTTTTTTAAGTATGTACAAATGCGTGCACGCGCGTGCGTGTGAGTGTGTGTGTTTGTGTGTGTTGTGTGTATGTGTGTATGCGTGCTTGCGTGTGTGAGCATACGTTGTGTTTGTGTGCGTGTGCGTGTGTGTGTTTCTGTGCACACTCTAGCTATCACCATTTCCAGTTTCTATCAGAAGACAAAGTCTCTTCAAAACTTGCTGACACAGACTGTTGTCAGTGGTGTCATCTTCCAGGCTGCTTCCTTTCAGGTGTAGAGTGTTGACAATTTAAAGACAACTTCAGAGGAGAACAATTTATGCTAAAAACAATAAATGTTGGTGACAGACAGACAGACAGACAGACAGACAGAGAGACAGAGAGACAGACAGACAGACAGACAGAGAGACAGACAGGCAGACAGACAGGCAGACAGACAGACAGACATGCAGATGGCCACGTTTACAGTCCAGTGCTGAAGTTACCAGCCTGGCTGTGTGCTGGGGGACTGTATAAAACAGTCTGAGGTGGAGGGTCCACACAGGATCAAGAACCTACAGGTAAGTCCCCAACTTCTGAACAGTATTCATGTTGTATGTTTGACACCATGCCTTCGGTTGAGACTACAAACCGAGGCCCCGTGTGCGAACGCATGCAGAACATCTTGCGCACATGTTAAATCCTGTTCCGCCATTGTGTAACGGTGGGAACAGATGACAAAATTTACAAAACCGCATACACACGGGGACTCGATTTAAAAAAAAAAGTCATCTGAGCGCTTTGATTTGTTGCTTTACAAGATTCAGCGCTATATAAGGTCCATACATTATTTTTATTATTATTATTATTATCATCATTTTTATTATTATTATTACTATTATTATTTTACATCGCCGTAACCAAATTGTGGTGTATCTAGCTAGTAAAGGAATATGGCTAAAGTTTAGCTACATGTTCAGAGAGTGACACTGACCAAACACATCTGCACTCCTTGTCTGCTGAGAGTGACACACCACTGATCATTTTCCAACATATGGTACAAACTTGGTCTGTTATCCAAGACTTCAAGGAAGGGTGTTTTGTCCTTTCTCATCTTGACAATACTCCTGTCTATTTCAATGTAAACTTACCTAACGTCAACAAAAGAAGGAATTCCATATTTTCTTCTGCTGATGTGAAGGGAGAATGCTATTTGATGAAAAAAGAGAATGGCACAAGAGTGGAATACATCAAGAAGAAGCCAGGTAAACTTTGTGTCTAGCTATATAAGCAAGTGGAAGAAGTGTTGACAAAGCTGACATATTTTCTTCTGATTTTATTCAGACTGTATTGTCCAAGCAGTGTATATTACTAGAAGCCCAGTTTGCAGTCCATGAAAAATAAACCCAACTAACCAATGCTGTTCAGTCATGGAAAATATCCAACTTGCTTTAAGAAAAGAACTCACTACATGTTGTACTCTCTGTAAAATCATTATATACAGTGAAGTTTCTGGCCAGAGGTTGATTGGTTGATCCTCTTGGAGGGGGGGGGGGGGGTGATGAGGGGGTGATTTTGTAATAATACTTTATGTACAAAACACAATCAGCATTTTCTTACCCTTCGTGGTTAGAACCGCAAAGATTTCTTATCCAAGTCAAGTTCAAAGTTGGTTCACATGTTCAACGTTCAGAAGACCAGCCCCAGCACTCACATTTTGGAGAGTACTTTTTCTCTGACGCCTCCTTTGTTCTAGACCAGCTTGAAAGAGGTCTTGAAATGTAGAAGATGAAAGCTAAAACCAACACTGACTTTATTTTGACCCAAAAGTTTATGGAAAAAAAAGCAGGAAACGACGTCAATTTAAACATATCAAAATTTCCTATTTCTTAAATTAATTGCATAGTTTGAAACATCATTCTGCAATAGAAAAAGGTCGTTATATTTGATTTTGTTGTAAGTTATCTTTTCTGTTACTGAACAAAGAGTCAGACTGAAACAACCTTTGTGCACTCCACCCGCTGGCATGACTTGATAGAAAAGAAAACAAAGATGCTGTTGATACACTGTTGAAAAAAAACCAAGGAAGCTATCAACATTCTAAATCAAGCTGAATGTTATGGCATAATCTGATTCAGTGTGATGATGAAACTTAACATGCAATCTAAGAAACGTTTTTCAGATAATAACAATACCGTCTGTCCATGTTGTTGCGCTTTGTATTATGTTGAAGGATTGCAGCACACCTTGGACTGTGAAAGACAGAGACTAGGAGATCCACTGTGAAAGATGGCCCGTCTTCTCCCTCTGTGTTTGCTGTTGATCCTTCTGTCCGCTCTGGTCAGATACTGTGCAGTACATAGTTCGTAGTGAGAGTCTGGCTGTGGTTGGTTGGTTGGCTGGTTGGCTGGCTTATGTGTTGGTTGAAACACTGGTTGGCTGGTTGGCTGTATGATTGGCTGATTGGCTAGTTGATTGGCTGGCGGTGTGTTGGTTGAAACACTGGTTGGTTGGTTGTCGGTTGTTCTGTTGGTTGGTTGGTTGATTGGTTAGTTGGCTGGCTGGTTGCTTAGTTAAATGACTGGCTGGGTTGCTAAATGGTCGGTTGGTTGGCTGGTTGGTTAAATGTCTGGCTTGATTGCTAAATGGTCGGGTGGCTGGTTGGGTCATTGGCTGACTGATTAGTCAGCTGATTAATTCCTTTTTGTTTGGTTTGTTTGTCTGCTCTGCAGACTGAATGGAGAATAAATCTTGACACATTGACAATGACAATGTTAGCATTATTACTGTTGCTACTGACGATAATGATGACAATAGTTAGGATGATAATGATGATGACGACCACAATGGTGACGACGAATATGATGATTACGATGATGATAATTACGATGATGATGAGGAGGAGGAGGAATATGTCGATGATAATGATGACAACAGGGATGGAATGATGATGATGATGATGATGATGATGATGATGATGATGATGATGATGATGATGATGATGATACCCTGTGCAGCTGATGGAGTGTGAGGCCAGGAGACGCTTGCCATCACTACGGAAGAGATGCTGCTACATCAGAGGCTGTCGTGTGCGTAGTCGGGTCAAGTGCTGTGGGAAGAAAAGATGCCGCAAAATTAGAGGAAACAGAGGCGTTTGCCGTACGTGACGTATCCCTGTCTGTCTGTCTCTTGTCTGTCTGTCTGTCTGTTTGTTTGGCTGCCTATCTGTCTGTCTGTTTGCCTGCCTGTTTGTCCGTTTGTCTATATATGTATGTCAGTCTGTCTATCGGTCTGTCTGTCTATGATGTTTGTAGTTCAACTTACGGCCTTACCACCATAATTAAAGTTAGACAGTTCAGGAAGAGTGTGTGTAGAATGACAGAAGATGGTGGCGGGGGATTATTAGCAATGCTTATGAAGTGAAAGGGCTTTTGGTTAATGACAAAATGGACACACACAAAAGCTATCCACCTAACATGTACACATCAAAAGCATGTGAAAATAACCCCGAAGTCGTAATGCAGCTACCTTCATGGTGGATAAAAAGGTTGCATACGCAAAATCTAACATTGGTGAATCTCGAAGCTCTAGCAGAGAGAACAGGGAAGAATATAGAAAAATATTCAATAAAGAAAACTGTCACTGAAGAATCAACCTCATAAAGGTAAAGTACTGAACAAGTAACTGTGAACTATCAAATAAAACAACAATAATATATTTTACCGTAGTATCTTCTGTGACCTTACTGACCTGCTATTTCTGCGTCTGTGATTCCAACCTCTCCCCTCTAGCCATATCTGAGTTCCTTATGTTGCAGCCTCAGGGTCAGAAAGCTACATCCTCTGTGGGGATGCCTGGGCATGGCAGTATAACTAGCGTTCCCATCTTCTGAGAATTCTGTGCTAGGGATTCCCTCTTTCCTGTCCTTTGCTTAGTTTCTGCCTTGTCCGTCCCTGCCACCGTGAGGCCACCAAAGAGAAGGGTCCTGCACTGTTGCTCTTTTTACTTTGGTGGTGTTCAGTGGTGCCTGTTTTGACCCAACATACAAAGGCCATCACTTACTACACCCCCCACTGGCGATAATGATGGCGTAGTCGATGAGTCAAAATGAATGCCACAGCCACCTGGGTCAGCGACCACACAACGCCCCTCCAACGACCTTCTCCTATGAGTCTCTGATTCTGGAGGCTTGGAAACCAACTCACCACAGTAATAGAAGTGTATGAAAAACTGAAATGACGTCACTATAAGACCAAGACAATGGCAGCCAATGAATCAGAGGGGGTTTGTATGATGTTTAATGGTGAAGTTGATGATGTCATGATGATGCTATGGAAGTGCACCAGCTTTGAGGCTACTTGACAGAACTGTGCTCTAGGCTTCCAATCATGATATATCTGGGCGTCAACGAGGTCTAAGAGATCCAGACACCTGTAGTATTGATCAGATAATTTGTGCAACAGTCACTTACTGCTCTCAGGAAAGCAGTAAGATATTTGTTCAGACTGTGACAGTGATGTAAATGACCGATGTTTTTCCAATCTGTCTATGAGTTTTACAAGCCAATCTTGATGAAAAAAAAGTCTTTAATGCTTGAGATATATATATATAGATAGACAGACAGACAGACAGAGACAGACAGAGGCAGAGACAGACAGGGAGACAGAGATAGACAGACGGGCAGACAGACAGACAAAAAGAGGCAGAGACAGACAGACAGGGACAGAAACAAAACAGACACTCGGACCAAAAAAGACAGACAAAAAGAGACAGACAGACAGACAGACAGACACATTTTCTGTTTGTTTAGTTTTGTGTCTGCTTGTTAGTCTGTCTGTCTTGCTGTGTGACATGTTTCTTTGAATTGTTCACTGTGTGTGTCTCTGTGTTCAGGACGTGGCGGCCGCCCCTGTCCGAAGGTTGGTCGTGATGCAGAGGAGGCAGAGGAGGAGCCTGCTATGCCGGACACCCGGGATGTGGAGGACAATGACCCCTTTGGGTTTCGGACAAATGTCTTCAGCTCCTAACTCTTCTCCCTTCCTTCCCTCCTTCCCTAGCTCCCTCAGTAAACAGTATGTCAAAGTCAAGTCAGAGTCAAAGTCAAAGTCAAAAACACTTTAATCATCCCATGAAGGGCAATTACAATACTGACAGGCAGATTGATACTCATCAAATATATCAAAGACACAAAAGCTATATTTCATATTGGTTTCAAATAAAATGTCACGAACACACACACACCACACACCACACAACGCCGCATCGCACACACACGCAAACGCCGCACGCACACACATCAATTGTGAACCCAATTTAAACCCATTGACTAGAAGACATAAAAAATTATTTTTACGGCACGCATATCGCCCAGTACCATCGCACGTAAAGTGTGTGTCGAACACGCCCACGCAAAACCCACACCATACACCAATAATGAATTCAATGTTTTAGACAGTTGCTAAAACGACTTATTTCACACCCCACGCACCCACCCACCACAACCCCACACAATTAGTATTGACTACACTCGTAACAATGACAAACAGGCAGATAATTCAGAGAAATGTAAAAAAAAGGTATCAACATCATTGTGAATTCAGAATTCAAGCTTACTGGGACAAAAGAATTCTTTTCTTGTTAGTTTTGCTGATGGACACTTGAAAACGGCGTTCCGAAGGCAACAATTTTAAATTCTGGAAACAAAGCAGGGAGCATCAGCCAAAAAAGGCGTGGCTTTGCTACAAAGGTGCTGATGCAGAACGACATGAGATCTTTGTTCTTTCCAATTATTTTTTAGCAGATTCCTTTCAATTCTCTGCAGGCCTTCTGTTTTTAACATTAAGGGGTTAATGTACCAACAAATGAAAGAAAACTTAGAACACTCTCTATGAAGCTTGTAAACAAGGAAGGATCTTTTTTCTACAAAAAATGAGTTTACTTTCTCAGAAAATAGAGACGTGTTGTCCCTTTTTGACAATAGCGCAGTGTTAACGTCCAGTTTAACCCTTTGGTCAAAAACGTTCCCGAACTTATAGTTCAAAACGTTTCAACCTCTTGATTATGGATAAGATATTCTTAGGGTAAAGCCCTGATCTCTGAAGTCGAAAAGGCAGGTCTTTTGTTTTGAAACAATGCTCCAATAGGCCTCGTCAACACCATTTTACGAACCGGTGAGGGCTGGACTTTTGTCTAAGACTAATCCGATAAGAGGGATAACGACACTTCGTCTGCGAACTTTACAGAAAGGAATTTCCATAGTTTGCTTTGCAAACATCTTGATAGAATGTACAAAGTGGAGAGGACGCAACCCTGGGAGAACCAGTGCAGTAAATCAACCAAGAAGATATTTTTTTTGGCCAAACACGCTGGGTCTGTTGGGTTTTAAAAAACAATCACCAACGAACAAGTTGATTGTCTACGTCAATTTTGAAATTATTTTTTAACCAGACTGAGGCTGATTGTTATTGAAAAGCTGTAACAATAAGTCATGCGAAAGCAAAATCTGGCAGAGAGTCAGGTGTTTCCAGTGGTTTACAACTGTTCAAATGAAAATAGTTTGGTCTATCTTCTGACACCCCTTCAGACGCTGAAAGGTCGCAAATTAGCAGTGGGTCAAGGTACTTTCCTCGTAGGAGAAAAATGAGAGATTTACGATCTTTACAGCGTTTCATCCACATAAATGTAGAGCTACAGTTCTAAAATCGTTAGCGAAAGAAAGTGGTTTTTTTGATTTGGTTTACAGTTATTTATTTTTATAACAAAATCTGACCATTCATAGCCTGGATACTTGTTGAAGGACAATGCGTAGTACATTTCAGGGTTCTTCACATATTCTTCCTGAATTTGATAATATTTATTCCTTTAAGTGCTTACAGATAAATTTTTTCATATAACAATACGTCTATTCATGTTGGTTGCTTCGTATTTAAATTTTGAGATGAAACTTGCTTTTAAAGCGAGTACTAAATCTTTAGATGGTCTTCTTGTTTGTGTTTATCCTTCTCCTGCTCGATCTTACTTGGCGTCTATGTTTGGAACCTTTTTTTGCAGACATTTTTTGAAACACTGTGCGTTGCGTAAATATTGATTGCTGTTGATTGCTGCGTTGTTTTAACATTTGTTTTGCGTTGTTCTTTTTTGGTTTGATTTTTTTTAGTTCTCTTTTTGTTTGTGCTTGGTCTTGTGTATTTTTGTAAATTTCTTTTTTGGTGTTGTCATTCTACGTTTCATGATTTCCTTTTTGTTTGGTTTGTTTTTTGTCTAACTTGGAAATAAATCTTGACACATGACAGCAAGTATAATGCACACATAAGAACAATATTACATATAAGTGAGCCCAAACGGTGACTGAAAATGATGATCATTAAATACAATGAGGGAGGAGATTGTCATAAATGAGACAACGGGAGATAGTTATATATTGATTGAGTGTTAGATATTTTGTGATGTGTCCCTGAGCTATGGTGTGAAGGCAGGGAACTTCATCTCGAGATCTGCTACATGGTGTCGTCTAAGGGTCAGTGCTGTGGCAAATCAGAGCAAAAATTAGATAGGGGTTGCCCTACAGTACTATCCATCTGTCCCTACGGGCTTCTGTTTCCCTTTGTGTCTGTTTGGCAGGTCCTTCTGTCTTATATTCTCAGTAGTCTTCTAATCCTGCCATGAGTTGAACAATTGCCTTCCCCATAATAAAACTTAGGGTCTGTGTATCAAATTGGGGATATAGCAATGCTTGAAGAAAGGCTTTGTTAATCAAATAACACACAGCTCTCTAGTCCGTGTAAAATACAATCTTGCTTTGGTGGATAAAAGTCATACGCAAAACTAAATGTAACCAAAAACAGAGAGCAGGGAAGGTATAGTAAAAATATCAAAAGAAAATAGTAAGAAAATCAACCTCATAAGTAAGTCTACAATTGACTGTAACATCAAACAAAACCACGAAATATGATCGTAGAAGCACCATGACCTGCATCTTCGCTCTTGTTCCTTCCTCTAGCGCGATTCCTTGTGAGTATCATGCAAGCCGAACTCGGGTGGCATGGAACCCCAAGCGGTCTATCTAGAGGTACGCCGTTCGGTTCGCACTAGTCCAGTTTCTTAAGGCGATTTCCGCATTTGTTATATGGTTTAGAAAATTGACTACTTAGCTTGCAAGCTCGTCAGGTTTTGGGAACAGGTTAGGGACAAACATTCCAGGAAACAGGAGGCTCTGGATTTGTCAGACGGAGTTGAATTCAAATATGTTTCAGTCTTGCTCTAGCCACCAGGGTTGCACTTATGCTTTCTTTTACTTTGTGATGTTCATGTCTTTCCAAATAAGCTATCTAATCGTTGAATTGGCTACGAAGTCAAAATAATCCACACCTGGATGTAGCACTAAACCCCCCCTGACCTTCCCTGCTAGTACTCATCTGGGCTGACCCTCAGCGACAATGAGAGGAAAATTCTCGAGTGACTCACCAGACGGTGACCGGCTTTGGTATATGTTGTGGTTGATGATGTCAGAGCTCGTCACCGTCTTTGAGCTATGAGAACAGCTAGCTATAGATGAATTGGAGTCACTGATCTTGAACAGCATTGTTTGCTAGTTTGTACTCACACCCCAGAAACAGTACACACTCTTGTCCAGACTGTGACTGATCGAAACATTCAATCGTATATTTAACGAAGGAAAAATCAATAAGTATTATCTGCTTCAGCAGACAGACGAGATCGCAGGCTACAGAGACAGAGGACGACGACAACAGCTGTTGTAGTGCGCGACACAGGCAGATCGCATGAAAAGCAGACAAAAAGAGGAAGAGAAAGCGTTTTATTTGCCATTGTAGCTGTTGTTGACACAAATTGATCAATTTGGCAAAATGTTGGTCTGTTAGACTCCAATAAAACGAAACCAAACAAGAAAAAGATTCGGACACTGCTAGAGAGTTCCCCTCCTACTCCCTCTACAACTATGTGTGTAGTGTTGTTGTATGGGGTGTGTATTTGCATTGCTATGTTGACCAAAGTTATCAAGTTAGCCAAAAGTGTGTGTCTGTATAAGAAAAAAAAGAAGAAGAAGAGGAGGTGAATCGGTACCCATGTGTACGTGAGTGCATGCATCGTGTGCTTAATTTCACATCTGTTCTCTTAAAGTGATATAGACGAATGTAATAGGTGATGGTATGATGACATAAATGACTTTCCAAATGTTATCATAGTAAGTTGCAAAAACATGGCAAATCAACGCAAAAAAATAACATAACAGAATAATTGAAAAAATACTCTACAAATGGAAAGTGAACAATTGTTAACCACGCGTAAAGGCTGCTGTGAATAAAGCAAAATATAGATTGCGACAGTAAAGGTGTTATAATAGTTTCATGGTCTACTTTACAAAAAAGAAAATACTGGAGATTGCATCAGAGACATTGTCATCTCACACAATAGCTCTGGTTTGGCATGCATCTGTGAGAGCACACATGTGTGCCAAGTGAAGTCAAGTCCTAGTGATTGTCATTGGGGTCAAAGAAAAAGCTTGCACAGCTTTTTGCATCCTGCCCCCAGACAAAAACACAACAATACAGGAAGCACTAACCATCACAAAGCTCTAGAAACAACTGAAGCAAATTACATCAAAGCAAAAAGGGGAAACATCATAACGACAACATATCACAAAGCCAGATAAAAGGACTGTCTGAAATGTGACAACTACACTTAGAATGCGGCATCCATAAGACAAAGAAACTATGAGTGCAATATGCACGGGCATTTATTTATTTATTTATACCACTTTAATTCACGAGATTTCTCTGCCTGAAGTTCAGGTGCTCTCCCGTTGGGAAGCGCGTCGCCACAAGAGCAGTGCCACCCTTTTTTTTGTCTGCAACTGTATTTATTTCCCTATCAAGTGGCTTTTTTCTAAGAATTTTGTCAGGACAACTCTCTTGTTGCCGTGGGTTCTTTTACGTGCGCTGAATAATTTGTGTAACACACGGTACCATCGGTTTATCGTCTCATCCGAAAGACCAGCGCCCAGACCACCACTCATGGTCTAATGGATGGGAAAAATTTCGGGCCCAAACGGGATAACGAACCACCGCACACTTCCGACCCGGACTTTTCGCTTTCTAGACAGGCGCGTTACCTCTAGACCACCAATCCACGGGCATCTCACAAGACAAGCAACAAATCTAGATAAGAAGACAGCAGACCATGAAAATGTTTACAACTTTCATAAGTCGTCAGGTAGAGACTTATTTCTGAAACAGCAACAGACAGGTCACCCTCTTTCTATCAAATATATTTTTAAGTGCTTCTTAAAGCTTTGTTTCGATGATGCCATCTTTAAAAGGGAGGTAAAACTCCTCCATATTTTTCCCTCAAAAAATTTTTAACTTGTTTTAAACCTTTTTTTCTAAGGTGGGGAATAAAGATCTTTCTGTTTTCATTGATTCTGATTTTGTCAACAATTTTTAGTGTTATTCCATAAACAATGTTATTCATACGTCAGAATTTATTTCAGCTAGTGGGTTTTGAATGTAAAATATGTTAAGTCTTTTAATTAATTCTGATTATTGTATTATAATTTGATTTTTTAAGTTTTACAGGTCTTTTATGTAACGACTTAGGTGCTTTAAGTTTTCTTTTATTGGTGTGGTTTTCCCCAAAATAGAAACATTGATGATGGAAAATAAAAATTAATATTCGCCTCAAAACTATTTTCTCCATTAATTGAAGGAAAATCTTAATTGCCCTAAACTAGTACATGCTTGTGAAAGTGTGTTCTTTTTTGTTTGGGCTGACTATAATCATTTTGAGTGTAGTATGCTAAGAATAGTTTGCTATGAGCTATATAATGTAGTATAACAGGGAAAAGTTTGCTATGAGCTATTAATTAGTAAACAGAATATTTTTTTATGAGCTTATAAGTGTAGTATGCTAAGAATAGTTTTCTATGAGCTATGTAAGTGTAGTATAACAGGAATAGTTTTTTTATGACTATGTAAGTGTAGTATGTAAAATAGTTTTCTATGAGCTATATAAGTGTATAAAAAAGAATATTTTCTATGAGCTAAAAAGTGTAATGTAAAGAATAGTTTTCTATGAGCTATGAAGTGTAGAAAAACAGAATAGTTTTCTATACTATGTAAGTGTAGTGATCAAGAATAGTTTTCTATGAGTATGTAAGTGTAGATACACTAGAATAGTTTTCTATGAGCTATTAGTGTAGTATGTAAAATAGTTTTCTATGAGTATGTATTTTAGTATAACAGGAATAGTTTTCTATGAGCTATGTAAGTGAGTATGATCAAGAATGTTTTTTCTATGAGCTATATAAGTGTAGTATCTAAGAATTTTTTCTATGAGCTATGTAAGTGTAGTATGCTAAGAATAGTTTCTATGAGCTATGTAGTAGATTACATGAATAGTTTTTCTATGAGCTATAAAGTGTTATGTAAAGAATAGTTTTCTATGAGCTATATAAGTTGTAGTATAAAGAATAGTTTTCTATGAGCTATGTCAAGTGTAGTATATCAAGATAGTTTTCTATGAGCTATAAGTGTAGTATGATAAGAATAGTTTTCTATGACTATCAAGTTAGTATGATAAAATAGTTTTCTATGACTTAAGTGTAATATGAAACAGAATAGTTTTCTATGAGCTATGTAAGTGTATATGAAGATATATTTCTATGAGCTATAAGTGTAGTAATAAGAATAGTTTTCTATGAGCTATATAAGTGTAGTATGATAAGAATAGTTTTTCTATGAGCTAGTATAGTGTATAACATGTAAAATAGTTTTCTATGAGCTAATCAGTGTAGTATGATAAGAATAGTTTTCTTTGGCTATATAAGTGTAGTATGATAAGAATAGTTATCTAGACTATGAAAAGTAGTATGTAGATAAGAATAGTTTTCTATAGCTATGCATGAGAGTGAATATGATAACAATATTTTCTATGAGCTATGCAAGTGTGTATGAAGAATAGTGTTTCGAACTTGATGGTATGACAGAATATGTTGAACTCGAAAAGATTGAGTATACATCATTTGGATATGTCTTTCAGTGCTTTAGATATAACAAAGTAAGAAATTGTCTGCCATAAGATGATAGCCAAGTCACCTGATTTCTAAAAGGTATAACTTTTTCTGTTTAAACTTCAGGGATAACATCTTTTCTCAGCACATATTCATTATGTTGGAGTGTCTGTAAGAGCAACTACATTAGTTTGAATGTTTGCTCTCAATACCATCATGATCCTTTGATCCTGATTCTTCTTTTCATTCTTTTGTTTTCAAGAATAAAGGAATAACCACTGGTTTGGGGTGTGTAATGGGGGTTTTTTTCATCAATCCTTTAAAAACTTCCTAAATTGTCATGGGGGTATAACAAATCTGAAAGCAGTATTTTTAAAGCAAAATACTGTTCAAATTGGGTTTTAAAATCTTTATTTTGTTTGTTTGATCTTTTGTATATCTGGTCAAGTTTTTAAAAAAGAGAGTTTCATATTTTTGGGGTATTTTCCTTTTTTGTTTTCTGAAAACTAGAGTTTATTTTTTATTTGTTAAAGAAAAAGTAGCTTTCAAAACAATTTTTGGGTTTTTGCGTAAAAACATCATGTTTGAAAAATTTTTTCTTTTTTGTGCGCCTTGTAAGTGTTTTTTGTTTCTTGCTGATTGCGTTTTTTTGTTTTGCTCTTGCAAGAACGTAATCCACATTTCGGTTCGATTTCTTTTGTAAACCGGCAGTTAGGCATTTATTTTCCCCTTATTTTTCCAAAAGGGTTGTCTCTCTCAAAAACGTAGCCATACAGATTTACCCATAGTTAACAGCATCATCGAACATAAAGGGAAAAAAGTACGACAAAAGGTCCATCGGACAACGGAACGGGACATTTCCTTTTGTCAGAAATTTTTTCTCTAAATTTTAATTACGTGTGTGTGTGTGTGTGTGTGTTGTGTGTGGTGTGTTTTGTGGTGTTTGGGGGTGTGGGGTGTGTTTGTGGGTGTGTGTGTGGCGTGTGGTGTTTGTTTTCAAGGGGAGATAGGGGGGGGATTTTATTCTTTTTCTTTTAACGAGGGTAATGGAAATAACACTCATGGCTTTTTTTCATCCAGTCCCGGGGTGTTCGGTTTTGGAAAATTTTTCATCTGTTCCCAAGGGAAACATACCTACTTTTCGAATAGCAGAACGGATTTATGGGGTTGCCAAGTGTTCTGCATCTTTTACAACGGGGGGGGTTTAATTAGCCCCATCCAAGGGCTTTGGGGGGGAGTGGAGTCTGCACTGATGTTAACTTAAAGGGAAAAATCCCCCCAACGGGATTCAAACCCGGTTTCAGTTGCTACCAATGTTCTAAAAACCCCTGTCCCCCCCAAAACGAGAGAGAGAAGGGTAAGAGAGGATAAGAGAGGAAAGAAAAGGAGAGAGAGAGAAAAAGAAAGAGAGAAGAGAGGAGAAGAGAAGAGAGAAGGAAAGAAAAAAGAAAAGAACCGAAATTCGAATCAAATTTTATTGGGTAAATGGAAAAGCCAGGGTTTTTACACCGATGCTTCACAAAAAAAAGAAAAAACGTAAAATAATAAGAAGGAAATTTTGAGAAAACTTACATCCCACCCCCCTTTTAACACACAGCCACAAAGCATAACAAAACAGAAAAACTGAAACTAAACCTTGCAGCAACAAATAGACAAACACACAGCAATCAAAAAACCCTTCAAGGGCAAAGATTGCAACTGTAAAACAGCAGTTTTAGATACAATTCAATGAAGATTTCAATGGCTCTAAATGATCTCTATTTTCATTTAGAACAAAATCAAAAACAATAAGGGAAAGGAAAAGGGAAGAGGAGGGGGAGGGAGGGACACTGACAAAAGACAGGAGGCATGATAGAGCGGGGCATAACAGATACAGATCGACAGAAAAACAGAGAATATCCAAAGCATTAACATAGTTGTAGGGGAAATAATAAGTTAAACGTTCTTTGCACATGCCCTATCCACCCCATTTCAAGAAATATTTGTTTCCCAACCGTCTTTTTATCAAACCAAGGAATTGTAGAAAATCTATAACAAACCTCACAACAACATTTCACACAAAACACGCCACCACCTTTCCACAACACTTTACACACACACACACACAAACACACACACAAAAACAAAACACACACACACACACACACAAACAAGCCCCAAATAAAACGAGACACAAAACAAATATTAAAAAATTTTTTAAGAAAGGACAGCACACTCACAAACAGGGGTTAAGAAATTTCACACTCATACACACATATATCACAAACAATAAAAAATTTCAATATTAAAATTTAATTTAATTACTAGGGCATTTAGCAGCTCTTTCTTGCCTTTAATCCTTCAAGTATCCTGTCTTTCTCAGTCCAGTCTTCTGGAATTTCATTTTCTCACACAGACAAGTGCTTATTCTTTCAGAACCTGAAACAAATATCCCTGAAACGGTGTTTTAAGATAACAACCTATTATGAAGACAATTTTCCCCAAAACCCAATAAAAAGACATAAAAGAGTCAGACTTGGACGTGGATAAAGTTCTTTTTGCATCGAATTATTAAAAAAAAAACTTGTTTGAAAAATGCGCCGAATTAAAATTTTGTACAAGAAATTTGTAAAACGATTTCATAATGGAAGGAAAAAAAAAAAAATTCTTGAATCTGGGTTTCTTCCAAGGTGATGAAAAGAAGCACATTTTTAAAAGGAACGGCTATACAACATTTTAATCGCTTTAGACAATTTTTAAAAGGGCTAAATCCCAGCATGTGGAAGCAAACATGTAGTTTTTATATAAGCATGGAAAAATAGTTCACCGGGTATGTTGACAAGCAAAAGTTTATTTCTATTGGTGGAAAGAATTTTCGGGCTAACTTTTTAACAAACTTGAAAGATGACATAAACAGACAATGTATCAATAATTTAACCCAGAATTTTGAGAATAAAATCTTCAAAGTTTTGGAATCCGGAAGGAGAAAGCATGCAAAGAAAGAAACAAGGGTTTGTGGTGTTTATTATGCTGTTTAAGATGGTGTTTAACCACGTTGTTGAAATTGCCTTATTTGTGTTTGAAAAGGTTACACTGATTTTTTGGGGGTGTTTTAGAAATTTTTTGTTTGGCGTTGGTTTTGTTTTTTTTTTTTTTATGTTGTTTTAAAAAACCCCCCCCTTTTTAACAGCTGCAAGGCCCGGGGCCCCGGTTTCCCAAAATTTTAAAAAACCCGCCCCCACCATTCCTTTTTTCCCCGGGAAAAAATTTTTTTTTTCGAAAACCCCCCCCAAAATTTGTTTCCCTTATTTTTTTCCAAAGCTGTCTTCTGATCCTTTGGCCCAAAAAAACCCCCGTTTTTTAGGGGCCCCGGCCGGTTTTTTGGAAAACTAAAAAGAAAAACAATAAAAATTTTTTTTATAAAAAACGGGGCCCAAAAAGACTTGGTTTTTTTTGGTAAAATTTCGGGCAAAAAAAAAAAAGGGGGAAGGGTGACAAAAAAACTTAAAACTATGTGTTAGGGAAAATGTGAACCCGGAAAAAAAAAAAATTTAAATTTTGGATTTTTTGCTTTTAAAGGGCCCGGAAGTTTTCTGTCCTTTTTTTTTTTCTGTTATTTTTTTTTCTTTTGTTCTTTGGGTTTAAAATTTTTTTAAATTTTATTTTTTTTTTCCCTAAAAAAAACCCCCAAAACCCTTTTTTTTACTAAACCTTTTAAAAAACTTTACAAATTAAAAATAAAATTCCAAAATAAAATTTATTTCAATTTTTAAATTTTTAAAAAAAATATGATCAAGTAAAAGAAAATTTAGTTTTAAAAAGGGTTTTTGGTTGGCATTTTTGATAAACAGGGGGAGATTTTTTTAAACGTTTTGGTCAAAGAAATCAGGAAAAAAATTTAAAAAATTTTAAAAAAAATTAAAAATTTTTTCGGCAAAAACCCAAAAAAAAAAACCTCAAACACCCAAAACCCCTAAAAAAAATTTACAATTTAAAAAAATTTTACAAATTCAAATGTAAACACACACACCGTACAATGAATAAATTTTACAATTCAAATGTAAACAAAACACGTCGCGTGGTGCGCCCCCCCCCCCCCCCCCACACCCCCACACACCACACAACACACACACACCCCACACACACACACACACAAAGGTCGCACACTCGGGCAGGGTGATGGGGGGGGGGGGGATTGGTTGTTGAGGGCAGGGACAGAAATGAGATGAAACAAGAGAAGAGAATCTTAGGTTTGAAATAAATATGTCTTTAGGCCGGGTTTAAAAGCATCATAAGTAGGATTTGGGTGGAGAGAGAGGGGGAGGTTGTTCCAGATCAATGGACCAGAAACAGAGAAAGAGCCAACAGTGGACTGGTGAATCAAGGTATTCTTAAGCGCAATGTATCTGCAGCAGAGCAGAGGGAACGACAAGGAGTGTACAAGTGAAGACATTCACAGAGGTAGGAAGGTGTTTTGTGGAGACATTTGTGACAGAGGGTACAGATCTTATAGTTTACTCTCTGTGGCACAGGCAGCCAGTGGAGAGATCGCAAGAGAGGAGTAATGTGCTCAGATTTTTTTCTTTCTGAGGACTAGTCGAGCTCCAGAGTTTTGTATACTTGAAGAGAGTGGATAGATGATCCTGGCAGACCAGCCAGAAGATAATTGCAATAGTCCAGATGTGAGAGAATGAGAGAGTTTGGATGTTGCATCAGTGGACAGATATTTTCGAACTGTAACAATGCCCCACAATTGATAGTAGCACGACTGGCAAGTTTGGGTGATGATTTTTTACATGGAGAGTGATATCAATAACTACCCCTAGATATTTCACTGCAGTAGATAGATTCAAGATTCAAGATTCAAGATTTTATTTCAAGAAAACCCCCCAAGGGGTACATGAAATTTAACAAAACCACAACTTGTGGATGTGGGCGTGTGAAAAATACTCACACACAAAGTCGCTCCAAAATGAAAGAGTACAAGTTATGGACATGAAAAGTGAAAAAGCATTCACAACACAGGAAAGGCATAGCAAACTAACATGATGCCTGAATACATTTCCCGCAACCAACTGCACTCTCTCTCTCTCTCTCTCTCTCTCTCTCTCTCCCAGCACACCATGCACAACACAAAGGCATCCGCAAGCACACACACACACACACACACACACACGCACGCATGGAACATCAACACCCCAAGAAGCCCGCCACCCCCATCACACACACACTCGTGCACCCACGCAGGCAGGAAGCATTTCAAACTAAACGCCAGGCAAACAATTCAAATGAAAATACAAAAGTTCTCGTGAGGCAACTGCACCAATGTGAGTTGGACCTCCCTGCTAGAAAGCACAACCAGTACACAGATACAGCGCACACATGCACACAAATGCGGACACACACACACACACACACACACACACACACACACACATACACACCCACGTGGGGGTGCTAGTGTGCTCACACACAATGGCATGGCCATTCAAATCTATACCACAAAGGAAATTAACTTATCCCTAACATGTAATAAAATGCACTGGTGTCATCTAAAAAGTATGGTCAAATCAATAGGTTTTCATTATTTCTTTGAGAATTTTATAACTTTAATAAGTGTAACACATCACACAAAAAGAGTACTTTGTGTTGATTGTTACTAAGTATAGCAAGGAAGATGACTCCAATTTACTACAAGGGTAATTTTCTACCAGTGAATTATTTCCCTTGGGTTTAAATTGCCTCCTTTTTGCTAGCATCCTTTTCCTCCCAGACGGTAGGGAGATGAGCGTCTTTGCTCGAGATGTTCCCCATTAAGGTACGTTGCTCTTTTAAGCTAAACCTAACTTAATTTTAAAAAGGGTTGGAAGGGTTTATGAGCATTTGTCTAATTTTGTGTTTGAAGGTTTTAAGCTTGTGAATTTAGAAGTTATTATTTCGAACAAGGGAACAAGTGGCAAATTCGAACTTAGTCATTGTCTTTGTTGTACCAGGTTCGATTGGGGAAGAGTTTTTGTTCAGTAACAAAATGCTGAATACAAGTAAAGGCTTATCACTCTGTATAATATATGTTGTAAAAAGCCTAGTATAGTTTTGTAATGATTGTTATTATTAAGGAATGCAAAATTATATTTTTGTGAGGAATGACATAGTAATGTTAAACAGGTGCAATGACTTGGGAATGTCGTTGGGATTCATCAATTTAAATTAATGTGATTAATGTTTACACAGTTTCATAGGATAGACCATCAGCTGTCCTCAAGTAAATGAAACATGTTGTAATGACTAGTACATGACGATTTTAGTGGATACCTTTTGATTTGTTGTGAGGACAATTATTCTACATAAAAAGTTGGAAAGAGTAAGCTGAGAATACATTTAAAGATGGTTTTATTATGCAAACTCTGGTTAGAGTTTCCGTTTTGCTGTGTGGGTCTTGTGATGATTGTATCCCTGATCCTGTGATAGTGTGTGATTTCATGAAGAGATCAAATGGTTTACTGGTTCCTTTTTATTTCAGGAACATCGTCATCGTAGCATGGCTAGCATTGTCTCATCGGTTCCATCATTATGTATTCATCGTTTACTTCAGTTGTGAATCTTTTGATCTCTGATCTGAGATGATCCATGATTGGTTGCTAGTGAGGACTGGACAAAATAATTAACAGAATAGTTTGTGTTTTAAATTGTATTTGTAATGCAATTGGTGATGTGTGAATGTAGTTAGTAGTACTAGTAGTACTAGTAAATAAATTTGTGAACCCAACTTGCTTGGCCTGAAGGGATTACATGAATGAATGTTGTCGTTGTCACATTCATAGTTTTTCAGTGTGATTGCTGATGAGTTGGGGTAAAAATTTGTTTCACTACTATTTACTGTCTCCCTTTTATAGTTCTTTTCTATTTTTCTTCTATCCTCTTCCTATCCTCCCTTTATCACTCCCAGCCCACCAGTAGGCGAGCCCTAATCCTCTTTAGGGATACTAAAGACAATAGGATAAGTTTAGGATCCCATTTCTGGTGCCGGATCGGATGGTGCTGGGAATCGGGGTGGTTACCTAAATAATTCCTGTTTAGGACTCTCTACATAAGCAAGGATTTATTTGTGGAACTTAACAATTCATGAACTTCATAACATTTGGGTTTCCTCTATAATGTATTGGGATAAATTTGTTTCTTAGCTGCACAAAGAAATGACATTTGAATAGATAATGGAACTCATCACCTATCTCGTTTTCACCACATTTATCACAGACGCTTTCTGCTCTAGGAACATTTCTTATCTGCCCAAATTTTGGGTCGGAAGTCTGAGGTTCAAGGTTCGAAATGAATAAAATTAATGACAAATTAGAGGGAAAAAATCGTCAGATAATTTTTCAAAGCAAAAACACTTTTTAAATAGTCCTATAAAATTTAAAAAATATGTCGTTGTATCTACATGAAAAACCATTGTTGCAAATACTGATCTTTTAAACTACTGTAACTTTGGCTTTAAACATTCCAGATTAAACAATTGGATCAAACTGATTCGCCAAATGCCACTTAACCGATTTCATTTAATATACGTTCTAGGTAGCTAAATAAGTAGATTTCATTGATAACATCATGTAGCAACCATAACAATGTTAGAAACTTAGGCTCACATCAAATCAACAACTTTAAACCAAAACAAAGCATCCTTACTTTAAACTGTTATTTCCACAGAAACTGTCCCTTCCTCCTAAAACCATTTTTACTTGGATAATTTCCCATTTAAGAATTATTTGAAGAACTTAAGTTGTAATTTTTGAAGCTAATTCACCACATTGAGGAGTCCAGACCTCACATCCATAACGCAAAAATGGAACTACTACTCTGTTAAATATTCAATCTGTATAACATGGGAAAAAAAGTCTTTTGCATTTTTTAGCAGAAAACAAGCTACGACATGCTTGATCATATAAGTGTTTTTTGTGCCATGTTACCCTTTTTTAAAAAAAAAAAAAAAATTTTTTTTTCCCTTTTTTTTTCGGGGGGGGTTTTTTTTTTTTTTGGGGGGGTTTTTTTTTTTGGGGGGGAAAAAATTTTTTCTTTTTTTTTTTTTTTTTCCCCCTTTAAAAAAAAAAAAAAAAATTTTTTTTTTTACTTTTTTTGGTTTGGTTTTTTTTTTTTTTTTTTCCCCCTTTTTTAAACCCCCCCCCTTTTTTTTTTTTTTTTTTAAAAAAAACCCCTTTTTTTTTTTTTTTAAAATTTTTTTTTTTTTTTTTAAAAAAAAAAACCCCTTTTTTTTTAAAATTTTTTTAAAACCCAAAAAAAAAAAAATTTTTAAAAAAAAAAAAAAAATTTATTTTTTATTTGCAAAAAAAAAAAAATTTTTAAAAAAAAAAATTTTAAAAAAAAAGGGTTTTTTAAATTTTTTAAAAAAAAAAAAAAATTTTTTAAAAAAAAACCCCCCCCCCCCCCCCCAAAAAAAAAAAAAAAAAAAAAAAAAACAAAAAACAAAAAACCCAAAAAAAACCCAAAGCCCTTTCCATTTTTGGGGGGGGGGTTTTTTTTTTTAAAAAAAAAATTTTAAAAAACAAAAAAAAATTTTTTTTTTAAAAAAAAAAAAAAACCCCCCCCCCCCCCCCCCCCCAAAAAAAAAAAAACCCCCAAAAAACCCCCCAAAAACCCAAAGGGCCCCCGGGGGGGTTTTGGGGGGGGGGGGGAAAAAAAGGGAAAAAAAAAAATTTAAGAAAAAAAGGGGGGGGGAAAAAATTTAAAAAAAATTTTAAAGGGGGGGGTTTTTTTCCAGGGGGGAAAAACCAAAAAAAAGGGGGGGCCTTTTTTTTTTAAAAAGGGGCCCCAAAAAAAAAAAAGGGGAAAATTGGGGCCCCCCAAAAAAATTTTTTTTTTGGGAAAAGGGGGGGGGGGGGCCCCCCAAAACCCCGGGGGGGGGCCCCCCTTTTTTTTGGGGGGTTTTCCCTTTTTTAAAAAAATTTTTTCCCCCCAAAAAAAAAAAATTTTTTAAAAAAAAAGGGGGGTTTTTCCCCAATTTTTGGGGGGAAAAAAAAAAAAAGGGGGAAAAGGGGGGGAAAATTTTTAAAAAAAAAAAAAAACCCCCCAAAAAACCATAAAAAAAAAAAAATTTTTCCCCAAAATTTTTTTAAAAACCCCCCCCCCTTTTTTTTTAAAAACCCCCGGGGAAAAGGGGGAAAAAAAACCCCCCCAAAAAACCCCCCAAAAAAAAACAAAAAAAGAAAAAAAACCCCCAAAAAACCCCCCCCCAAAAAAGGGGGTTTAAATTTCCCCCCAAAAAATTCCCCCCTTTCCCCCTTTTTCCCCCAAAAAAACCCCCCCAAAAAAAAAACCCCCCCCCAAAAAAAAACCCACACACAAAAAAAGGGAAAAAAAACCCAAAAAAAAAAAAAAAAAAATTCCCAACACCCACCACAAAAAAAAAAAACCCCCGGGGCCCCAAAAAAAAAAAAAAATTTCAAAAAGGAAAAATTTTTCCCCCCCCTTTAAAAGCCCCCAAAAAAAAAAAACGGGGGGAAAAAAAAAAAAAATTTTAAAAAAAAAAAAAAAAAAATTTTTTGGGGCCCCAAATTTTAAAAAAAAAAAAAAAATTAACCCCCCCCCTTTTTTTTTTGGGTTTTCCCCGGGCCCCTTTTTCCCAAAAAATTTTTCCTTTTTTAAAAAAAAAATTTTTTTGGGAAAAAAAATTTTTTTTTTTAAAAGGGGGGGGAAAAAATTTTTTTTTTTTTTTTTTTTTGGGTTTAAATTTTTTTTTTAAAAAAACCCCCGGGGGAAAAATTTTTGGGGTTTTTTTTCCCCTTAAAGGGGGTTTTTTTGGTTTAAAAATTTAATTTTAAAAATTTTTTAAATTTTTTTTTTTAAAAAAGGTTTTTTTTTTTGAAAATTTTGGGAATTTTTTTTTTTGGGAAAATTTTTTTTTAAAAAAACACGGGTTTAAATTGGGGGGGGAAAAAATTTTTTAAAAAAAAAGGGAAAAAAAGGGTTTTTTTGGGAAAAATTTTTTAAAAAAATTTAAAATTTTTTTAAAATTTTTTTTTTTGGGTTTTTTTTAAATTTTTGGGGGGGAAATTTTTAAAAAGGGGGGGGGGGGTTTTTTTAAAAATTTTTTTTGGGAAATTTTAAAATTTTTTGGTTTTTTTTTTTTAAAACCTAAAAAATTTTTTCATAAAGAAAAAAGGGTTTTTTTTTTTTTAAAAAAAAAAAGGGGGGGCCCCAAAATTTTTAAATTTTTTGGTTTTTTTAAATTCGGTTTTTTTTTTGTTTTTTTGGTTTTTTTGGTTTTAAAATTTTTGGTTTTTAAAAAAAATTTTTTTAAAAATTTTTTTTTTAAAAAAGGGGGTTTGGGGGGGTTTTTTAAAGGTTTTTAAAAAAATTTTTCCCCTTTTTGGGGTTTTTTTAAATTTTTAAAAATTTTTTTGGGGGTTTTTGGGTTTTTTTTTTTTTTTTTTTTTTAAAAATTTTTTTTTTTTTTATTTTTTTTTTTAAAAAATTTTTTCCCAAACCCCCCCTTTTGGGAAAATTTTTTTTAAAAAAAGGGGTTTTAATTTTTTTTTTAAAATTTAATTTTTGGGCCCCCTTTTTTTTTTTTTTTTCCCTTTTTCCTCCCCCTTTAATTTTAAAAAAAATTTTCCCCAAATTTTTTTTTCCCTAAAAAATAAAAAAATTTTTTTTTTCGGGGCCAAAAAAAAAAGGGGGCCCCCAAAAATTTTTTTCCCCCCAAAAAAAAAATTTATTTTAAAAAAATTTTTTTTTGGGTTTTTTTAAATTTTTTTAAATTTTTTTGGGGAAAAAAAAATTTTTGGAAAAAAAAAAAAAAATTTTTTTTAAAATTTTTTTTAAAAAATTTTTTTTAAAAAAAAATTTTTTGGGGAAAAAAAAAACCAAAAAAAAAATTTGGGAAAAAAAAAAAAATTTTTTAAAAAAAAAATTTTTAAATTTTTAAAAAAAAAATTGGGTTTTAAAAGGGGGGCCTTTTTTTTAAAAAAAAAAAGGGGGGTTTTCCTTTAAATAAAAAAAAAAAAAAAAAAAAAATTTTTAAAAATTTTTAAAAAAAAATTTTAAAAATTAAAATTTTTTTTTTTTTAAAAAAAAAATTAAAATTTTAATTTTTTTTCCCAAAAAAAAAAATTTTAAAATTTTTTTTTTTTTAAAAAAATTTTTTTCCCCCCTTTTAAGGGGAGCCCCCCCCCTTTAAAAAAAATTTTTTGGAAAACTTTTTAAAATTTTTAATTTTTAAAAAACCAGGGAAAAAAAACCCCCCCCCTTTTTCCCCAAAAAAAATCCCTTTTAAAAAAAAATTTTTTTTTAAAAAAAAAAATTTTTTTTTTTTAAAAAAAATTTTTAAAAAAAAAAATTTTTTTTTTTTCCCCCATAAAAAAAAATTTTTTTTTAACCCCAAAAAAAAAAAAAAACCCTTTTTTTTTTTAAAAAATTAAAAAAATTTTTCCCTTTTTTTTAAAAAAAATTTTTTTTTTTCCCCTTTTTTTTTAAACCCAATAAAAAAAAAAAAAAACCCCCTTTTTTTTTTTTTTTTCCCCCCCCTTTTTTTTAAAAAACCTTTTTTTTTAAAAAAATTTTTTTTTTTTCCCCCCCCCCCCTTTTTTAAAAAATTTTTAATTTTTAAAAAAAAAACCCCCCCAAAAAAAAAAAAAATTTTTAAAACCTTTTAAACCCCAAAAAAATTTTAAAAACCCCAAATTTAAAAACCCCCTAAAAAATTTTTTTTTTTAAAAAAATTTTCCCCAAAAAAAAACCCAATTTTTTTTCCCCCCCCAAAAAACCTTTTAAAAAAGGGTTTTTTAAAAAAGGAAAAAACCCCTTTCCTTTTTTTTAAAAAATTTAAAAAAATTTTTTGCCAAAAAAAATTTTTCCCCTTTTTTTAAAATTTTTTTAAAAAATTTTTTTTTTTTTAAAAAAATTTTTTTCCCCTTAAAAATTTTTTTTAAAAAAAAAAACCCTTTTAAAAAAAAAATTTTTCCCCCCCTTTTTTTTTAAAAGGGGAAAAAAAAATTTTTAAAAAAAAATTTTTTTTTTTTTCCCCCTTTAAAAAAAAAAATTTTAATTTTTTAAAAATTTTTTAAATTTTTTTTTTTTTTTTTTTTTTGGGGAAATTTTTTTTTAAAACCAAAAAAAAAATTTTTTTCTTTTCCCTTTTGCCCCTTTTTTTTAAAAATTTAAAAGGGTTTTTTTTTTTTTTTTTTTCCCCCCTTTTTTTTTAAACCCGGGGGGAAAAATTTTTTTTTTTTTTTTTTTTTTTTTTCCCAATTTTTTTTTTTTTTGGGGGGGGGGTTTTTTTGGGGGAAAAAAACCCCCAAAAAAAGGGGGGGCCCCCTTTTTTTGGGGGTTTTTTTAAAAAAGGTTTTTAAAAGGGGGGGGGGGGGGTTTTAAAAATTAAAAACCCAAAAAGGGTTTTAAAACCCTTTATTTTTTGGGGGGGTTTTTTTAAAAAAAAAAAAAACCCCCAAAAAAAAAATTTTTTTTAAAAATTTTTTTTAAAGGGAAAAAAAGGGGGGAGAGTTGGGGTTTTTTTCTTTTGGGAAATTTAAAAAGGGGGAAAATTTTTTTTTGGGGGGGAAAAAAAAAAAACCCTTTTTTAAAAGGGGGTTTTTTTTAAAAAAAAAACCCCTTTTTTTGGGGGGAAAAGGGGGGGGAAAAAAATTTTTTTTTTTTTTTTTTTAAAGATTTAAAAAAAAAAGTTTAAAAAAAAAAACCCTTTTTTTTGGGGTTTTGGAAAGGGGTTTCCGGTTTAAAAGAGAAAAAAAACCCCAAAAAAATTTTTTTTTTTTTTGGGGTTTTTTTTTCCCACTTTTTAAAAAAAAAGGGGGAAAAAAAAATTTTTTTTTTTTTTTGGGGGGGAAAATTTTTTTTTTGGGGAAAAAATTTGAAAACCCAAAAAAGGGAAAAAGGGGGTTGGAAAAAATTTTTCCCTTTTTAAAGGGTTTTTTTTTTAAAATTTAAAATTGGAAACCCCCAAAAAAAAAAAACCCCTTTTTTCCCCTTTTTTTCCTTTTTGGGGGCCCCTTTTGGGTTTTAAATTTTTTTTTTCTTTTTTTTTTTTTTTTTCCCCTTTTGGGTTTTTTCCCTCGTTTTTTTTTTTTTTTTTTTTTTTAAAAATTTTTTCCCCCCCTTTTTTTTTTTTTTTTTAAAAAAATTTTTTTTAAAAAATTTTTAAAAAATTTTTCCCCCCCCCCAACCCTTTTTATTCCCCCTTTTTAAAAAATTTTTTCCAATTTTTGGGGGGTTTTTTTTTTTTTTTTTAAAAACCCCAAAGGTTTTTTTAAGCCCGGTTTTTTTTTTTTTTTTGGGGGGGGTTTTTTTCCCCCAAATTTTTTTTCCCCTTTTTTTTTTTTAAAAATTTTAAAAAATTTTTTTTCCCCTTTAAAATTTTTTTTTGGGGGTTTTTTTTTTTTCCCCCCCTTTTTTTTTTTGGGAAATTTTTTTTTTTCCCCCAATTTTTTTTTAAAAAATTTTTTTTTTTTTAACCCCTTTTTCCCCCAAATTTTTTTTTTTCCCCCTTTTTAAAATTTTTTTTTTCCCAAAATTTTTCCCCAAAAAAGGGTTTAAAAAAAAAACCCCCCCCTTTTTCCCCCTTTTTTTTGGCCCCCTTTTTTTTTTTTAAAAAATTTTTTTTCCCCTTTTTAAAAAAAATTTTTTCCCCCGGGAATTTTAAAAATTTTTTAAAAAAAAAAAAAAAATTTTCCTTTTGTCCCCCCCTTTTTGGGGGGAAAAAGGGAAAAAAAAAAAAAATTTTTTTTTTAAAAAAAGGGAAAACAAAAAAGGGGTTTTCCCCCCCCAAAAAAAACCGGTTAAAATTTGGAAGGTTTTTTAAAAAACCCCAAAAAAAATTTTTTGGGGGGGAAAAAAACCCCCTTCCCCCCCCCGGGGGGGAAAAAAAACCCCCCCCCCCCCAAAATTTCCCCCCCCCTTTTTTAAAAAAAGGGGGAAATTTTTTTTTCCCCCTGGGGGGGAAGGGGGGTTTTAAACTCCCCAAAACCTTTTTTTTTTTCAAAATTTTTAAAAATTTAAAATTAAAAAACCTTTTTTTTTTTTCCCTTTCCCTTTTTTTAAAAAAACCCCCCCTTTTTCCCTCCTTCCCTTCTCCCCCTTTTTTTTTTTTAAAACCCCCCCCCTTTTACCCCCCTTTTTTTTCCCCCCTTTTTTTTTTTTCCCCCTTTTTTTTTTTTTTTTTTTGGGGGTTTTTTCCCCCCCCTTTAATTTCCTTTTAAAAGTTTTTTTTTTTTTCCCCCAAACCTTTTTTTTTTCCCCTTTTTTTTTAAAAAAAACCCCCCCTTTTTTTTTCCCCCCCCTTTTTTTTTTTGGGGGTTGAAGGAAAAAAAAAAAAAGGGGGTTTTTTTCCCCCCCTTTTTTTTTTAAAAAAAATTTTTGAAAAAACCCTTTTGCCCTTTTTTATTTTTTTTAAGGGGGTTTAAAAAATTTTTTTTGCTTTTTTTTTTTTTTTCGGAAAACCCCCCTTTTTTTTTTTTTTCCCCTTTTTCCACCCCCCTTTTTTGGGGGGGTTTTTTTTTTGGGGGAATTTTTTTCCCCTTTTTTTGGGGGTTTTAAAGGGGGTTTGGGGGGCCCCCCCCTTTTTAAAAAAAATTTTGGGGGGTTTTTTTGGGTTTGGGGGGGGAAAAAGGCCCCCCCCTTTTTTTAAAAAAAAAAAGGGGTTTTTAAAAAAAACCCCCCCAATTTTTTTCCCTTTAAAAATTTTTTAAAAAATTTTTTAAAAAAAACCCCCCCCTTTTTTTCCCTTAAAAAAAAAAAAACCCGGGGGGCCCCCCCCCTTTTTTGGGTTAAATAGGTTTTTTGTTGGGGCCGCCCTTTTTTAAAAAAAGGGGGTTTTTTTTTCCAAACCCTTTTTTAAAATTTTGGGGGGGGGTTTTTCCCTTTTTTTAAAAAATTTTTTTTTTTTTGGGGGGGGAAAGGTAAATTTTTTAAAGGGGTTTTTTTTTCCCTTTTTTAAAAAAGGGGGGGTTTTTTTTTTCCCCCCCCCCCTTTTTTTAAGGGGCCAATTTTTTTTCCCCCTTTTACCCAATTTTTTTTTTTTTTCCCCCCAAAATTTTTTTCCCTTTTTTTTCCCCCCTTTTGGAAATTTGGGGCCTTTTTTTTTAAAAGGGGAAAAATTTTTTTTCCCCCGTTTTGGGGGGGTTTTTTTCCTTTTAAAATTTTTTTTAAAAAAATTTTTTTTTTTGGGTTAAAACCTTTTTTTTTTTTTTTTTTTAACCCTTTTTTTTTTAATTTTTTCTTTTTTCCTTTTTTTTCCCCCTTTTTTTTCCCTTTTTTTTCCCCCCCCTTTTTTTTTTTTTTCCCCCAATTTTTTTTTTTTTTTTTTTTTTTAACCCCCCTTTTTTTTTTTTTAAAAATTTTTGGTTTTTTTTTTTTTGGGGGGGAAAAAAACCCCTTTTTTTATTTTTTAAAATTTTTTTTTTGAAAAAATTTTTTTTTCCCCTTTTTAAAAATTTTTTAAATTTTTCCCTTTTTTTTTTTTTGGGTTTTTCCCTTTTTTTTTTAAAAAAAGGGGGAAAGTCCCCCCAAAAAAAAATTTTTAAAATTTTTTTTTTGGAAAAAAAAATTCCCCTTTTTTTTTCCCCCAAAAAAAAACCCCCCTTTTTAAAAAAGGGGAAAAGGTTTTTGGGGGGTTCCAATTTGGGAGGGGGCCCCTTTTTTTTTTTTTTGGGGGGGGGTTTTAAAATTTTTTTCCCCCCTTTTGTTTTTTTAAAATTTGTTTTTTGGGGAAAAATTTTTTTAAATTTTTTTTTTTTTTTTTTTTTTTTTTTTAAAAAAATTTTTTTTTTTAAAATTTTTTTTCCCAAATTTTTTTTTTTTTTTAAAAAATTTAAAAAAAATTTTTTTTAAAAAAAAAACCCTTTTTTAAAGGCAAAAAAAAAGGGGGGGGCCCCCCCGGGGGGGGGGTTTTTTTTCCCCCCGTTTAATTTTCTTTAAAATTTTTTTAAAAAATTTTTTTTTTTTCCCCCAAAATTGGTTTGGGGGAAATTTTTTAAAGGGTTTTTTCCCCCCCCCCGGGGCCCCCCTTTTTTTAAAAATTAAGGGTTTTGGGGGAAAAAATTTTCCCCCAATTTTTTAAAAAAAAAAAACCCCCCAAAACCCCAAAAAAAAAACCCCCCCAAAAAAAATTTTTTTTTTAAAACCTTTTAAAAAAAAAAATTTTTAAAGGAGGGAAAAAAACTTTTTAAAAATGAAAAAAAATTTTAAAAAAAAATTTTTTAAAAAGGGGGGAAAAAAAAAAAAAAAAATTTCCAAAAAGAAAAAAAAAAAAAAAAAAAATTTTTTTCCTTTAAAAAGGGGAAAAAATAAAAAAAAAAAAAGGGAAAAAAAAATTTTAAAAAAGAAAGAAAAAAAAAATTTAAAAAAAAAATTAAACCTAAAAAAAAAAAAAAAGGAAAAAGAAAAAATTTTTAAAGGGGAAAAAAAAAAAAATTAAAAAAAAAATTTTAAAAAAAAGGGAAAAAAAAAGGGGGGGGGGAAAACTTTTAAAAAAAAGGCCCGGGGAAAAAAATTCCCCAAAAAAAAAAGGGCGGGGGCCCAAAAAAAAAAAAACCCCCTTTTTTTCCCCCCCCCAAAAAAAGCCCCTTTAAACCCAAAAAAAAAATTTTGGAAGGGGGAATTAAAAAAAAAAAAAATTCCAAAAAGGGAAAAATTAAACCCTTTTCCCGGGGGAAAAAAAAAAAAAAAAAAAAAAAAAAAAAAAAATTTTTTTTTTAAAATTTTTTTAAAAAAATTTTTGGGGGGTTTTTTGGGGGGGGGTTTTTTGGGGGTTTTTCCCCAAAAAAAAATTTTTTTTTTTTTTTTTTGGGGGGGGTTTTTTATTTTTTTCCTTTTTTTTTTTTTTTTAAAATTTTTTTTTTTTTTTTCCCCCCCCTTTTTTTTTTTTTTTTCCCCAAAACCCCCCCCTTTTTTTTTTGGGGTTTTTAAAGGGGTGGGGGCCCAATTTTTTAAAAAAAAAGGGAAAAAAAAAAAATTTTAAATTTTTTTTTAATTTTTGGGTTTTGGGTTTTTTTTTTTTCCCCCCCCCCTTTTTCTTTTCCCCCCCCCCCCTTTTTTTCTCCCCCTCCCCCTTTCCTCTCTTTTTTTTTTCCCTTTTCCCCCAAAAAAACCCCCCCCCTTTTTCCCCCCTTTTCTCTCCCCTTTTTTTCCTTCTTTTTTTTTTTTAAAAAAGGGGCCCCAAAAAAAAAAAAAAATTTTTTTTTTTTCCCCCCTTTTGTTTTTTTTTTCCCTTTTTTTAAAAAAAATTTTGGGGGGTTTTAAAAGGGGGGGAAAAAAAAAAATTTTTATTTTTTTTTAAAAAAAAATTTTTTTAAAAAAAAAATTTTTTTTTAAAAAGGGGAAAAAAAATTTTTTTTTGGGGGAAAAAAAAAATTTTTTTTTTTTTTTTTTTTAAAAAAGGAAAAAGGAAAAAAAAGGGGGGTTTTTTTTTTTGGGCCCTTAAAAAAAAAAAAAAAAAATTTGTTTTAAACCTTTTTAATTTTTTTTAAAAAAATTTTTGAATTTTTTTAAATTTTTTTTAAAAAAAAACCCCCTTTTTTTTTTTTTTTTGGTTTTTTTTTTTTTTTTTTTTTAAAAACCCCCTTTTAAAAAAGGGGGGGGGGTTTTTTTTTTGGGGGGTTTTTTGGGGGGGGTTTTTTTTTTTTCCCCCCCAAAACTTTGGGGGGACCGGGGGGGCCCGGGGGGGTTTTTGGGGGGGGGCCCGGGCCCTTTTCCCCCCCCCCCTTTTTTTTTAAATTTTTTTGGGGGGAAAAAGGGGGAAAGGGGGGGAAAGGAAAAATTTGGGGGGGTTTTAAGGGGGTTTTTTTTTTTTTTTTTTTAAAAAATTTTAAAATTTTTTGGGGGAATTTTTTTAAAATTTTTTAATTTTTTTTTTCAAAATTTTTTTTTTTTTTTTTTTTTTTTTTTTTTTTTATTTTTTTTTTTTTAAAAAATTTTTTTTTTAAAATTTTTTTTTTTTTTTTTAAAAAATTAAAAAAAAAAAGGGGGGAAAAAAAAAAAACCCCAATTTTTTTTTAACCAAAAAAACCAAAAACCCGTGGAACCCTTTGGGGAATATTAAATCCCCCTTTTTTAAAATTTTTTTTTTTTTTTTTTTTTTTTTTTTTTGGGAAAAAGGAAAAATTTAAAATGTTTTTTTTTTTTTTTTTTCCCTTTTAACCCAACCCCGGGGGGGGGGAAAAAAAATTTTTCCTGTTTTTTTGGGAAAGGTTTTTTTTAAAAAAGGGGGGGGTTTTTAACAATTTTTTTTAAAAAAAAATTTTTTTTAAAAAAATTTTTTTTTAAAAAGGGGTTTAAAAAAAAAAATTCCAAAAAAAAAAAAAAAATTTTTTCCTTTTTTTTAAAATAAAAATTCCCCTTTTCCCCAAAAGGAAAAATTTAAAAAAGGGGAAAATTTTTTTTTAAAAAAGAAAAAGGGCCCCCCTTTTAAAAAAATTTTTTTAAAAAAAAAATTTAAAACCCAAAAAAATTTTTTTCCCTTTTTAATTTTTTTCCCTTTTTAAAAAAAATTTTTTAAAAGTTTTAAAAATAATTTTTTTAAAGAAAGGGGGCCCTTTTTTTTTTTTTAAAAAAATTTTTTAAAACAAAAAAAAAAAAAAATTGGAAAAAAAAAAAAGGGGGGGAAAAATTTTTCCCCCAAAAAACCCCCGGGGGAAAATTCCAAAAAAAAAAAAAAATTTTTTTTTAAAATTTTGGGGGTTTAAAAAACCCCCTTTTAAAAAAAAAAAGGGGGCCCCAAAAAAAAAAACCTTTAAAAAAAATTTTTTTTGGGCCCAAAAAAAAAAAAAAATTTTTTTTTTTTTTTGGAAAAAATTTTTTTTAAAAAAAAAAAAATTTTTTCTAAAATTTTTTAAAATTTTTAACCGGAAAAAAAAAAAAAATTTTTTTTCCAAAAAAAACCTTAAACCCCCCCCCCAAAAAAAAAATTTTTAAAACAAAAAAACCCTTTTAAAAAACCCAAACCCAAAAAAAAAAAAAAGGGGAAAAAAAGGAAAAATTAAAGGGGAAAAAAAAATTTGGGGCGGGGGGGGGAAAAAAAAAAAAATTTTTTTTTAAAAGGAAAAAATTTTTGAAAAAAAAAAAAAATTTTTTAAAAAAAGGTTTTAAAATTTAAAAAAAAGGGAAAAAAAAAAATTTTTAAAAACCAAAAAGGAAAAAAAAAAATTTTTGGAAAAAACCCCAAAAAAAAAAAAAACCCCCAATTTGAAAAAATTAAAAAAAAACCCAAAAAAAAAAAAAAAAAAAAAAATTTTGGGGGGGTTTTTTTTTGGGTTTTTTTTAATTTTTTTTTTCCGGGTTTTTTTGGGGGGGGTTTTAAAAAATTTTTTAAAAAGGGGAATTTCCCCCCCAAAAAAAAGTATTATTACTTGTACCCCCAAAGGGGGGAAAAAAGAAAAAGAATTTATTAAGAACTGGAGGCCCCTTTCCCCCTTTAAAAGTTTTGTACAAAATTGGCCCTGCAAGCTTGCAAAAAGAATAAAATCTATATTTCCTTCTCTTATTTAAAAAAGCAAAAAGGTTTTTTAAAAATAGATTTTTAGGAACCAAAAATTCGACTAATTTTAAAAAATAAATTTAGTATTTAAAAAAGAAAGTTTAACCCGGTTTTCTTTTTTGCCCTTTATTTTTAAAAACCTTCGACTCTATTGCCTTGGCATTTATGTTCAAGGGCCTTTTTCCCTTTTTGGTTTTTGGGAAAGCTTCTTCAGTGGATATCTGTTTTCTACAAAAAAATAAAAACGTCCTGTTTTGGTTTAAAGGACAAATTTTTACAGTGATTTCCCACTCGAGGGGTTGCCCCACAGGGGGAAACCTAAATTCCCCCTAAATTTTTTATTTTTTGTTAGAAGTCCTTGGTAAATACTTTTCCAAAACTAAAAAATAAACCGAGCAACCCAAAAATTTTACAATAAACCCGACGACACTGAAAATTTTTTTGATGGAACTGAAAAAAAAAATTACAGAGGCGGGTTAAAAATTCTTGATACATTTGGGGAAAAATCTGGGCCCGACTTAAATGCAAAAAAAGACTGGGCTGTTGGCTGGAAAAAAGAAGAACCCCAAGAGGGTACAGTCCTCATTTACACACATGGAATCCTCCAAAAATTTAAAAATATTTAAAATAAGGCTCTCTAATAATTTAAAGGAAAGGGGGAAAAATTAAAACTGAAAGAAAAATTTTCTGAAATTGAATACTTTATAAAATATCTTTCAGCGACAAAATTTAAACCCCCTTAAAGGGAAAAGTTCTATTCTTAAATCAAATTTTTTTCCCAAATTGAAAACTTGTGGGTGTTGTTTTCCTAACCCTCCAGAAAAAATAGTCGGTTTTTATCAAAAAAACAGTTTATGAGTTTAGGGTTATTTTGTTTTTTTTAAACAGTTTTTTAAACATTCGCGAAGGTGGAAATTGAAACCAATATTTAAAAGGGACATAAACGCTTTTAAAAATGCTTTGGATTTAAACGATTAAAGAAAAAAATACTCATAAATGGGGAAAAACCCCTAACCTTGAAAATAAAACCCCCTTCTAAACTCCTCTTGAATATCTTGGGGACTGGGCTCCCATTGGGCAGAAACCATTAACCTAATCACCTTTTTGGAAAAATGTCCTAAAAAACAACAAAAATTTGGAAAGAAGGTTTCTGTATCAACATCGAAGAAATAAAAGGGAAACCTTTGTTTTTTTAATGATAACTTTCCCGATTTGGGGGCAGAAACTTTTTTTTAAAAAAATGGTAGAAAAAGGTGTAGTTTCAAATTTATAAAATTTTCTTGATGGGAAAAGGTCTTTTTTTCACAGTTCAAGATTTTTTTAAAGGAAAAAATAATCTAAAGACTGATTGGGAAAACATACATGGGGTGTGAAAAAGCTTTAAGATTATGTAAGAAAACAACACACAGATTATTTGAAAACATAGCATTGAATTGCCCCCAAAACCCCTTTAAATTTTTCCCCATCATTCCCCAAAAGGGGTTGATTATTTTTACGATATCCTCATGGGGGATTTCAAAACCAAAATGTTTCAAAAATTGGGGCCAAAAAATTTAAAAATCAATGTCAAAAATTGGGAAGGGGAAATTTCAGAAAAACTCAACCCAAATTGGGGAAAAATTTAAAATACGTTGGTTCCAAAAAAAACTTACACCTAGAATATTAGCAACAAATACTTTCCTTTATGGGACAAGAAAGTGGGTTCCCTGAAAGCAGCGCACTTCTGCCGAAGAGTTTAGGATAGTAAAAGCCAATGCTCTGGGCTTGTGATTTTTTTCCCAAACCTTTTTGGGGGGACAGTTGGGAAAAATATAAATCAAATTTTGAAAAAGCAACAAAATAATGCGGAAAGAAAAATTGGGATTGTTTGGGATGTTATTTATGCCTATAGGTCTTAAAAACATTTTTACAAAGATTATATTTCATGCAAAATTTTAAAAATTTACAATGCAAGATCAATAAAACAATTCCCCCATCTGTCCCTTCAGGACTTTCTTGAAAAAAGGGGTTTGAAATTACAAATATAATTTTTGTTTATCAAAAGACTCAATTAAATTTGTAACTGATTGGGAAACCAAAATAACATATTTTCCCAAATTTGGGCATTTTTCTTTGATAGCGAATTAAAAAATAATCCCCCTATTACCCCTTTTTTTTTTTCCCAAAATTAGCAAACTGCTGTTATATCTTCTCTGATAATTATGTTTTGTTACAATGGGGAAATAAATTTAAAGTGCATCAAATAGTTTAGGAGGGGAGGTACATGTATCTAGTCCCCCACATGGGTCATAACCCTGCTATTGTTGTAAAGAAACTACGTGTATGTAAGGTAATTGGGATATATGTATGTATGTGTATGGAAGTTGTATATTATGTTTTTATTTATATTTATTTTTTTATATAAAAAAATTTTTAGGGAAAGTAAAGAAAAAGGGGTATTAAAAATGTTTTTGTTTAATTGTTTAAATATAATGGGGGGATGGGGTCTAAAATAAAGGTGTTTGAATAAAAATGGGCGGGGGGCCCTTGTAACCCCTTTGGGAAAATTTTTTTTCCCAAAAAAACCCTTTTTCCAAAATGGGGTTGGGTAAATTTTGTGGGCTTCCCTTTGGCCCATACAAAATTTTGGTTGTTAAAAAAAAAAAAACCCCCCCAACCCCAAAAAAGGGGTTTTTCCCTTTTTGGGGGAAAAAATTTTAAAAAAAAACCCTTGTGTCAAATTTTGTTTATGCCAAAAAAAAAAAAAAATGGGAGTTTATGGAAGGTTGTTGGGGGGAGAGAAATTTTTGAAGTATGTTAAAAGGAAAAAGTATTAAAAAGTTTTGTAATTTTTGGGGTGTGTATTTTTATGCATATTAAAAAGAAAAGTTTCCCTTGGATTTTTTGGCCCCCGGTGTTAAAATGTAAATTTTTAAAAATTTCTTTCCTAAAAAGTGGGGAAAAAATTTTTTATAAATTTTTAAAATTTGTTTCTATTAAAAAAAAATTTAAAAAAAAATAAAAAAATCCCTTTTAGGCCAGTTTTAAAAAATTTTTTGAATTTTTTTTGATATTTGAATTTTTTAAAGTTGGCATTTTTATGTTTTTTTTAAAAGAAAGGGGAAGGGTTAAAAGATACAAAAGATGTTCTTATTAAAATTTCCCTTTCCCCTGTTTTTGTTCCCAAATTAAAAACCTTAAATTTAAAAATTTTTTTTTGTTTTTTTTAAATTTTTTAGTCCCTTTTTTAAAAAAAATTTTAAAAACAAAAAAAGCCCAAGAAAAGGGGTTTAAATTGGGGAAACATGTGGTTTTTGAAAACGGGGGGGGGTTGAAAAACTTAGTTTCAAAAACGGTTTTTTTTCCCCCAAAAAAAAATGAATTAAAAAGGTTTTTTTTTTTTGGGGTTTTTTTTTTTTTTTTGTGCCCAAAATTTGTGAAGTTTTAAAGGTTAAAGGTTCCCATTCCCCCCCCAAAGGTTTATTTTTAACCCAGGGGGGTCCCCGGAACCCTCAAATTTTCAAGGGGGCCCCCACCAGGGGGCCCTCCCTCTCCCTCACTTTTTTACCTTTCCCCGACCCCAAAAAGCCGGACCCATTTAAAAACCCAGTCTAAAAACTAAGTGCGCACCAATGGGGACCCACCCAATGGAACCACCCACAAAACCCCCCTTTAAACCTTGGTAAAAAGTTTTGGAACCAAATCCCCCCCCACAGGACAGAGTTGGGGGAAGAAACTAAATATCCTAAAACCGGACCCCCAAATCCCTTTTTTTTTTTTTTTTTTTATCAAATTTTTTGCCAAAAAATGGGGTTTCTTTAAAGTCTGTTAAGGATAGGTTTTCACTGAAGGTGATCAAGTTAAAATATAATAAAAGGCCCCAAACCCCCAAGATCAGGAATTTATGTTTAAGGGGCCCAACAAAGTAAAGCAAAAATTTTAATTGAAACCACTTTCCCCCTTACAAACCCGGAAACCCCCTTTTAAGGGCCCCGGGGTCCGAAAACCCCCTACAAAATTGAACCCCACCTTCCAGATTTTTTAACCCGGCCCTTCCAAATTTTTGGGGGGGTGGAAAAAATGGTTTTTTTTGTTTTTTTAAATTTTTTTGGGGAAAATTTTAAACGGAAGATTTTAAAATTGGGTTTGGGTTTGTGAATTTTTTTGGTTGGTTTGGGAAAATTTGTTTTTTGGGTTTTTTATTTGTTGTTTTTGCCCGTTTTTTTAACTCCCCTTTTTTTCCCTTCTTTCCCAAAATTTTAAAATTTTGTTAAAAAGGGGATTCCCCAAAGGGTTAAATGGCGGGGGAAGTTTTACATTTTAGGGGAAAATTTTTGAGTTGGGGTTTTTAAATTTTTCCCTTTTTGATTAAAGGAAGGACCCCCACCTTAAAAGAAAAAAAACCAACCCCCAACTGGAACCAAACCCTTTGTTTTTCCCTTTTTGGGGGGAAAAAGGAAGGTTCCCCCCCCACATTAATTGTCAAAAACTAAAATATTCCCAAATTGTTTTTTTTTTTTTGTTTTTAAATTTTAAAAATTTTTTTGTATTACGGAAAAATGCTGTTTTGTGGAAATTTTTTTTTTAAGGTGTTTGTTAATTTTTGTTTGGGTTTTGTTGGGTTTGTGTTTTTGTTTTGGTTTGTTGGGTGTATTTCAATACTTTCCCCTTTTAAAAAGGTTTTTTTTTCCCTTTCTTTACTGGTTTTTTTGGAATTTTTTTGTATTAAAAGTTTGTTAAGTTATTTTTGGGGGTTTTAATTTTTTGTTTTGGCTTTTTTTTGGTTTTTTTTGCAAAAACTTTGTTTTTTTTTTTTCCCTTTTTCCAAAAAAATTTTTTAAAATTGAGCTGATTCAAAACAAAGTGGGGGGGCCCGGCACAAAAAAAGGAAATTTTTTTTTTGTTTGGAAAAAACCTCCCCAAAAAAAAAAAAACCCACCACCCCGGGAGCCCCAAACCGACAAAGTCCATGTTTTAGGGGGAGGAAGGGTGGTACCCGCTGACAATTGGGCAAGGGGCCGAAGTCCCAAACAATTTTAATTTTGTTTTTTAAGACAAAAAAAAGCCTTTTTGGGGAAAGACCCAAATGTTGGGGTTTTGGAAAATTTTTTTTTTTAATTTTAATTTTTTTAAAAAATTGGAAAAAGCACTGGCCCTTTTTTTTAATAAAAAATTGGGGATCATTTTTTTTGAAATTTTTCAACCTTTCCCCAAACCGGCACACAAGGTACAACCCAGACAGCGGAAAAAATTTTTCCGGGGAAAAAAGGGGGGGGGGGGGGGGGGGGGGGGGGGGGAAAAAAACCCGGATGCTTTTTTGTTTTTTTTTAAAGTTTTTAAAAGGAGAGACGAAACCCCGAAGAGGGTTAGAAAAAGCAAATTTGCTTATAAACCAATTTTCCAAAAATAAAAAAGGAAACCCACCAAATCCAAATTTAATCAATGCCAAACGAAAGGGCCCCCCCATTGGAAAACAGAACCCAGACAAAAAAAAAAACCCCCACCCCAGGACTTAAAAAACAAAAAACAAAGCTCACCCAAAAATAACCAATTGGGTTTTTTTCCCCTTAATCTTTCGACCTGAAATCAACCCCAAATCTGCATTTAAAAAACAATTCCCAGCAAAAGGGGCTAGCCCTCAAAAGTTTCAACAGTTTTAAATCCTAAGGGTTTTAATTTAAAAAGGAAAAGAAGAAGAAGGAAGAAAAAAGGTAAACATTTAAACTTTGCGCTTTTTAAGGAAATCCTTCCCCAAATAAACCGGGTAAGACAGCGTGCCCAAAGCGAAAAGGGAGAGGGGTTTTAGAAGGGGTAAGAAAGGAAAAACAAAAAAACATTCAGGCAAAGTAAGAACAGAGCTGCCACCGGGGGGGGGTTGGGGCAGCAAAAAGAAACTGAAAAAAAACCAAAATAAAAACCAAAAAATAAAAAGGCTCAGAAAAAAGGAGAAAGGGGGAGAAAACGAAAAGGTTCCCCGCGCCCCTGAAAAAAAAAAAAAAAGGGAAAAAAAAAACAAAAAAAGGGGTTTTTTTGGTGGGGCCCTAAACCCACAAAAAACGAAAAATTAAAAAAAAAAAAAAACCCAATTCCCCGTAAAAAAAAAAAAAAAAACAAAAAGCCAAAAAAAAAACCCAAAGCAATTTTTACGGGGGGCCTTTAAAAAAGGGGCCAAAAATTCCCTTTTTGGGGGCCAAAATTTAAAAAAGAAAAAAAAAAATTTTTTCCTTTTTTAATTTTTTTAATTTTTCGTTTTTTTTCGGAAAACTTTCCAAATTTTAAAAAAAAAAAACCCTTTTTTTAAAACCCCTTATGGAAAAAAAAGGGGAAATTTGTTTCCTTTTTGTTTTTTTTTTAAATGGGGAAAACCCAAAAAAATTTTCATTAAAAATTAATAAAAAAACTTTTTCAAGGGCCCGGGGTGGCCTATTTTCCAAAATTTAGGTTTTTTTTGCCATTTGAAAAATTTCCAAAAATAAAAAATTTGTTAAAAACAAAAATACCCAGGGCGGGGTTCCCTAAAAAAAAAAAATCCCAAAATTTTAAGAAAACCCCAAAAACCCAAAAAATTTTTTTGGTTTAATTAAAAGGGAAAGAAAAATTTCAACTTTGGCCCCCTTTTAAAAAACAAAAAATTTGCCAAGAAAAAATAAAAAGCCCTTTTTGGATTTCCCCTTTTGGGGAACCCCCGAAATTTAAAAACCAAAAAAAAAAAAAAAAAAAAACCTTTTTTTATTAAAACAGGGAAAATTTTTTAAGGGAACCCAACCTTATCAGGGGAATTTCCCAAGAAAAAAAAAGAAAAAGGTTTTTTTTAAAAAAAGTTTAAAAAATGTAAAAAAAAACCCCTAAATTTAAAGGGGGGGCGTTTAAGGGAGCGAAAAAAAAAGGAAAGCCGGTTTAAAAAAAAGAAAAAACCTTTCCCCTTCCATTTCTTAAAAGGGCCAAAAAACCCCTATTTTGAAGGGGCCCCGGCGCCAAAAAACCCCTCCCTTTTTCCCCTTTTTGGGCCCCGCCCCTTTACCTTTTTTTTCCTGGACCCTTTTAAAGAAAAAAAGGGCCAAAAAAGGGAAAAAAAACCCCTTTAAATCTGGGGGGGGGAAAACTTTGGGGGGCCCCCCCCCCCTTGGTTTTTTTGTGAAGCCCAAAGGGAAGGGGCGCAAAACGGCCCACCTATTTCCCAAATGGTAACCACGCTCAACACTGCTAAATTTGGGGTTTGGGGGAAAGGGGAGTGCTCCGAAACCCCTGAGCTATCCTTCCCCCTATTTAGAAGGGAAAACAAACAAAAAAATGGAACAAACAGTGAAAAGATTTTTTTACACAATTGGATTCAAACCTGGCTGGGAAGAACCAAAGTACTCTTTAAAAGGGTTTATCGGTTGACTTATGCCCGTTTGAAGAAAGCTTTAGGAGGAAAAAACATTTTGGAAAATTTCCAAAAAAAAGAGTTTTCAAAACTAAAATTTATGAATTTTTTCTGCAAAAGAAAAAGAATGGAACCATATTTTAAAAAACTATGAAAAAAAAAAACCCAAAAAAGACTTTGGAAAAATTTTTCCACAACCTCACAATTTAAAGAAAAGGAAAGGGACCAAAATATATCTAGAGAGGACAAAAATTTAAAATACTGTAACAAAATAAAGACGAAATTTTTTATTTACTCGATGAATTTATTTCATAGGGTGAAAATCAGAAATAAATTTTTTTTAAAAATCAAAACGAAAGACAAAGAAAGCAAAAACTGTGGGACATAAATTAAGTGACATAATCACATTATATGTATCAAGCAGAAACACAGATAAAAATGTTATGGTGTTTTGAAAAAAGAGAAACAGAGAAGAAAGCAAAAATGTTTTTTTGTGTACCCCTTTTTTGCCAATATAGATAAAAATTAAATTGAAGTTTTTGTTGTGTCCCAAAAAAGCTAAAATGACTTTAAAAGACAAAAAAATATTCTGAATCAATTGAAACTTTTTTTTTTTCCCCACACACACAAAAAACACAAAACACTCAATTTACTCAACGCTTTTCCCCCTGGGGCTGTTTATTCCATACAAAAACTTTTTAAAAAAATAATTTACTCTTTTCCTTTCTATTTTTTTTTTTTAGCAAACATTTTTTTGGCTTTTTTTTTTTCCCTTTAAAATTTTTTCCCTTTATGTTTGTTTTTTCTTAAGTCCTTTATTTTTTTCTTGTTAAAAATCCACCCTTTTTGGGGAGTGGGACCCAAAAAAAGAGGAGAAATATCTTTGATTTTTTAAAGCTCGTCATCAACAATCAAACAAACCTAACAAAAAACCCAAAGGAAAAGGAGAAGGGAAAACAAAAGGGCCCCGGGGGGAAAAAGAACGAAAAGAGAAAAAAACGATGACAATCATTTTAATTAAAAAAACCTTTTTAAAGAAGACAAACGTCTTTTAATTGATTGCAATGAGGTTTCTTTTCCCCTTTCCAAAACCCAAGGGATTGCTACAAACACACACACCCCAACACCACACATTTGAGTTTTTTCCTGAGGATTTTTTCTACAGGGGTAATTTTATAAAACAATCGGGTTCTGATCCCGTAAAGACGTTTTCAAGTCAATTTGGCGAAAGTCTTCCCATAATATTACAACAGCCAAAAAAAAATTTTTGGGGCACAAAGATAATTTTTGGGGAAAACTGGCCTGAAAAAATGGCGGAATAAAGCACAAAACCCTTTTTTCGCGTACAAGTGAATTTTTTTTTATAATAAAAAATATATATATATATATATATATAAAATATAAAAGGGTGTGGGGGTGTGTGTGTGTGTGTATGGTTTTGTGTGTGTGGTGTGAATTTTTCAAGGGAAAAAATCAAAAAAGAATTATTTGGGAAAACTGGGGTGCTTATCCTTTAAAGCTGTAGAAATATTGGTTTGAAAAAATTTTGCCTAACTTTCTTTTTACAACCAAGTCACACCCCCCACGATTTCCCTAATTGGGAAGATTGGGAGATGAAATAAGAAAAAAACCAAAAACTAACAGCTTAATCGTGATTGAATAGGGAAAAGCACAGAAATTTTGGTAAACATAAACAAAACATCTTTTTATTCCTGGGTTTTTTTTATCTTTAGCAACGTATCAACCGGCTAAAGTCACCATGTAACCCATTTATGCCTCATTTTTTTTTGTCACAAAAATTTTCCCTGTTGGCCCAGATCTTCAGGGGTTTAAAACTGTCTAAAAAAAAGGGGTTTTAACTCTTCCCTCTGATCACTTCCCCCTTCCTTTTGCCTTTTCAAACGCCATCATCTATAGGGACAAGTGAAGGATTTTTATGGGAAAGGGTTGGGCTACAGCTCTAAGGGAGCGGGGTATAGCCCCTCAAATTAAAAATTTAACCTCTAACTTTTTTGCTTTAAAGCATTTTAGTGCGGAAATCGAATGATATGACAACTTATTCAGTTAAAAAAAAATCAAAAGCTGTAGATGGTTTTAATCTTTACGAATTAACCAAACCAAAAAAATGTTAGAAAACCACCCTATTTTTTTTAAGTCCCTTGGGCCAAAATTGATAACTGAAAATTTCCCTCCAATTTTTTCTTCTTCTTGCCAAATCCCCAGTCTACAGACCACTTTAAAAAGATAGTGGATACTAAAAACGATTTTTTTAAACAACTTTCAAACTCCCCCTGTTCATACTCAAAGCTAAAAAAACTATTTAAAATTGTAAGCAATGTTTTTTTATGTCTTGCCACAGCCCTTAAAAACATTCTGGGACCCCACCCAACTGACACACAACCCCATTTTCCCCACCCCCGAAACCCCGAGGCAGGGCAGTTTAAAAGTAAGGGGAAGGGGTGTGGGCCCAACTGCTATTTGGGCCCGAGCACGGGCCCTTGGGGTGTTTTTTAAATTTTTTGAAAGGGGAAGGGGAAAAATGGTTTTTGGACCCAGAAGCATTGATGGAACTTACATGGTTTTTTAATTTTGCTTGTGTTTTGATATGGTACATAGGGGGCTATTATGACATGTCCCTTTGCTACTTTAAAAATTTATTGAAAGAAGAGTAAAAATCTTGAGACTCCTATCTTTAAAAAAATTTAGATTACCCAATTTTTATAAAAAAATCATTATAATTTTTCATACTACTATTACTTCTCTACACCCACTTCCCACTACTACCACTTTCAACTTTTCTACCACTTCTAAATACCTCTTCCACTAAATTTTCCCCAACAACAATAAATTTAAAAAAGAATTTTACCACCAGCAATTACCAATTTTTAATTTTTAACAACCCATTATCCCAGATCATTATTTTTTGTTGCTTTATTTTTTACAGTAAAAGTTTTTTTAAACCCTCTGAGTTCCTTATCAGGTACCAATCCCAAAACTGCTGCATTATCTTCAAAACATGAGTTTTTGTAGTCAACAAGGGCCCGTTTACCATTGCTTTTAATTGTGAAGCTGGGACTTCTGCTGTCGAGGAGACTAAACCCGCAAAATTTTTACTGCCCTTTCTGTGGAGAGGACAGGCTTTAAGCCCCTCCACAAAAAATGAAAAAGAATCTCAGAAAAGCAGGTTCCACTTTCAAAAACATGAACTCAGTGTTTTTTCTGCCCCGGGAAAAAAAAAATGGTCAGTAAAGGGGAACAGAGGGCTGCAAAAGTCCCAATTTTTTAGGGACAAAAATTTTTAAGATACATTGGGTTTTACTCAAGGAATGGCACAAGGGAAGAAGGCCCAAAAAAAGTTAAAACTAAGCTGGGAAAATTTTTTCAGGGCTGGGGCTTAGCACAAAGTCTGTAATTTCCAAAAACCCAAAAAAAATACCCCTAAAGTATTTTTATACGCTGATTATTAGCCAGCAAAAAAAAATTCGAGAAAGCCACAGACCAAAAAATACACATGTTTGCGCAATCAGAAAAATTATAAAACCCACCGGGAAAAAAAAGCGCTGAAAACAGGGCTGCTTGTTAGAATGGGAAAGGCACCCCGACCCATTTTAGTGAATCCGACAAGGTTCCCCCCTCAGAAAATAGGGTAAAGTTTTTTTTTGGTTTTTAAATTACAGACATTGTGGTTTAAACCCCCTTTCTGCAAAACAGTCCCTTTCCCAAAATTTACTTTGGTTTGGGGATGAAGAGGTGAAGGGTGCGTGAAAAAAAGGAAAAAAATTATGGGAAAATGTCAGGGAGGAAAAAAAGAAAATTTTTAAAGGGTGGATTTGAAAGTATCAAATTTAAGGCCCTTTTTGGGGAAGGAAAGAGGGAAATTCATTTCAGGGGATGGGGCCCAAACAGAGAAAGAGCGACCACCCCAAAAGTTTGTTTGAATCGGGGGGTTCGAAAGCACAAAGAAACTGCAGCTTTAAACAAAGGAACGGGGAAGGGGTGGGGTAAAAACAGAAAGACAGCTACAGAGATAAGAGGGGGGGAGATTTGTGAAACATTTGAAACAGAGGGTAAATTTGGGCTTATACTTCAGGTTTGGAGACAGGCACCCTAAGGGGAAACACAAAAAGGGGAGTGTTCCGTTTTTTTTTTTCTTTTGGGCCCCGCAGCTGCAGAGTTTTGTATGCTTGAAGAGGTGGATTGGGTTAAAATAGTAAAGGCCCCAAACCCAAAAAAGAATTACAAATTCCAAAACGTGAAAAAAGAGAGATGTCACAACTTTAAAGTTTTGTCGTGGGCAGATATTTTCAAAATTTCCTTTGCAAACCCAATTTTATAGTAAAGACAGGCAGGTCTGGGGGATTAAAATTTTTTTTAAAAAGTGGGGTTGTCCCCGAACTACACCTAAAAACTTCAAAAGAGTTTTTCCCCCCCTTTAAAAGGGCATTGCCGAATTCTTAAATTTATGTTTTTTTTCGAGGATAAATTTTGTTCGGTTCCCCCATGACTGGCTTTTTTTTTAAACACATTAAGTTTTAACTTGTTTTGAATCAACCAGTTTTTGAATTCTTGAAAGGGAGTTTGGGCATATTTTTCAGGGGGGAAGGCATGTTTTTTTAACAGTATCACTGCATTGAAGCTGAAATATCACGGGAAAAAAAAAAAAATTTAAAAATTTAAAATTTTAGAGTGGGGCATTGGGAAGGGGTAATGAGAACAGGGGCCCCGAACGATCCCTTGGGGTCCACATTCCAGGGTTTTACAGGGTTTTTATTGAGTTTTTTTTACGATAACTTTCTGGAAAACGTTTTTTGAGGTTTTGAATAAAAACCCGGTGAGGGTTGTGCCATTTTACCAAAGTATTTTGGGGGCTAGAAAGAAGAATTGGGGTGATCATAGTGTCAAAGGCTGCAGATAAGTCGGAAAAATTGAGGAGAGGGATTTTTCAAAGCGTCAAAAGCAAGAAAGTGTTCCAAAGGTGGGCTAGGGTGGTTTTAGTATTGGGTTGGGGGAATAGGGAGATTGAAAAGGGGGGAAGGGGAAAACATTGGAAAAAGGGACTGTTTGAAATTTTTTTTTTAGGGGAAAAAAACTTTTTTTTAATACTTTAAAACAAAAAGGGAATTTTTTAAAAAGTCTATAATTTTTTCAGAATGTTGGGAACTAAAGGGCGTGCTTTTTTTATAAAAGGGGTTTACTAATTTCGGTTTTAAAAACTGGGGACAAATTTTCCCGACAGAAAAAATGAGGTTTTCTATTTTAGTGATAATAGTTTCAAGTTTGGAAGGATTTGGGGAAAACAAGCCGGATGGGGGCTAGGTCGCATGATTTTAAAGTCCCTTTCATTCAGAATTGCCCGATTTCTTTTTTTACTTTGGGATGAGCTTTTTTATGCTGTCTTGATTTGCTTTTTCAAGTTTGTTATCCCCGATTTTTTTTAATCTCCATAATTTTTGTTTTAACATTTTGTAATTTTTAATTTCTTTATTTTTCAAATTTTTTTGATTTTCTTTTTTCTGGGGGAGGGTGAAAAAAAATTGTGTAAACTTAATCTTTTAAAACCCCAAAAAAAAAAAATTTTACTTGACTTTAATTGACTTGACTTTAATTTTAAAAAGAAATCGGGACTCCTCCCCCCTCTCTCTCCTTTTCTCTCTCTCTCCTTCCACCCCCCCTCTCTCTCCCCTCTCCTCTCTCTCGTCCTCTCCTTTAAATTTTATTTTCCCTTTTAAAATTTAAAATTTTTCCCTGTTGACAAATTTTGGGCCTTTTGAATGCTTTTTTTCCCGATTTTAAAAATTTCCGTTTTTTTGTTTAAGTTGACTGTATTTTTTAATTGGTGAATGTTTTTATTTCGATATCTTGTTTTGAGTGTACCAAAAAATGTTAAAAAAATTTTTAAAATCAATTTTCCTTTTTTTATGACAATATAAAATTTATAAAGATTTGATTTTGGGATTGATGCATGGTGGTTTTTTGCGTGCGTGCTTGCGTGCGCACGCCCCCGGGGGTGGGGTGTGTTGGTGTTTGTTGTGTGGTTTTTGCGTGGAAAGGGGACAAATTCTTTTTCACAATCCCCCTAAGTCTGCTTTTAAAAAATAAATTTTTTTTTGTGCATTTACGTTTTCTGTTTTCTTTCCATAAAAGTTTTAAAAATTAAAATTTTTGACGTAACTTTCCCGTTAGCCAAAAATTTACACTTTTTGTTCTCCTTTATATCATGGGGGTTCTTTTTTTGTTTTGTTTTTGGGTTTTTGGTTTTTTTTGGGGGAATTTTTTGGGGTGGGGGGGGTTATTTGGGTTTTCCCCCCTTCCTTTTGTTGTTTCTGCTTTTATTTTGCTCTAGGGTTTTTTCTATTTTTTTTTTCGTGTTTCTGTTTTTCTGTTTTTCTTTCTTATTTTTTTTTTTTCCCCCCCCCCCCCCCTTTTCCCCCCTCTCTTTTCTCTCTCTCTCCCTCTCTCTCTCTTTCTCTCTTCGGGATTTTTGTGGGGTATTTTAGGGAGACTTTTTTCCCCTTTTCTGTGTGAGTGTATTTATACAAACTTTATTTTACTTTACATCATATAATTTTCTTTTAAAGGGTGGGGCTGGGTGTAAAAAAGCCCCAAAAGGGGAATTTTTCAAAACCCGAAAAAAAATTTTTCCCTTTCCCCTTTTTTTTTTTTTTCCCCTTTTTTCCCCCCCCCCTTTTTTTTTTTCCCCTTTTTTTTTTTTTTGAAAAATTCCTTTTTTTTTTTTTTTTTCCCCCCCTTTTTTTTTGGGGCCCCCAAAAAAAAAAACCCGGTTTTTTTTTTTTGGAAAAAAAAAAATTTTTTTAAAAAAAAAAACCCCCCCCCCAAAAAATTTTTTAAATTTTTTTTTTAAAAAAAAAAAAATTTTTTTCCAAAAAAAAATTAAGGGGGTTTTTTTTTTTAAAAATTTTTTTTAAAGGGGGAAAAAACCTTTCCCCCTTTTTTTTTGTTTTTTTTTTTGGGGGTTTTTTTTTTTTTGGGGGTTTGGGGGTTTTTTTAAAAATTTTTTTTTTTTTGGGGGGGGAAAAAAGGGAAAACCCCCAAAAAAAAAAATTTTTTTTTTTTTTTTGGCCCAAAATTTAAAAATTGGGGGTTTTTTTTGGGGAAAAAATTTTTAAAATTTTTTTTGGGGGGGGCCTTTTTCCCCCAAAAAAAATTTTTTTTTTTAAAAAAATTTTTAAAAGGGCCCCGGGGGTTTTTCCCCCCCCAAAAAATTTTTTTTTTTTTTTAAAAAAAAAAAAAAAAAAAAAAAAAAGGGAAAAAAAAAAAGGGGAAAAAAAAAACCAAAAAAAAGGGGGAAAAAAAAAAAAATTTTTAAAAAAAAAAAAAATTTTTAAAAAACCCCCCCCTTTTTTCCAAAAAAAAAAAAAAAACCAAAAAAATTTTTTTTTTAAAAACCCAAAAAAAAAAAATTTTTTTAAAAAAGAAAAGGGAAAAACCTTTTTTTTTTTTCCTTTAAAAAGGAATTTTAAAAAAAAAGGGGGGTTTTTTTTTCCCATGAAAAGGTTTTTTTCCCCTTAAATTTTTAAAAAAAAAAAAAATTAAAAAAAGGGGGGAAAAAAACAAATTTTAAAAAAAATTTTGTAAAAAAAAAAAAAATTTTTAAAAAAATTTTGGCCAAAAATTTTTTTTTATTCTTTTAAATCGGGGATAATGGAAAAAAGCATTCATGGCTTTTTTTTTACACCCCACCCCTGTTTTTGCTTTTTTTTTGTAAATTCTTCATCTGTTCCTCCCGGGCACAAAATTTGGCCTACTTTTAAACAAAAAGGGGAAAACAGGTTTTAAAACCGGTCCCAAAAGATTTGTGTGTGTTTTGTGTGTGTGTGTGTGTGGGGTGGTGTGTGTTTTGTTTGTGTGTGTGTGTTTTTTTGCAGTGTACTGTTTTTTTCAGTTTTTTTTTCTTTTTTCACTGTTTTTGCAATTATTTTTATTTTTATTTTTTACTGATTAATTTTTTTTTGCTTTTAGTTAGAGGGCTTGATAAATAAAAGCAAATGCTTGCTTTTTAAATTGTCCCCAAAAAAAAATAAACAAAAAGTAAAAAATTGACCCGACTTCATACACAAAAACCAAAAAAAGTGCCAAAACCGGGCACACAGGCAACCTCCCTTTAAACTGTCCCGCATACACACACCTCATGTACACACAAACGCACGAAACGCAGGGCGCGCGCGCACGCCTCAGGCACGTGTATACACAAAACATGTATTTCACGGGGCCGTTATTTGAGCCGGGTCATCTTTTGTTTGGGTTTCCCCTAGCTGAAAATCTAGCAGAGGGGCCTGAAGTCGAAACACATCTACACTAAGCTTAAATTCACAACAGAAAACAGCCCTAGCGAATCAAAGGGTTTTGTTGTGCAAGCAGTTTTAAGTCTCTGAATTTTAAATTTTAAACCATCTTTGGGAAAAAAGCACTCCCTTTACGTGACTATGAAACTAATGGTACATTATAAACAATTTGAACAGCCCCTTTTTACACACATCCTTCCACACACCATGACACCCCGAGAGATACGACAGACAGATTGAAAAAACCACAGACAGAAAAAAAGAGAGAGGAAAAGGAGGAAAAGAGAGAAGAGAGAGAGAGAAAAAACATAGACACAGACAACAGACATGACAACCGAACCGACGCTGACCGCGGGGGGGGGGAGAGACAGACAAAAAACAAATTTGACCCAAAAAACAGACATAGACAACAGACAGAAAGGGAAAAATGAAACAGACGAACAGAAAGAAAGGCAGACAAGGGGGGAGAAAGGAGAGAGAGACTTAAAACACGGCCCCCCATGCACAAAACACACACACAACCACAAAAACAGAATGACAAACACAAACGGAAAAAGAGAGAAAACAGAAAGATAGAGAAAAAACATAGAGAGACACCGACAAAACAGGACGACAACAGACGGTTTACACAAAACAAAACAAACCGAAAAAAGAGAAACACACAGACGAAACAGACCGAAAGACAAAACATGGGGAAAAGAAAAAAGGAGGAGGGGGAGAAGGGGGGGGGAGAGGAGGGAAAGGAGGGAAAAAGAAAAAATCAAAGCCAATTTGCCAAATAAATATGGGAATGAAAATGACAACAGTTTACTGTGGAAACTTTCAGGGGGGACAGTGGGGAAAGGGGAAACAGATACATCCCAAAGCTTAACTCATTTGGGGTCCCCTGAAATGATCCTGCCATTTTGGTGACGCGTGATTTTGGGTATATATTTTAAAAATTCAGCAGACCACCAACCTAATAAAATTTAAAAACACATTAAAACTTCATTGAAAAGGGTTTTTAATGTTTTTCTTTAGGATTTTTTAACAGTTTTTTTTTAGATACTGTATTTAATTTTTTTAAAAAATTTTTAAAATATGGGCACTAATGGGTGAAAAATAAAAAATTTTGAAAATTAGGGGGTGTATCTTTAAAAGCTGAATTAAATTTTTCAACAAATTTCCCCTTTAAACAAAAGTGATGGGTTTTCACCAAATAAAGTTTTTCCTGAAACTGGGTGAACCCATGTGATGTCACTTTTTGTTTCACCCAAATTTTTTTTTTTTTAAAAAATCATAACCTAGAGCCCTTTAAAAACCCAAAAAATATCCCCTTTTTGACATGTCCAAACAAAATTGGCCAACGACAAAAATTAGCAAACTTTTTGGGCAAGGAAAAACCAAAAGTGTTTTGAAAAATGATTGCCCTACAGGCCAAAACTTTCCCCGTTTTAACCATTTACTTTGTTTTTTAAAAAAATTGTAAATTGCCGATTCTTAAGCTTTAGCACGTCACCCGTAAAGGAAAAAGTGCCAAAAGCTACAAACCCAATGATTAACACAGTTCACAACCACCCAAAACATCATCCGGGCATGGATTCCCTACATGTTTATGTGGGTTACCAAAACGCAATTTTTTCCAGGAGTGAAACAATGAAAAAAAACCCAAAAAAGTTTTCCTGAAAAGATCGAATGTCATTCCAGAGCCCAAACAGTCCTGAAACAGTTTTAGTTTGAAAATTTGCGTCGGGATAACACCAACGTGACCGAAAAACGGGACATGAAACCCGCCAATAAAATTAATTTTCAATGCTAAAACTTTAAAGCCCGCCATATGAAATAAGGGTCCAGAAAAAAAAAAAACAATCCAGAGACTTTAAAACACAAGCAAAGCAATGCTCACAATAAAACACAAGGTCTTCAATCTTTCGACGGGGGCCACCACGCCCCAGGGCGGGTTTACAACACAACGTTTTTTTCGCACGGGATCCCACCCTCCCTTCACATTGTTTGCAGTCCTAAAAGGGAAATCATCGGTTTAAAAAAGAAGAAGAAGAAGAAGAAGAAGAAAAAACCCAATACATTTAAAAACTTGTGCGGGCGGGGGTTTCCAGGGGTAGAACACTGGCCTGAATAACCCTTGGTATTTACATTCTTTTGTGTCGTTTTTGCGTAAACCGGAGCTCATTGTTTTTCGTAATGTTGTCACGAATTGTATAAACACAAAACACAGGGAATGTAAATCAGAGCTGCACTTTTTTTTCTGGGTTGACAGCACAGTATTTTGATACCAACTCCCCACAACCAGTACTGCTCAGAGAAGAGAGAGAGCGCAAATTGGGTCGCGTCATGAGGGGGAATCAAATTTCAAGTTTTCGGCGTGAGCCCTTGCCCCTTCACCACGAAGAGTTAGAACATTCATAAAACCAAACACCAAAGCAATATCGCCTTTTAAAAGAGCTTCAAGACAAAAATTTAAAGACTACTATAATAATGCTTTATTCATCATTTAAACCTTGATTTTTAACCCATGACAAATTTGGTTTTCCCTTTTTTTTTAATGGGGGGAACAAAATTTTATATTTAACCGTTCAGGGGTGCTTATCCAACAGTTTTTGTTAAAATTTTCATGAAAATTTTTTAAACAAATACCAGCTTCATAAAAAAAAAAAGCATTAGTCACCCACTTTGGTGAAATTTGGAAGATTTTCCCCTGACCCTAAAACAAGCCAATAATACCTTTTGGGTTTATTTGACGAATCAAAAAAGACTCTTATATCAAATATAGAACGACTTATTACAAAACGAAGTAAAAAAAGTAAAGGGGCCAAACCTTAAGGTCGTAGGGGGGGGGGAGGCGTCAGAGACCCCACTCTCAGGGGCCCGCATATTTTAGGCGGCGCCCATCCCTCCCCCCCCTTTTCCGCTTTACCTTTTTTGACCCTAAAGGGCAGGGACCCATTTTCAGCTGGGTGAACTGGGGGAACTGTACTGAAGCCAAGGCGCGCAAACGGTCACCTATCCAACTGGTAACCACGCTCAACACTGCTTAACTTGGCTGGGGGAAAGCGAGTGCTCCGACCACTGAGCTATCCTGTCCCATATTCAGAGGAATACATATCATAAATGGATCAATACAGTGAAAAAGATTTTGTACACAATTGGATTCAAACATGTCTGGAAGAACCAAAGTACTCTTAATGTTCATCGGTTGACTTATCCCTGTTAGAAGAAAGCTTGAGGAGTGTACAAAACTTTTTGGGAAATCTACCAAAAAGAAAGAGTTTGCAAAACTAAAATTTATAAATTATGCTGCAAAAGAAACAGAATGGAACCAATTTAATAAACTATGAAAACAAAACCCATAAGAAGACATTTTGGAAATTTCGCACAAGCCTCAAAATTTTAATGAAAAAGGGGAGGCACCAAAATATATCTAGAGAGGACAGAAAATGTAGATACTGTAACAAAATAGAAGACGAATTTCATTTACTCGATGAATGTATTTCAAAATGATGACTCAGAAAAAAATTTGTTTTAAAAATCAAAACGAAAGACAAAGAACGCAAAAACTGTGTACATAAATTAAGTGACATAATCACAGTTGATATGTATCAAGCAGATAGCATCAGATAATTATGTGTATGAGTGTTTTGAAAAAAGAGAAACAGAGAAGTAGAATGCAACATGTTTTTTAGTGTACATCTTTTTAGCCAATATAGATAAAAATTAAATTGAAGTTTTTGTTGTGTCAAATAAGTCTACATGACTTAAATGACAAAAAAAATATTCTGAATCTGAATCTGAATCTTCTTTTTTTTCACACACACACACAAACACACACACTCATTCACTCAATCGCTTTTCCTCTGGTGCTGTTTATTCCATACAAAAGACTTTTTAAAATATAATTTACTCTTTCCTTTCTATTTTCATTTTTTAGCAAACATTTTTTAGGACTTTTGTTTCCTTAAATTTCTTCCTTCATGTATTGTTTATCTTAAGTCTTCATCTTTTTTCTTGTGTACAAGTCCACCCTTTAAGAGAGTGCACCAGACAGAGAAGAGGAGAAATATCTTTGATTTTTTAAAGCTCGTCATCAACAATCAAACAAACCTAACAAAAAATCACAAAGGAAGAGGAGAAGGAAAGCAAGGTCCCCGGGGAGAAAAAGAACGAAAAGAGAAAATAAACGATGACACATCAGTTGTAATGAAAAACACCTTTCAAAGAGAGACAATCGTCTATAATTGATTGCAATGAGAGTTGCTTCCCTTCCATAGCAAGGTATTGCTGACAGCACACACACACACACACACACACACATTTGAGGTTCTTTGGTCCTGAGGATTTTACTACAGGGATAATTCATAAAACACTCGATTCTAGATCCAGTAAAGACGTTTTCATCAGTCATTGTGGCGAATGTCTTCTATAATAGTTACAACAGCCAAAAGAAAAATTGTGAGCAGCATAAGATAATTGTGGCAAAACTGGCCTGACAAAAATGGCGGAATAAAGCACACCTTCTTTCGCTGTACAAGTGAATTTCTGTTTAATATATATATATATAAAAATATATATATAATATATATATATATGGTGTGTGTGTGTGTGTGTGTGTGTGAGTGTGTGTGTGTGTGTGTGAATTTTGCAACGGAAAACATCAAAAAAGAATTTTTTGGGAATAACTGTGTGTTTTATCTTGAAAGCTGTAGAAATATTGGTTCGAAATTTAGCCTAACTTGCTTGACAACCAAGTCACCCCACCCACGTTTCCCATATTGGCAAGATTGCAGATGAAAAAAGGGAAAAAAACCAAAAATCTAACAGCTTAATCGTGATTGAATAGGCAAAAGCACAGAATATGGTAACATATCATACATCTTGTTGATTCCTGCTTTTGTTATCTTCAGCAACGCTATCACTAGGGCCCTATGTCACCATGTAACCCATTTATGCCTCATTTTTATTGTCACAATTGCCCAGTGTTGCCGGGGAGTCTTCAGGGTTCAAATCTGTCTATTAAGGGATGTAACTCTTCCATACTGATCACTTCCCTTCTCTGCTTTACATCGCCAGTCATCATATAGTACAAGTGAAGGAGTTTCATGAATGGATGGACTAGCAGCTCTAAGGCAGCGGGATATAGTCCAGTCAAATTAACATTTAACCTCTAACTTATTGCTTTAAAGCATTTGAGTGCGGAAATCGAATGATAGGGACATCTTATTCATGTAACAAAAATCAAAAGCTGTAGAGGGTTTTCAATCTTTACGTAATTAACCAAACCAAAAACTGTTAGAAAACCACCCTATTATTTTTTAAGTCCCTGGACCAAAATTGATGAACTGAAAGTTTCCCTCCAATTCTCTTCTGCTTGCTAGTCCCTAGTCTAGCAGACCACGTAATAATGATAGTGGATACTAACAACGATTTTTCAAACAACTTTCAAAGCTCCTCCTGTTCATACTCAAAGCTAAAACACTTTTTTACACTTGTAAGCAATAGTTTTTGTATGTCTTGCCACAGCCCGTTAAATCATTCTGGCACCACAGCCAACTGACACACAACACATCCCCCTCCCCTAAACCCTGAGGCAGGACAGTTTAGAGAAAGGGTGAAGGGGTGTGGCCTAACTGCTAGGCCTGAGCAGCTGGCCTTGGACTGTTCTTTTGTTTGAAGGGGGAAGGAGAAGATGGTTATGGACTAGAAGCAGTTGTATGGAACTATACATGGTGTGTACTTGTGCTTGTGTGTTGATAGTGGTACATGATGGCGCTATTATGACATGTGCTTAGCTACTTTATTATTCATTGAAAGATAGAGTAAAAATCTTGAGACTCCTATCTTAAACAAATTTTAGATTACAAGTTATATAGTTAATCATTATAATTTTACAGTACTACTATTACTTCTGCTACTACTACTTCTACTACTACCACTACTACTACTTCTACTACCACTTCTACTACCTCTTCCACTAATTCTCATCAACAACAATATTAATAATGATTATACCACCACAATTACCATTTCATTATTAACAACACATTACCCCTAGTATCATTATTGTTGTTGTTGCTGTTATTTTTACAGTACAGTTGTTTAAACCATCTGAGTTCCTTATCAGGTACCAGTCAAGACTGCTGCATTATCTTAAAATCATGAGTTTTGTAGTCAAAAAGGGTGCTGTCACCATTGCTTCAATTGTAATGCTGCACATGCGGGCTGTCGAGGAGACTATACCAGCAAAATGTTACTCCCAGTTTCTGTGGAGAGGACAGGCTTATAAGCCTGCTCCACAAAACATAAAAACGAGATCTCAGACAGCGGGTTCCACTTTCAATCATGTAACTCAGTGTTTGTTCTGCCTGAAAGAGAAAAATGGTCATGTAAAGGTGAACATGGGGACTGCATAAGTCAATTTCAGGGACAATAACAGTTTTAAGATACAGTGGCTGACTCATGTAGTGGCACAAGGGATGAATGGCCAAAGAAAGTTACACCTAAGCTGGAATTTTTACAGGACTGGTGCTTAGCACAAAGTCTGTAATTTCAAAACCAGAAAACATACCCCTAAAGTATTTTCAGACGCTGATTATGAGCCAGCAAGAAAAAAATTCGAGAAAGCCAGCAGCCCATAAGATACACATGTTTGCTGAAATTTCAGAACATTATAACCTACCGGGAAAAAAATGCTGCTGAACACAGTGGCTGCTTGTTAGAATGGTAGAAGGCACCCTGACCCAGTATAGTGAATCGACAGTCAGTCAGATATGGGGGTATGTTTTCTGGTTTGGAAATTACAGACATTGTGGTAACCCCATTTCTTGCAAAACAGTCCTTACAAATTCACTTAGGTGGTGATGAAGGAGGTGAAGGGTGCGTTTAAAAAGTAGGAACAGATTATGGGAAAGTGTCAGTAGGAAATAAGTAAAGTTTTGAGGCTGGATTTGAAATGTATCAATTGAAGGCTTTTGGCGAAGTGAAAGAGGAAGTTCATTTCAGGTGGATGGGGCCCGACACAGAGAAAGAGCGACCACCAACAGTGGGTTGTTTGAATCTGGGTGTTCGAAAGCACAAAGTATCTGCAGCTAAGCAAAGGAACGGGGAAAGGGATGGAGTATACAGATAAGACAGCTACAGAGATAAGAGGTGCAGATTTGTGAAGACATTTGAAACAGAGGGTATTGGTCTTATACTTCAGTGTCTGTGAGACAGGCAGCCAGTAAGAGATCACAGAAAAGGGTGAGTGTTCAGTTTTTTTTTTTTCTTAGGACCAGCGAGCTGCAGAGTTTTGTATGCATTGAAGAGAGTGGATGGATGATGCTAGTAGGTCAACCAAAAGAGAATTACAATATCTAATCGTGAAAAAATGAGAGATGTCACAACTTTAAAGTTTTTGTCAGTGGACAGATACTTGCAAATTGCGCTTATGCACCGTAATTGATAGTAGCAAGACTAGGCAGGTCTGGTGATTAATTTTTCATAGAGAGTGTGTTTTCCAGAACTACACCTAAATACTTCACAGAGTTGGCCCTTTTTAAATGTGGCATTGCCGAATTCTTATTGATGTTTGTTGCGATGGAGGAAAGTTTATGTTCGGTTCCCTATGAGCATGGCTTCTGTTTTATCACATTAAGTTTTTAACTTGTTCTGATCATCCAGTTTTGAATGTCTTGAAGGCAGTTGGACATATTTGTCAGGGGGGAAGGCATGTTTTTTCAACAGTATCACTGCATTGAAGCTGAGTATCATCGGCAAAAAAATATAATAATAATAATTTAAAAAATATTTGAGAGTGGAGCAGTGTAGGAGTAATGAGAACAGGGCCCAGAACTGATCCCTTGACTCCACATTCCAGTTTTACAGGTTCTGATTGAGTTTGTTTACGATAACTTTCTGGAATCGTCTGTGAGGTTTGAAGTAAACCAGGTGAGGGTTGTGCCATTTAATACCAAACGTATTTTGGAGGCTAGAAAGAAGAATTGAGTGATCTATAGTGTCAAAGGCTGCAGATAAGTCGAGAAGATTTAGGAGAGAGATTTTTTATGCGTCAGAAGCAAGCAGAAGTGTATCCAAAGTGTAGACAGGGTGGTTTCAGTATTGTGGTTGGGGCAATAGCAGATTGAAAAGGGGGGAAAGGGGAAACATTGGGAAAGAAGGGACTGTTGACTGTTTTTGAGAACAACTTTTTCTAGTACTTTAAGACAAAAGGTAAGTTTGAGACAGGTCTATAGTCTTCAGAATGTTGGAATCTAGGTCGTGCTTTTTCAGTAGAGGTGTGACTATTGCGGTTTTAAAAGCTGATGGACAATTTCCTGACAGAAAAAGATGAGTTTACTATTTCAGTGATAATAGGTACAAGTTGTGGAAGGCATTGGAGAAAACAGGAGCAGGTATGGGTCTAGGGCGCATGATTTTATAGTCATTTCATTCAGAATTGTCATGATTTCTTTTTCACTTGTGGGATGAGCTTATGTTATGCTGTCTTGATTTGCTTTTTCATGTTTGTTAGTCTGGGTTTTTTTTAATCTCCATAGATTTTTGTCTAACATGTGTGTATTGAAATTTCTTTATATGTCAATTTCTTGATTTTCTTTTTTCTGAGGGCAGGGTGAAAAAAAGTTGTGTAAACTTAATCTTTTACCCTCAAAAAGATAAAATTTGACTTGACTTGAATTGACTTGACTTGATTTAAAATGTACTCTGCACTCTCTCTCTCTCTCTCCTCCTCTCTCTCTCTCTCTCTCTCTCTCTCTCTCTCTCTCTCTCCTCTCCGTCCTCTCCTTTTATTATATTGCTTATAGATTTAATTGTCGTGTTGACAATTTGTGTCCTGTTGAATGCTTTATTCAGATTTAATATTTCAGTTTTATTGTGTAAGTTGACTGTATTTGAAATTTGGTGAATGTTCTATTTCGATATCTTGTTTTGAGTGTACCAATTATGTATAGCTAATTTCAATATGCAGATGTCCTTTTCTATGACAATATATGATATTCATAAAGATTTGATTTTGGCATTGATGCATGGTGTTCGTGCGTGCGTGCTTGCGTGCGCACGCGCGCGTGTGTGTGTGTGTGTGTGTGTGTGTGTGTGTGTGTGTGTGCGTGTACGTGGGATCAAATTGCTTTTGCACAATCTCCTAAGTCTGCTTATATAATATTGTTTTTGTGCAGTTTACTGTTGCTGTTGCTTTCCATAAAAGTACAATTAATTTGTTGACGTATCTTTCTGTTAGCCAAAATTTACACGGTTTGTTCTCCTTTATATCATGGAGGTTCTTGTTTTGTTTTGTTTTGGTTTTGGTTTGGGTTGGGGGATTTTTGGAGTGGGGGGATTATTCGGTTTTCCCCCCTTCCTTTTGTTGTTGCTGCTTTTATTTTGCTCTAGGTTTCTTTGCTATTTTTTTTGGTTTTTTCTGTGTTTTTTCTGTTTTGCTTTCTTTATTATTTTTTGTACCCCCCCCCCCCTCTCTCTCTCTCTCTCTCTCTCCCCCTCTCCTCTCTCTCCTCTCCTCTCTCTTCGGGATTTTTGGGGGGATATTTTTACGGAGACTTTTCCCCGTTACTGTGTGAGTGTATTATACAGCTTTATTTATTTACATCATATATATCTCCCAAAGGGTGGACTGGGTGTAAAAAGCACACGGTATTATTCAAACCGAAAATAAATAATTTTCTCTCTCCTCTCTCCTCCCTCATCACCTTCTCTCTCTCTTTTCTCTTCTCTCTCTCTCTCTCCTCTCTCTTCTTTTTGTCTGTCTGTCTGTCTATCTGTCGCGTCTTAACTGTCTGCTGACTGGTTTTCTCTTCTTCTTTCTTCACTCTCTCCCTCATTCTCTCTCTCTCTCTCTTATGCAGGGACTATTAAAAAAAAAAGCACATGAATGCTTAATTTATTATCTTCGAAATAAAAGAATTGACTTTGAATTACTGACTAAACAGCCTCCCGGAATTCAGCCCACAACACCCAAAAATTTGCCTTCATATTTTCCATATTTATCTTTAAAACCGACTATCTCAGATCAAAACCTGTAAGGGCTCGGAATTAAAATGCCTAAGCCCTAGGTGCTTTTGCGTTTTGAGTTTGTCCCTTCGGTTCACTTGTTTCCCTCTGTTTGCTTGGTTTGTTGTTGTTGTTGTTGTTGTTGTGTAGTGACTGTTCGTTTTACGTGTGCTGTTTGGTGGTGCTTTTTTTTGGTTGTTTGTTTGTTTGATACTCTTTTCTTCATCTGCTTCTCGTGAAGTAACCTGTCACAGCTGTGACGTTTAGCATAAGACAACAACTGTGATGCCATCAGTCTCTTTCTTGCCATGTCTTTTGAGCACGATGTAAGCTTTAAGCTTGGTTTGCACGCTGCTGTGATTTGACTATAATCATATGGGGTTTGCGCTGTTCGTCGTGGGGAATCGTAACTGCACCTATTGTTGTCTTCATATGAAGAAAATGCATAAGTGAGGCCCAGCGCCATTCCGCTTTCGGCGTAGGCAAGAATTGCTATCTTTTTAGTCTTTCGGTAAAAAAAAAAAAATGCCAGGAGAATGAAACCCAAGAAGGGCAAAAAAAGACAAAAGGAGGGGACCAAACAAATAACAGGCAGAAACAAAGACAGGGGTAATAAGACGGGAAAAACTTGTACAGAATTTCCAGAAGGTAGGGAGCTATCTATACTGACAGGGCCCCGGGGAAAAAGTGTATTAACTAAAACCTGTTAAAGACATTACCAATACAATAACACACCCTATTTCCTACAAAATACTGCCAAACTAAAACAGTTCTCTATTATTACACCACAGCAATGCCCCCATCTCTGGAAGACCTGGGTTTGTCAGGATGCACTTCGTTCTTGCCATAAAAGGCACAGGCAAAGGTGACAGGGACACATAGTGTCGTCATGCCTACGCCCACACGTACACGCTCATGAGAAGCCACATGATACCGCCCATGAAACCTGTGGGAGCACAGAGAGAGAAAAGAAGAGAGAGAGAGAGATTCAGTATTGGCCAAGGGCCCCCATGAAGAGGTGTGTGAGCAAATACAATTTTTGATCTCAAGAGTCAATAATTCCATGGGATCCTCTCTCTATTTCCTCCCTCTCCCCAACAAAAACAAAACGAAAGAAAAGATGTGTCTGTGACTATCTATTTGTTGCTTTCAAAAAGACATGTACAGACCTTTAACTGATTCTTTAGAAATCTACCCCTAAAGTCTTTATAAAGACAACAGTCAAAAATAAAATGGTGCCGTTTTTCATTTTTGTCTTTGCAGATGGACAGTTTCTATCCTGTGCAGCCTCACTGTATCGATTTACGTATTCATAAGCGGGAGTACATTCATCTCAACTGGGTGATGGCAACACGAAAACAGTATGACCTCCATAGTCACAGGACATATTTTTCTTTTCCAAAAATGTTTAATAAATGTTCGATATAAAATCAAGACCTCTTGCGGTCTCTAATGGTCCCCCATCCACTCCGTACCAACAAATCAAATAGTGTCTGTTTAAAATGCTCAAAAAACATTTTTAACATCTCCAACGCCAGCTGCATCCATACAAAAATATATCAGTTTCACACAAAATTTCTCTTACACTTAGTCCAACACTCTTTCCATATCTATCCAATTCCAAATAGCATCGTGGTAAGCTTTATAGGGTAATCTCTTTCTATCCATCTGAAACAATTTTAACCAGTATCTCAAGCATTAACACAAGTAGTGATTAAATAAGGGGATATCTTCCATGCTCTCCGTAACACCATCCTTATTTGGTGTCTTGCAGGACTCCTAGAAAAACGGTTACATGCGCATTAAATGAACTTTTTCTATGTGCTCTAGTCTCATGCAATCCCCAAATTTCTGAGATTGAATATAAAATAATTGACCGAATCCCTTAGTGTCAAAGATTTAAAAGAATACATTCCGGGTCATCTCTATACTTTTGAAAAGACCTTATTTAATTGTAAAACTGCTTTTTTTCCCCCTTTGGCTTAGCTAAATGGTAGTATAACCCCTTTAAACACCTTATCATAGTTTGTAAAGTAAGACCCACTAACATGTATTTATTAACCCACTTCTAACTTCGTCAGGATTTGTAAAACCATTTTTTCATGCACACCCCATGTACCGAAGGGGCCCCTTTTCCTGAATACTACCACTTTTGTCTTTTCGGAATTAACACTAGCTTCATTTTAATGCAGCATCCATGCAACACCAAAATTAAGTTGAGTTTGAAGGCCCATGGGTGTATTGAAAATAAAGCCAACATCATCAAGCAAACAGCAATCTGAAAAAGCTCCATATAAATCTGGCAATAACCAATGCACCATGGTTACCCTTTTCGTGAATGTTATACTGCTTGCGGATAAATAAAGATGAAAATAACGTAGGGATCATAATACAGAGTCCTTGCAGAACGCCAATAGGACATTCAACATTTCTGAGAATTCGTGATTTATGCATAACACGACAATAATGATTGGATACATGCTTTTAAACCAGGCAAAGAATTTTCCTTTATACCCCTGATCGTATATACATTTCTAATAGTTTGTTGTGTCGAACAGAGTCGAAGGCTTTTCTAAAATCCACAAATGCCAACTTATAACTTTCTGCCCTTTTTACCCTCAAATATTTCTGAACTGTGGCATACAATGTAAAAATTGATCAGTCAGTTCGAGTAATTGTAGCGAAATCCCTGCCTTGAGAATCTGAAATAAATCATTAACTTTCTAGCCAAGTGTACATCTTTGTTTAGAACAGTTGTGTAACACTTTGAAATAATACTTAAGTAGTGATAATCCTCTATAATCTAGTCAACCCTGTTCAGGATTCCCATTTTTGAATATCGGAATGATAATAGCGTTATTGACCAATTCTTGCACGGAAAATACCTTGGTCAAAATAGCATTGAATAGTTTTGTCAAAAATAAATGTACATCTTCCCCCACCACCTCGTAGCATTTCAGCAGATAAATTAAATTCCACTTGCTTTAAAACTTCTTGAGTTCCTAATGGCTGATGACCTTCTCTATGATATGTTTGTTTATCACATGATTATTGTTTCTCTTCAGATAAGTCAGCTTCTATTGCCATCTGCTCTATCTCTTCATTGCTATTTTGAAACAGTTTGTTAAAGTGGTTAAACACTCTTGTATACTAATATTGTTATTGATTCTCTTTTCTCACAACCCATACTTCTTAGTTGGCTACCAAAACGTGAGAGTTATCAATTTCTTTTAACAGAGATTCTGTTTTTTTTTGTTTTTCTGAATCATTGTCTTTCTCATTTCATAAGAGTTTCATATCTTTTTCTTGCTTAGCTATGTGATAGTATCTATCCTCGACTGCTCTAAACTTTCTAAAACAGTTCAGCTTTTTCCTGCTTTCCTTTTTGGCCATTTTGCATTCAATACAAACATTCAGGACTTTTTCTTTCTGTTTGTACTGTAAAAGTCTTATAACATGCACAGACTTAGAAGTTTCAGACATATTACAAAAGTATCCAAGGCTTGGTCTACATTTCTATCCAGAGTAAAGTGTGGCAAGAATCATTTTGTCCCTGATATCTTTGCTTTGCAACATTGTAATATAATCACTTTTAATATTTTTCATTCATAGCAATTTCTCACAAAACAAACTTTTTAATCTTCAGCTACCTTCCAATTTTTATCTGTTAAACTTTTCTTAAATCGTAATGCCAAAACAACTGGTAGGTGGTCTGTTCAGTAAGCTTCAACAGTAAGGGACACAAACATTAACAGTATGAAAGCAAAGCAATATGATGCAATAAAATAGTCTACTGTACTTGTTCCAGAAGATGCAATATATGACAATGTCATCAAAGTTTGTTCACTGACCCATTTAAAATTAATGCAATTCAAACATATTACATAGTTCTAATAACTGCTCACGCAAAAATGATTGACCCCATACCGTCTTTGAGACTTTCTCGGGAATTTGTTGTCATCTGAACTTTTGTATCTGTCAAATCAGTATCATAACCCATACAACTGTAAATTTTTGATGCTGTTCTTGCATTTTAAGTCGCCATTTTAATAGAATAAAAGTCATTCCTCTTTCATATAAATCTACTAGGCATTGTTCTAACATTCCATACCATCACAACCCCTCCTGAATTTTTTCCAGAAAGGGGAAAAATTCATTTGTTGACTGTAACGAACAAACAAGCATTAATTTCCCCTTGCTTTTAGAGAAGAGTTCTTTATCTAATCTTGACAAGTATAGTATTTTCAACTTCTAATGAATCTTTCACAAAACTGGGCAAAAGACTTCTTAATTAGAACAATGACACCCCCTGAATGCGTCCTTTCCCAGATAGTTTTTTGGCTTTTGATCGTGAAATATAATACAATCTTTGAAAAAATAGGAGAATCAAAACCTTAGCAAGAAAAGTTTCTGTCAGCACAACTAGACGAAATCATAAGAGAGAATGAAATTTACAAAGTGGTCATTTCTAGCTTGGTAATAGGCCATTTACATTGTAGTTTAGAAATTTAACTTGATAACTAGTTACATTATTTACACATACATCTGACTGGAGGTGCTGGACTTTTTGCTTGCATTATATCTGTATCATGTTCCACGTCATGTACATGTTTCTTATGCCCTGCTTTTCTTGGGTATTGTGGCCTGGCTGAGTCCCTATGTACTAGCAGCATGGAATCCCATTTCTCCTGCTCAGATTGAGACATATGGACTGTTTGTCTAAAGCCTTTGACTGTTTTGTGGCTTGCACTTTTTCTGAATGAGTCCAACATGCTGTGTTTTGACTAGTGCATCTTGCAGAAAACGGTTTAAGCTCCTCTACGACTGCTGAGTCCAGTACTAGAGATAGCACGTCTTTGACTAGTGTTCCGCCACAGAGGACCTTGTCTGTTTGTCTTTGTGCCTGTTTTGCCACGCCCATTAATCTAGAGTTACTGCTCTGTTCTGGGAGTTGGGCAAGTATCATGTCTGGTCCTTTTAGTCTCTGTGTGCGAAATTGTTATCTCTCTTTTGTTTGTCACCAGTTATGTCTTGTATGTGTACTGTAGTCTTTGTTGAGGTTCACTAATGTCATCTGATTGCTTGCGTCTGTGTCATTGTGCCTGAGAAACTCAATATGAGCCTCAACAAGACCTCAACAGACTCAGAGTACTCTTCCCCTCCTCGTCTGAAGTCGAGTAACATTATCAGTAACTCTCACTAAAACATCATCCACCGTAGACACTGTCATCATTGTGCACTGTCTTGTCTGTCAACCAGGTGCTTGCCCAAAGTTTCTATGTACAAGATCTTCTACTGGAATGCATTCTGTTTCCAGATCAGAGTACCTGTCAATCCTTGTCCATCAGGTTAAGTCTGTCATTGTCATTGGTGGTCAATAGTCACTGTGACATCAGAATCATCAGGGCTGACATCTTCTGACATGGGAAAGCAGTGGTTCTCTCCCTGTTGTTCCCACACTAGGCCCCTGCCCCTTGACTTCTGAACAGGACGTCTTGAGGCACTGGATTCCTCTGGTTGTTTTTTCAACATGACCACCCTTCTGTGGTCTGATGTGGTGTAGCCTGTGCAGGCCTTCCAATATCTTTTGCTCTCTCGCTATGACAACCTGAGTCCGGGAACCACTGGTTATGGGTGGAATGTTCTCCTTGCCTCTGATATTGAGTGTTCTTCGTCTCCTGGTCTGTTTGTCCCATCTGTCATTTTCCATCTTCCACGTGTCTCTCTGCTATTCGAGTAGCCTGTTGTCATGTTCCTCCTCACCTCTGATTGCCAGACAGTCAGCTTGTAGCGATGCGTATGAACTGAACTTGTAATAATTGTCTGCTTCAGACAAGTTCATAGCCTGGTCATCAGGACCTTGCTGACCCCCGAACGCTGCTTGGTTGGTGGCCATTTCTAGTTCCCATTAACCTTTCTTGACATAGGTCCATTGACGTGCAGGTTTCTGTCTGCCTGGACTGTCTATTTCTCCTGGCCTGGCTGTGGTTGTGGCCAAGTCCTTCCACATGTCCTTTATTCCTTTGGGGTGAGAGCCATCAGTCTATAAACCTGGATGAAGCACTGTTGTCTGTCCCTGACTTGCAAGCCTTTCCATTTCGTATGTAGGCTATTTTCCCCTGCCCTCTGTGGGAAATCAACCATGTCCCGTTGTCGAGTGGTGAGTCAGAGGCCACCCTAACCGCGTCCTTAGGCTGTCCCCAAATCTCCATCACCCAGCACCGCCATCTTGTCCTCCACCGATAGAACTGGACAAGGAGGGGGACGAGGTCACTTGAACGTGGTTCTCGCCTCCCTATCCGGAAAGCTCTGGCAATGTCTTTTTCACATCCAGCAGAGTACACTCGGGCTATGTCATTCAGCAGGGTCAACAACCATTGAGTGGTGGCATATTCATCCTCCCCGCTGTTTCCTCCCACATTCATGATCTTACACTGCAACTTTCAGTTCTGCTCTGTGGCTCCAGTCGTCTCTCTACTTGATCCATTCATGTTCATGATACGTCCTTTGTCTTCCTTCATTTCTTTTAGTTCTTCACTGGTTGTGGGTCACCATTTCTTCCAGATGAAAACTTTGAGAAGAAACGTGATAAAGCTATCCTCAGGAGCAGAATCTCTCATCCATGTTTGTTTTTCATTGCTGCAGAGTGGAAGGCAAAGCACCTGCTCTTCTGTGCCAGCCCCAGTCCATTTCAATCTGCATAAACTGGCTGATGGGGTCGTAAGTATTCTCAGACATTTTCCAGGCGCCTGTGGTTACACTTTGCTGTCACAGTTTACAAACAGGCACTTGTCCTAGTGTTAAAAGAATGTCACACACTGACTTGAAGCAAAAGGAGCTAGTATTTAAGAACTTTTGATAATCTTTCAAAATGCCTGTGTATTTACCCTTCTCAACAGATGTTCACATTTTGAACTAGTATGTAACCTTCACCTACCCCAACACTTTGATTTTTCTCCAGTTTGGCACGTGCAAAGTGAGTTTTGAGCTGGAAGGCAATATCTGGACTTGAATTAGTTGTCCCAATGAAAACAAAACCTGAAGGTCTTTCTTAGTTTTCTTATATTATTAAGTAAATTCTAAATTTTTTGACTAATCCACTGACTTTGCGATTGGGGGGACTGTTCACGCAAATTCAGCTAGGCACACACCGTATGTACAATTCTGCCAATTATTGCATGGACTACTGCACTCAAACTGGTACAATTTTGCAAAATAGTGCAGAGCAATTTAACATGTCCACTTCACTCAGGCTCCCCTGTCCGACCCCTCCAACAACGAAGAGAGAGAGAGAGAGAGAGAGAGAGAGAGAGAGAGAGAGAGAGAGTATTAGTATACTGACCCCTGTTTCATATCAGAATTAATCCCACCCTTCACTAACCGATGTCCTATCCACCCTGCTAAAGTATATGGACCATGTGTGAGTGTTGTGTGTGCTTTTTTTTGAAAAACATTTGACTATTGCAATTTTATTTTCATAGACGTGGTCCTGCAGCATACCATGTTTGTAATATATGAGTAAAACTATTGATTATTTGTCATTGGTTGTATTACTTTGTAAGATTCAGGTGAATGCAGTGCTTTGATTTGTCTGTTGCAAGATATAGTGCTATATAAGTTCCATTTATTATCAATTTATTGATTATTATGACCCATACCCACAACACCCGTCACAAAACTGAATTAAAAAATTCACGCGGAAACTCTCCAAAACAAGATGTGTCTACTTTTGTTCTAATATCTTAATTCAATTGTTTTGTCATGTTTTGTTCTCTCTCTCTCTCTCTCTCTCTTCGTGCTCATCTCACTCCTCTCTCTCTCTCTCGTCACTCTCATCTCTCTCTCTCGCTCTGCCTTCACTTACTGGGTGGGGTGTGGTAGTGCCAAGTCTTCTCCTGTGCCTGTAACTCTGCAGGAGGTTCTGCCTGCTGGCCTCATGCTGACACATTCCATTTCCCAGAGCAGTTCAACTTTTTAGTATCAGATGCCTCTAGGTATGGTTCGTGTGTACGTAACCCACTGGACGATGAAATCTATTTCGGACTTTAACATGACTTTTGATTTTCTAAAGACTATAACAAAGGGAAAAATTAAGGCACGGACAGTTCTGCACTTCAAGGGCCTTTTTTAAAAAAAAAAAATTCCCAAACCGAATGGAAAACCCCAAAAATTTTTAAAATTTAAAAAACAGTTTAAACCCCATTTCCCACCAAAAGAAAATTTTAAAAGGAGGGGGGGGGGGGGTTTTAACACCCCCCTTTTTAAGGGGTCCGGGCCCCCCAAAAAAATTTTTTACTATTTTTCCCCCCCCCCCCCCCCCTTCCCCCGGTTTCCCCAAATGGGGAAAACCCCTCCCTCCTTTTGGGGGATTTACCTTCATAATCCAAAATTTTGGGGGGAAAATTTCCCTTGTTTAATTTTAAAAAAAGTTAAAAGGGACAAATTTTTTTTGGTTTTAAAAAAATTTGTTTGTACATTTGCGGGGGGTTTGTTTTTCGAGAAAAATTTTTGTCCCCTTCCTAGGCCGTGGTATCGGTTTTTTTCGAGTTGCTTCCCTTCGCTTTTTCCCCTAAAAAACAAATTTCCCCCGGGTTCAGGTTTCCCTCGCCTAATACCAGTTAAATTTTTTCCCTTAAAGGGAAAAAAAAAAAAAGGATTTAAAGGACCCCCTAAAGAGGAAAATAAAAATTTTTTAAAAAAAGGAAAAAAAAGGGGAAAAAAAGAGCAAAAAAAAAACCATGGATTTTTTTTAAAAAAAAAAAAAAAAAAAAAAAAAAATACAAAGGGGGAAGGAAAACTAACAAAAACCCCCGCGGGGAAATCGGGGAACCCCGGGAAAGAAAAAAAAAAGAAAGAATTTTGGGGGCCTTTCCCCCAAAAAAATTTTTTTTAAAAAAAAACACCGGACCCCCCCAACCCGCCCCCCCCAAAGGGGGAAAAGGGGCCCCCCCCCGCCCAAAAAACCCGTTCCAAACCCCCCCCTTCTCACCCGGCCCCCTCCCCTTAAAAAAAAAACAAAAAAAAAAAAAAAAATTTTTTTTTTTTTAACTCCCAAAAAAGTGCCCGGACCCCCCCCCCCCAAAAAATTTTTGAAAACAATTTTTTGGGGGCCTCCGGCCCCCCCGGGGGCCCCGGGGCCCCCCCCCCCGGGGCCCAATTGGGGGCCCCCCCCCCCCTTCCCCCCCTGCTTTCCCCCACCCAAACCCCCCCCCTTTTCCGGGGGCGGGGGCTTCAAGCCCTCCCCCCCCCCCAAAAAACCTTTATTGAGTGCCGGAAAGGAAAAACCCCTGGCATTTTTTAAAAACCCTAATCCAAACAAACAAAAAGAACACAACGATACAAAGTGGGAAGGCAGGTACCGGGAACAGTGGCAGGGGCCCAAAAACCCTCACCGCGGGGAACCCCGGGAGCCCCCCTTAAGCCCCCCCAAGGAACAAAAACAAAATCCTAAAATTTTGCCCGGGCCCTTTATAAGAGGGTTGCTTACCCATGAAGATGGTTGTTCCCGGGAAAAGCAAACACCGTAAACCGGAGCTGACCTTCCCCGGAAAAAACCCAAAAGGGAAAGAACCCCGGGTGAGGTCAAATAAGCCCCCCCGCCAAAAAACGCATCGTTTCCAAAACCCCTGAACCCTTTCCCTCACCCGGTTTTACGTCACACATAGAAAAAAAAACAAAATAAAAGGGGCGTGATGAATGTGATGATGATTTTATTTTATGATGAGATAAATGATGGGAATGGATGATAAATGATGATCCTCATCATAAAATAATAAAATACCAGGGAAAAGCCATAAAAAGACTGAGGAAAAGATCTAAAATTTAAAATTAAAAAACAATAAAAAATATGGAAAAAAAAAAAAAGAAGTCCCATAACCAAAAATGTCGGGGGGGAGCGAGGCGTCAGAGACCTCACTTCTCTAGGGCCAGAAATATTAGGGCGGCCCCATCCCCCCTCTCCCCCCCTGCAAAAACCCTTCCCTGACCCAAAAGAGGCAGGTACCCATTTAAAACCTGGGTGAACGGGGGAACTGTAACTAAACCAAAGGGCCCCGGAAAACCGGTCCCCCCTTCCAACGGGAAACCACCCCTCAACGCTGCTTAACTTGGCGGGAGGAAAGCGAGTGCTCCGACCACGAGCATCCCGCCCCAAAAAATATGTAAAAGTTCCTGAAATTCTGGAACCCCCTCTTTTAAACAGGGGGCCGTAATGTGGCCTGGCACTAAAACTAGATCAACAAAAGGGACCCTTTTTTATCACAACAGAAGGGAGAAGGGGCCTAATGGGGGAAGGGAAATGAAGAATTCAGGAAAAAGCTTAAAATCACCGGGGGATCAGAAAATTTCCAAAAAGCGCCTAGGTTTAAACCAATCTACGGCGGGTTGAAAGTTTTTCTTGGGGAAGCTTCTTTTTTTCGTGTAACCTGAAAAAACTGCGAAAAATTATAGTTTTGAGAAAACTTCAGAAAAATGAAAGAGGTAAAACATTTTTCCGATCAGCTGTGCACTGTCGGGAAATGGGGATTCCCCAAAGGGGCCCAAAAACCAACTTTTTGGAAATTTCAGTCACCCTTCCCTACGCCCACTGGAGTGTTTGCAAAGAGTTCCTAAAACCCAACCACTGAACCAAAACTCCCCAAACCTCCTCTTTCCCAAAATTCATTGTTTACTACAAATGTAAAAAAGGGAATGTTTTGTTTTTTGTGTTTTTGGTGTGTGTGTGTTTTGTGGTGTGTGTGTGTGGGTGTGTGTGGTGTGTGGTGGGTGTGTGTGTGGGTTTTTTGGGGGAAAACCCAAAATCGGTTATATTTTGTGAACGGTGCTTTAAAGTAAATTTTTTATGAACACATGCCCCTTTAAAATTTCTTTGGTTTACAAGATTCAGGGGTTTTATATATAAAAAAAATATTTTTACTATCACTTTTCGAAAGGGCCCCTTTTTAAAAACCTGGAACTTTGACCTGTAACCTGTACGAAAAAATCATCCCCCCAAAAAAGAAAAGCTACCCCAGGGTTAAAGGGTGATCATTTGTTTTGGGCTGCAAAATGAAAACAAATTTTATGACTTTTTTTAATCTCCTTGATATTGTGCATATCCATAACCCAAAAAACCCGCATAAAGCCGCGCGCGCGCCGCCCCCCCCACACAACACACACACACACACCACACACACAAGACACACAAACACACAAAACACACGGGGGGCGAAATAATTGCTTTTTTTTGCTCGCCACACGAGCTCCTCTCTCTCCCCCATCTCCTTTTCTCTCTCCCCACTCCTCCTCTCACCCCTCTCTCTCTCGGGGAAAGACAAACAAAACACACACAGACATGCAAAAAATGGGCGCCCCTTTCCGCAAAACAGAGCCCTTTGATTTCTTTTGGGCCAGTGGGAAAAGCGGGGCCAGTAAACTGTTTTTTGGATTTTCCTGATGATTTTGCGACACTGCTCCCAAAAGCCAAAATTTAACTTAAAACCCGGGCCCTCTTCGTAATAAATCAGAGTGCAAGAACAATCCAATCACTGCACATAAAAAGGTTTTAAACCCAATAAAACCCCACTTCAAGACATTTTAAAGGGCAGTAAAAACCGAAATTTTTCGCTCTTAAAACAGACGACATTTTTGCTTGTCGGAGCATTTGAAGAAAAAGGGAGAAAAAAGAGGAGGAGGCGAGATAGCTATGTTTTAAAAACTTTTGGGCTCGTGAGCTGACGCCGAGTTTAAGCCACCACAAAAGAACACCCTTTTAGGGGGTTCCCGCCCTTAGTCCGAAACGTGAGCTATAGCAAAATTTTACTAAACTTTGTTTTTTGGGGATAGAAGATAGATGGATAGATAGAAAAAGAAATGGTTTTTAAAAAAAAGGAATTTTTTTGAAAATTTTAAAAATGTCCTTTGTTTGAAATCCTTGGAGGCCCCAAATTGGGGGGTTTTGGGGGACTCTTGTGTTCTAACGCATTTTTTAAACCCTACCCTACCCCGTTTTCTTCATCACTGCGGGTTCTAAATTTTTGCTGACGGGAATTTTTGAGAAAACCCCAAACCCCCAAACGCCCAGGGGGGCGCTTTTATAAACGTGTGCCACTGCCCTTTATTTCCAGGTGCACTGTGGCCTTAATTTTTACCCCCGTGAAAAAAGGAAATGGGCTAGCTCCCCAGCTGAGGGGGACTCCAAAAGTTTGGGACGCCCCCTTTTCGTTATTAAAAATTTCAATTGGCACTTTTTTATCATATTATTTTTATTTAAAATCGCTTTTTTCTAAAAAAGGAAGCCATTTCAACAAACTTTTATGGGGAAAACCGGGTTTTGCAGTTATGTTCCTTTTTCAAGCTGTAAAGCTTTCAACCAAAAGAGAAGTGTCCCCTTTTACCCGAAAGTTGGTGTAACTAAAAAATTTTTTTAAGTGGGGCCCCGAAAAAGACGGGGAAAGGGGTGTTTTGGTAAGTGTTGGGGTGGTTTGTGTGGGGTTGTTTTTTTTTTTTTTTTTGTTTCGTTTTTGTGTTAAGTTATTTTAAAAAATTGTTAAATTTTTTGTCCGCGGGGGTGTGTTTTTGTTTTGGGGGTGGGGGTTTTTGGTGCGGGGGGGGTGTTTGTGTTTGGGGGGTTTGTGGTGTGTGTGTGTGTAGAGTGGGGGGGGAGAGGAAAGGAGAGAAGAGAAAAGAGAGGAGAAGAGAGAGAGGAGAGAGAGGGGAGAGAGAGGGGGTTTTTTTGTTGGGAAATGAAATGTGTGGGTTTTAAAAAAATGTGATTTTTTTAGGTAAAAAGTTTATTTCCCCTTTTTTTCCATCACAGGGGGGTTTTCCCAAACTCCTGTGGAAAGAAAAAATGGGGCCCGCATGCAAGGCCCCCAGGCCCCCTTTTTGGGGGAATAACTGAGGCCCTCTTTTTGAAATCCAGTTCAAAACATCCACACAAAGGCAGAACTGACAAAAGTCTTGTCTAAAATGTCTGATGACAGCAAGACAACAAAGTTGGGTAAAGTGTTTCATCAAAGCTCTGTTTATCATCATGGCATTCGTTGGGGCAGAGAGAGAGAGAGAGAGAGAAAAGAGAGAGAGAGAGAGAGAGAGAGAGAGAGAGAGAGAGAGAGAGACAGAGAGACGACAGACAGACAGACAGACAGACAGACAGACAGAGACAGAGACAAGAGAAGAGAGAGAGAATGGCCTTTCATTTGTTTGCAATTGAGAAAATGATGCCATAACGTTTTTGCTGCTGGTCACTTTAACTATGCCCGCTACTGGTTCTACTATCTGCGTTCCGTGCTACATCTGCATCCTGATCTGGCCAAAAAGTTCACTGCTGGAGAACACGTCATGTGTGGTGAAGCAGGGGTCTGGAATGTCATACGGTCTGACCTCTTCATGGAGACATCATACATGCGCTAAGGCCATGGACCATCTGGGATCATAGGGTCATAGGATCCACACTGAAGGAGTCAACACTGGCATATGTGGGCACACTCTCCCAGTTACAATGAGGCCAATCCTGCACCATCTTCAGGAGATGAAGGGAGGGAAAGAATGCCACACAGTTGTTGAGTCTCACATTGAAGAACACATACTCGCCTGAAAGAAGATACTGCAGACAGAGAGAAGATAAGAGAGGCCCTGTCCCAAAATGTTTAATGTGTTTGACCCAGAAAATGGCATCTTCAATATCTCATCTCATCTCATCTGTTCCCATAACCCCTCCGGGGTCGTAGGGGTACTACATTGACGAACGTTGCACCAGCTGGCTCCATTTGCGGCGGTTGTGTGCAAGTGCCTGGGTTGTGGAGAAGCTCTTCCCTGTCCATTCAGTGATGTTATCTGCCCATTTCTTCCTCTATCTGCCTCGCCTTCTCTTCCCCTGCACTGTTCCCTGCAGTATGGTTTTGGACAGCCCATCTGATCTGGTCACATGTCTGTACCATCTAAGCTTCCTTTTCTTGACTGTGGTCAGCAGGTTTTCGTAGTGCTTTACTTGTTGGGTGATGGTTTGTAGGACTTCGTTGTTGGTAGTGTGGTCCATGTATGAAATGCCAAGTCAAGTCAAGTCAAAGTCAAGTCAAAAACACTTTAACCATCCCATGAAGGGTAATTACGATACTGACAGGCACATTGATACTTATAATTATCTCACAAGACACAAGAAAAATACATTTCAGATTGTTATAAGCATTCCAAGATAGCTTTACAAAATTATCATACACAAACACAAACCCAGGTGCGTGCACACACACGCACCGCGTACACACACACACACACCACACACACACACACACACAACAACACACACACACACACACACACACACACACACACACACACACACACACCACCATGTAGAATACAATGTTGTAAAAACCATTGATTGGAAAAGATATAAACTTTCTTTTTTATACGCGTGCACGCACGTGCGTATATCCACACACAACGCGCACACACCCATTCATACACACACCAATATATGAACACAGTTTTATCACACAACACACACCCCGTGCAACCACCGTGCACCATAATGACCATTATCTAGTAAAGACATAAACACACACACCACACACACACACACACACACACACACACACACACACACACACACACACACACACACACTCACAACAATTTAAAAAATCATTCTTGAAAGCCAAAAGCAAGATACAGAGTACTTATTTCATTACACACATACACACACCCACGCACACACGCACTTGACAATCAAGGGGTATATCAGAGAATGTAAAACTGTTTGGTCAGTTCTGATTTGAATTTAGAATTCGAATGACTACTGGAACAAAGGAATTTCTTTTTTCTATTGTTTTACTGTTGGAGCACCGAAAGCGGTGTCCTGAAGGCAATAACTGCAATTCCGAAGACATAGCATGGGAAGGGTCAGCCAAGATGGCAGTCGCTTTGCGCACAAGCTGCTGATCGCAGTAGTGCTTGAGATCTCTTTGTTCTTCTCCAATTATTTTTGAGCAGATTCTAACAATTCTTCAAAGACTATTCTTGTTTTTAACACTAAAGTTGTTGTACCAAAAGATGAAAGCAAAACTTAGAACACTCTCTATGTAGGACTTTAGAACAAAGAAAGAATCTGAGTTAATCTTCCTCAAAAATACATACTTGTTGTCCCTTTTTGACAATAGCACAGTGTTAGCATCCAAGTTTAATTTCTCATCAAAAATAGTTCCCAGATACTTGTACTTCGAAACATTTTCAACTTCTTGACTATGATTGTAACATGCTCAGAAGTGTGACCCGATCTTCTGAAATCGATAGGAAGATCTTTTGTTTTAGAAACAGTTAGCTCCAGATATGCCTCATCACACCAATTGACGATTTCAGTGAGGGCTGGACCATGGTTTTGGACAGATCCAGATAAGAGACAAAAGAGCACTGTCATCGGCAAATTTTACAAAAAGGAATATTCATAGCTGCTTCTGCATCATCTGTGTATAGAATGTACAGAAGTGGCGAGAGAAAGCATCCCTGTGGAGAACCCGTACTGGTAATGATGTTTCGGTCTTTCCAGATAGTCTTGAGCTTTTCCATTGCTGCTATTGTTTGTGCAGCTCTTGCGAGGAAGATGACACCACTGACAACAGTCTGTGTCAGCAAGTTTTGAAGAGACTTTGTCTTCTGATAGAAACTGGAAATGGTGATCGCTAGAGTGTGCACAGAAATACACACACGCACACAAACACAACGTATGCACACACACGCAAGCACGCATACACACAACACACACAAACACACACACACGCACGCGCGTGCACGCATTTGTACATACTTAAAAAAAAGATCTTGCCATACTGTTTATAGCCCCATCGACCTCACTGAGCCTAGTGGTTAGAACATTGCGCTCGCAAACTGACGACCCGGGTTCGTTTCCCTTTCAAGGGGATTTTCCCCCTGGAGAAATCAACTCCATCAACCAAAATCCTCGGAAACATAAAGGGAGGCCCCGTGTGCAAACGCCGCAGAACACTTGCGCACGGGTTAAACCCTGCCCCCCGCTTTTCTAAGAGTAAACCATTGTTGCCGAGGAAACAGGGGGGAAAATTTACAAAACCGAATACACACGGGGATTGATGTAAAATAACAATGTGCTTATTTCATTATCCTCGAATAAAAGAATTGAATTTTTTTTAATCGGGGCGTCACCTAGATCTGAGTAACACATAAAAACATTCCTCAATTCAAAAAAACCCTCTTTGTAACTTCAATACTAACTGCATCAACCTGAAAAAAAAAACTTTGAAAAACAAGGTTTGAAATTAGCATTGCTTGCCCCAACAAACCGGGCGGGAGAGATTCCACCATTCCACCCATTCCCCCCCAGGTTTTAAAAAACGAAGGTACAAAACCGTAACGAACACTGGGAATTAATCAAAAAACAACGAACATCAAAACCCCTTTACCCCAGCGTGTCTTGATTTCATACAGCCCCCAGTTCACCCACTGTAAATGATACCTTGCTTCTTCAGGCCAGGGAAAGTAAAGCACGAGGAATAGGAATGGGCCCCCCCCAATATCGGGTCCCAGAGAACGAGGTCTCTGACGCCTCACCCTCACACCTAAGGTTTAAAGGGACCCCTTTAAAAAACCGTTACATTTTTACCTTTCTACGAAAATGCCATGTGCAAAAAAACATGCAAAATAAATCTTGTATCGATCACAATATTGAAAGACCCTAAGGTCGCCAAAAACTATAACAAGGTCAGACGCTAAATAAGGTAGGACAAAGCAACACACTCACCGCAAAACACGCGCACGCCCCACACACCACCCACACAAACACACACCAACTACCACACAAAAACCCACACACAAAAAAACACACATACATACCCACAGACCCTACATCCCATTCCCATTTTAGAGATTTTTTTTTTTTCCATTTAAAAAGAAAAGTGGATTTCAGGGTCCATTCATGAGCTGACAACAATCTGAAGATTCCCCATTACAAAGGATAAGCACAGCACATGTGACAACAGCCCTAGTCACTTTGGCCTGACATTCGATCAGGCCTGTGCTCAGGTCAGGCAGTGTATCAGTTCATGAACATTGTGGTGATGACTGCACCAACTCACAGACACAACAGCAGTTAACACTAGACGTCCAAGCTTGTGATCAATTGCTGAACATTGGATGAATGACTTCAACCACTCACACACTGCAGTTTAACACAGAAGTCACAGGCTGTGTGTCAGTTGCTGAACATTGATGATGACTGCACCACTCACAATAAACACGGCAGTTTAGACACAGAATCAGGCTGTGTGATCAGTGCTGACCATTGTGATGATGACCTTGCAATGCAAACCACTCACACACTGCAGTTAAACAGAAGTCAGGCTGTTGTCAGTGCTGGAACTTTGAGTGATGACTACATACCAGCCAACACCCTCACAACAACAGCATATTAACACAGAAACAGGCCTGTGTGACAGTTCAGAACAATGGAGAAAGACTTGCACCACACACTAGTTCTATCTTTTCTTTCTTTCTTTTATCAACTGCCGCTGGTGAGCCTTTCGGCGTCGCGGTCGCTGTTAGACAACCAGACGTCTGTCCTGCACAAGTGCGGAAGTGCTTTGAAGTAGTGACATGGTCATGGGCTTCGCAGGGGTGTCCAGCCACGAGACGTTTCCAACGTCTCCTGGACCTAATAACCTCTTTCTTGGCTTTCCAGCCATTGTGTTTGGTGGTGTATGCCCGTAGGGCTGGTTGGTTGGGTGGCATTCTAGTGAGGTGACCAAACCACCTGATCCTTTGTTGTTCGATATGGTGGAGAATTGGTGAACATGGCGACCATGTCTCTGATCACCTCATTCTTGATCTTGTCGCGTCTGGTCTTTTTGACAGCTTTTCTCAGGCAGCCCATTTCACATGTGACCAATTTTCTCTCTAAGGCTTTTGTTAGGGCCCATGTCTGACACTGGTATGTGAGTGTTGGAACAAAGATGGCGTTGATGAGTTTTGCCTTGGTGCTCATTGGGATGCTGGAATGTTTTAGAAGGGGGTCGAGTTGGTAACTGATTGCGTTCGCTTTCTGGCATTTTGTTTCTATCTCTCTGTCCAATTTTCCATCTTCAGTGAAGTAGGCTGCCAAGGTATTTAAATTCTTTGGTCTGTTTCAGTTGGGTGCCGTTGATGTGATGTCCAGCTTTCCTGATTTTGCTGACAGAGATAACTTCTGTTTTGGTGATACTGATCTTCATGTCATACCTCTCGCAGCTTGTGACCTTGATTGGTCTGTGTGTTCTTGAAGAGCTGCTTTGTTCTGATTCATCAAGGACTGGTCGTCAGCAAATAATAGTTCGTTCAGGGCCTCAAGATCTGGGTTGGCTTCCTTTGTAATCTGGTCCATGTAGATCACGAAGAGAGGGGGAGAGAGTACGCAGCCTTGCCTGACCCCTGATGTAACCGGGAACCAGTCGGATGTTCCACTGGCTGTTCGGACTGCGCTCATACTGTTGGCATAGATTGCTCTGATGTTATCAAGCAACTGCCCCTTCACGTCGTATTGCTCCAGGATCTTCCAGAGCTTGTCTCTGTTGACTCGGTCGAAAGCTCACACACTGCAGTTAACACAGAAGTCAGGCTGTGTCAGTGCTGAACATTGGATGATGACTACACCACTCACACACTGCAGTTAACACAGAAGTCAGGCTGTGTGTCAGTGCTGAACATTGGATGATGACTGCACCACTCACACACTGCAGTTAACACAGAAGTCAGGCTGTGTGTCAGTGCTGAACATTGGATGATGACTGCACCACTCACACACTGCAGTTAACACAGAAGTCAGGCTGTGTCAGTGCTGAACATTGGATGATGACTGGCACACTGCAGTTAACACAGAAGCCAGGCGGTGTCAGTGCTGAACATTGGATGATGACTGCACCACTCACACACTGCAGTTAACACAGAAGTCAGGCGGTGTGTCAGTGCTGAACATTGGATGATGACTGCACCACTCACACACTGCAGTTAACACAGAAGTCAGGCTGTGTGTCAGTGCTGAACATTGGATGATGACTGCACCACTCACACACTGCAGTTAACACAGAAGATCCAAGTTTGCACACAGTGAATATTTCATTATTCATTCATAAGATTCATGCTCTTCTCATGTATCATTTAGATACTGTACCACTCACACATCAAGATTATCCAGAAGTCACTTCTCACACTTTTCCACCACATCAACTTCTTCACACACCATCCACCATAACCATCACATTCTATTCACATCACCCCATATCATCACAATCAAGATATCACCACTTCCATCCACTCCACTCACCACAACTACTCCACACCAACCACCACCAAAAAATGTCTTTGTACAACCAACAGCAGCATCCACATGAAATAAAGTTCTGTATTAAACCAATGGTCAAAGTAGGTTTGGCACAGGCAATCCCTACAAAAAAATTTGACGTAGCAGTACGAAGTAAATGCTGTATTAATGTAGAGGTTGTGCAAGAACTACAATAATCATCGTGTAGCAGGTAAAGCAACTAATACATCCTGTATGTAATGTTTCAGGGGTTTCAGTCTCCTGTATGCTATAGAACTGGCGCAACATAAAGACAACCTGTTGATTTAGAAGAGACAGAGTCAGTTGGAATGGTGTCCTGATATGGCAGACATGTGTTGAATTCCTGACCTGAGGATCAATGTAGGTGTAAGGTTCAATGTTCAGAATCAACTGATGCTTCATTACTGTACCATCAACATGTGCACTTCTGACACTCAGACCGCACTTGTCTTCAAAGTGGATAATATGTAAGACAATAATCAGAAAACTCACATCACATTCAGAAGGTTAAAAATTGGGCTTGTGTCTAAACTGCTTAATCATTCACTCAAACGATCTTCAACATTGTGTGCTCTTACATCAAATCACACCTGACAAGTTTTATCTATACTTTGCAAGTGCTGTTTGTACTTTGTATGAAACATCAATCAAAGACCAAACTATGCATATAACATCTATTGCTTTCTCAGGATGTTAAATTCTGGCTTGGTTAGCTATGTTAACTGCGATTATTGAAATTCACCTCTAAACTAACATGGTCAGAAAAAGAAAGATAAATGGGGAAGAATAATTGCAATGTTCAATTTTCCAATGCTGAAAACCTGACAAAATATGGGCTTGAAATAGTTTCTGGATTTTCAAAGGCAAATGCCTTTTGGACAGAAGTATTTACAGTATGAAAGGACTTTTTCTACAAAAGTGGTTGCAGTAGCTCTCATGAACTGTTAGCAGAACCGATTAAAAAAAATAATAGAATACAAATAGGAAATACGTATATTGGGAAAAAACATGGATCAATAAAGGCAAACATTACAGAGCATATTTTATCCTAGAAAATGGAAAATTTATGATATACGAACAGTTCAAGGTAAAACATAATGTTAATATAGATTTTGTTACTTTCTATGGATATAAAGTCGCGTTAGCCAAGTACATACAAAAACAAATATAACAGTCAAAGACAATGAATGCTTAAGTATACCGGTTTGTCAAAAAAGATAACGGTACCAAAAGGATCAAAGCTTTTCCATGATACCTTTATTTGTAACAATATTTTTCCGAGATGCTGTACAAAGTGCGATAAAAACTGAATATTGAAAATGACTGGAAACAATGATTTTTAAAAGTTCACAAGATCTCTGATATAAAATAAAATGGTTTCAACTGAGAATTATCCATAGATGTTTGGGTACAGATGTTATATTGAAAGAAATGGGAATAACAAACAGTTATCTTTGTAGTTTTTGCAGCTTAGAAATAGATAGTATCAGACATATGTTTTGGCAATGTACAGTTATTCAAAATGTTTGGCAAGCACTAACAGATGCAATGAATGAAAGATGTCTGAATGCGTTCAATTTGCACATAACAGAGCCTTTAGCCATACTTGGATTTGACAAAAATGTAAGCATTGTTTTTTTATTATATTGTTAGGTAAACAGTATGTACATCATTGTAAATTAAATAGAAGTAGACATGTACTGCATGTGTTTATCAACAAAGTTGAAAAGAAGATATTTGATAGAGGAGTACATAGCACGTTATTTTTTTTTAAAACTCATAACACTTTTGTTCTTTATGGAGTATGCAAGGCCTTGTTCAAAGATCAAAATAAAGTATTTGAATATCTGCTGAATGCCTTCATTGTACTATAAACATGTTTTATGTTGCATGCCAGTCATTATAACTATATAATTTAGAACCTTCATAGAAAAATGTATAATAACCCATGTAAAACACACTATCTCTGTTGTGACCTCTGTCCGTCTGTCTGTTGTCTGTCTGTTGTCTGTGTCGCCATTCTGATCTATCCTTTACTTATGTGTGTGAGTGTGTGTGTGGTGTGTGTGTGTGTGTGTGTGTGTGTGTGTGTGTGTGTGTGTGTGTGTGTGTGTGTGTGTGTGTGTGTGGTTTTTATTTTCTTTCTGCTTTTCCTTATGTTTCTTATTTTATCATTTTTCCTTCTCTTTTTTGTGAATAGTTTTTGTGAATATTTCTCATTGCTTTTTTTCCTATAAAACAAAAACTGTATTTCATAATATAACAATGTACAACATGATAAAACTGAATAAAAATGGTTTTAAAAAAAGTATCAACATGTGGATGCAAAAGTAGGCATAACAGCAGCACTCACAAAAAAAAGATTTTACATGAGCCGGAATCTTTACCCTTCATCTTCACCTACCCCGTAGTCCTGTGTACCGTGGGAGCACCACTGAAGATTTTGCAACCGGCTTCCTCCATTCCTTAGCATACTCTGCTTTCCGTTGCAAATTGTTCCACTCAAGCCCAGTGCACCCTATGATGTTGTCTTCCCATTGTTTTCTCTGTCTGCCTAATTCATCTCCCTCCTTGTACTGTCAGTCTTGGCCAGTCAGATGTTCATGTGACACCCCTACCACTTTAGTTAGCATCTTTTCACTGAAGTCAGGTGCTCTTTACATGGTCCTATGGCGTTTTTTATTCTGGTTTGGCTTCCTCGGTGATGTGATCTCTGTTTGAGATAGCAAGGATTTTGTGAAAGCATCTCATCTCGTGTGGCTATCTAAATGGGGGAGGGGGAGGGGGCAGAACGGTTACTTACGCATACATCTCACAGTTTGGTGAATCTTGGAACACTATCTGAGGAACAACAAAAATCCAAAACAAGAATTAAAAGGTTGAATTTGATCATGCACTGACTGTACGTCCGTAAGTGTAAAGAAAAACATAGTAGTGACAGCTGGACTGCAGGTCTTCAGAGAAGATCTTAAACCTCTTATACTTGGGGGAGGGGGGGATGAAGAGAGAGAGAGGGAAGAACCAGGTGCTGAGCTCTTGATGCCACACTGCTACAACCTGTCGTTCCTGTCCTGTCTGGGGAATGGAACCCATGACCTCTGAACTTGGGGGTCTCAAGTCCATGTCTTTGGCCTACGATGTCCGAATCCCTGGGCAAGGAAGCTACTTGCTGATGGTAAAGACATGGAGATCCTACGATGTTTGCCTTTGTTCCTCCTCCACCACACCAGTTAAAAATCCCCACTGATCAATGTCTGGTTCAAACATGACACTATACCTCCATTTTTCAAACAGGTAACACTTCTAAGTAAATCAAACTGGGTGACCATGGGCTGTTTTCGTTTGCTATTACTCACGTTCACCATCTACAATATGACTGGCAACTTCTGTCACATAGATCTAAATATAACTGTCCACAGACATGATTGAAGGAGGCTTCCCATGACAGGAAAGGTAAAGCTGTGTATTGTGTAACAACGAGATAACCCTTGAATAATGAATGCCTGGAGAATCCACTGGTCTGTTCTAACTTTTCAGAACTGATGTTCATAATTACAAATCATAAACTGCCACTGAACAGAAGAAAGATGTGGAAATTAAGGCAGACTGAAAGACTCCGTTTGTGATACAACGATTAGGCAACCAAAGTTAATACGCTTTCTTCTGGGAGGCACAGCACTATAGAAGATAAACAACTCCTGTTTGTCTCACATCACATGCCTTGGATATATGTCTACAAATCTGCAACACAAAGAAATCAGTAAAAATGGACACAGATTCATCAGTTTTACAAAATTCATTTATGTCCTTAAAAGGGTTTTGAAAAAAATAAAAAAACTAAACACTATAAACTAACCCGCGAAAAGCAAGACCATTGGAAAAAATGGCGGATTATAATATTAAATAAAAAGGGGGTTTTAAAACGTAAAATTTTTTGGAAACATAAATATGGTTAAAAGATATGGAAAACGGGTTTTTAGGAAACTTGATCAAATCGGCTTTGTTAACTAAAAAGAACAAAATCTGCTTTTTTTTACGTGGAATCTAACCCTTTGATCTATAGAAAAAAATTGGCTTTACATAAATATTTCAAAAACTGGCTTTTTTCTTAATAGGCCAAATTGTTTCAAACGGGCCAAACTTTGAAAATTAGAACAAACGCGATGAAAAAGGAAAAATTAGCTTTTCATATAAAGAAAAAATTTTCCTAAAATAAAAAGAAAAATCCTTTTTTAAATTATAAACAAATCTGACAAAATAAGGGCCTTTTAAAAATTTTTTAAATATGGAAATATAAAATGTTAGAAAAAAAAAAATGCAAATAGTAAAAAGTCCCAAAACGCCAAAACCCCGTGCAAAAAATAAAATTATCCAAAATCCTGTACCCATTAAAAATCCTCCTGCCTCCTTCCTCCTGTGTTCTTTCCCCTTTATGTTGGTACATACAACTAACATAAAAATACAAATCAATCATAAAATAAAACTCTCCAAATACAAAAACATAATACAAAATACTAATCAAAAAAAACCAAAATCCCATATAAATAACAAATCTCGTAAAAAACCTAAAAATTTATTCATCGCATCTTAAAATTTAGCTGAAAAACCCGCCCAAACTTACTTTCACCGAAATCTTAAAAGTTTTAAAAAAAACCAAACAACCATTATTTCCAATAACTCCTTTCCCCCCTTTTCAATCTCCAAACGCGCCCCCGCCCGCCCCCCCCCTTTAGCCACACTTTTTAAAACACAACCTTCCCCCCTTTGCTGGGGACGGGAAAGGCTTTCAAAGGGCCCGGGCGTCCCCCCCCCGGTTTTTGGGGCGCGTCGGGGTGGGGGGTTTGGGGGGCCCCCTGTCCTTTTTCCCCCAAAATTTCCTTGGCAAAAGGGCCCCCAGGGAAAAACCCCTTTTTAATTTTTTTATTTTTTTTTAAAATAAAATTTATAAAATTATTAAAAAATTTTTAAAAAAATTTTTAAAATAAATAACACCTTTTAAAACCTTAACTCGCTCTAAATGGGGGGGAAAAATCCCTCCCTCCTCACCTTCTGAAAATTGTTTTTACACAAAAACACTAAATTCTTCTTTCCCCCCTCCAAACTGTTTGGAAACACGCCCCACCTTTTTATTAACCCACAAAACCTCCCAAAAAGTTTTGTCACCTTTAAATTAAAACCCAAAACGGAATGGGACCCGGGTCAGTTTTTGGGTCCGTTCCCCTTCTAATGCCCATTCCCATTAAACCCCATAATTTTGTCTCTTTTAGGGAAGAAAGTTTCAAGAGAATCCCGTCTGCCCCCCTGAAAAATTGGGCCTCTCCCTTTTTAAGACAATCAAAATATTAAAAAAAAAATTTTTAAAAATTTTGAAAAAAAAAATTATAAAAAATAAACATTCCCCATCCCGATCGGGAAAATTCCTCCTCTTCCTCTGTCCCCTTTTAAATACCCTATTTTTTTTAAAAACCTCCTATAAAAATTAATCACCCCCACCTATTCTACTACAAACGGTCAAAGGTGCAATTCCAAAACTTCACTGAAAAATAAAAACGACATCTCCCCTTTTTTCCTCACACTATTTCATTCTCCCTTCTTTTGCCCATCATCCTTTTAACTCCTTCAAGTACAAAACCTGACTGCTTCCTTAAAAAAAAAATTTTCCTACCCCCTTTTGCAATTTTTAACTGGTGCCCCCCAAAAAAAAAAAGTAAAGATAAATCCCCCAAAAATGCTCAAAACTAAATTTTTTCCCTCACGTTTTCATGACACCCGCCCCGTTCCTTTCTTCCTGTAAACTTGTGTTTCGAACCCCAGTTAAAACAAACCCGTTGCCCGTCGCCTTTCCTTTTCCAAAATTTTTCCCACGGAACAACCCCCCCTTTCCACTCCCCCTTCTTTGATTTTTAAAATCTGCCCAAAACGCCACTTCCTTTTCCCCACCAATTGCAGCTCGACTGGTTCCTTGGAGGGGATTTTGGCCCCCATCACCCCTTTTCCCCCTTTAAAAAGGGGCCCTGTCCCAAGGGGTAGAAATTTAAACCGAAGAAAAATCGCCGCCCTCTATCTCTTAAAGGGGTTTACGAACCCCCCCTCCCCCGATTTTTAAAGGTTTTGGACCCCTTAAAACCTTTTTTTTTTTTTCTTCTTTTCGCCTTCCCCCTACCCCCCCCCCCCCCCAAAAGTTTGTGAATAAATTGTATTTTTTACAATTTAGCGGGACTGTAAGTTGAATGAACGTTTTGATTGCTTCTTTAAAAAGTTCCCCAAAAAAAATTCAATTATTATTTTTTATTTAAATAAAAGAACGGGGAAACAGCATTATCTTTTTTTTTTAAAAAAAAAAAATATTTACATTGGAAACTCTTCCAACTTTACGGTTATGAATTTTTTTTTTTTAATTTTGTTTGTTTCCCACTCAACCCTTTAGGGTTGATTAAATAGTTTTTGAGTTTAAATTCAGGTTAAAAGATTTGCAACGTTTTTTGCTTTTTCCCAAGATGGCCAAAATCAACAAAAATAATAAAAAAATATAAAATAAAATAATTAAAAAAAAAATTTTTAAAAAAACCCCATTATTAAAAAACATAGGGACGACGATAAACATTTTTTTAAAAGAAAAAATTTTAAAAAAAAAAAAAAGAGAAAAAAAATTGAATTTTGGAGCTTCCCCTGTAACTTTCATTCCATCTAAAATTTTTGGGTAAAGGCTTCCAGTCCTTAGGACACATTTTGTACAAAAATCTGCACGAAAAACCTTCAAATTCCATTTTAACGATTTTTTAAAAAGAAACCCGGGTGCCCCAAATAAAACAGGGGAAATCACACATAAAAAAGAGTTTTAAAAGGTAAAAAACATGAAACTTACAAAACTTGACATAACATTTTTTAGAAAAAGGGAAAGAAAAAAGAAAAAGAGAAAAAAAGAAAGGAAAAAGAAAACCTTGAACTAAAAATTTTCAAAAAGGCCCATTGTACATGGGGGGGGTTTTTCCCGATTTGCTAGTGTTTTTATAGAAAAATAAAAGAAAAAAAAACCCAAAATTTTTGTAAAAACCACCCCCACAAAAAAATCTTTTCCAAAAAATAACTTAAAAATTGAATCCTTATTTAAAGGCAAAAAAAAAGCAATCTGTGCACAACTCAGGGTGACTAATCCCATAAGACAGAATTAAAAAAAAAGGGCTGTCTCTATACTTTACCGGAATGAAATTCTGTCTTCATCTTCTAATACTTGGACAGAAAACAGCACAAAATGCACTTCATCTTACGCTTTTTGCTTACATAATGGGAAAAGAAAACCTAGCATCATCACAGTCATATATCTAAATTTATGAACTTTAATGTCTGATACACCAATCTAAACTTAGACAAAATTTTCTTTTAAATGTATTCCAAAACAATTTTAGATAAGGTTTGACATTTAACCTATAATTTTGTCTGTACATTGAAACCTTTCACTGTTTTGTATATGACCACCCACTGCTCCCCCAACCATCAATCAATCTTTCCCAAAACTCTCTACAATTTCCGTCACCTTGATTGACCAAACAAACCCAAACCAAATTTCCAAAAACAGGTACTATTGTGAATCCAGGCTTTTGCCCTTCACATCAGATCATAAAGCATTTTGTAAGACTTAAAAGGTAACCTGCACCACTAAAAGAAATTTTAATCCAATATCAATGCATCTTACAGCAGTATTAACAGAGGAGGGGGAAAAAAGCTTGGGGAAACTCATCTAAGCCTAAAAACGTTTAAAAAGCAAAGAGGGAACTATTCACAATGTGTTACAGCTGCATCCAGTTCCCAAATTTCCGCGCCACAGGGGGTTGTATTTGTGCATCAAATATTTTAAATGAACAAGTCAAACGCTTTAATTATTCAATAACGTTTTTTTTTCAAAACAATTAAAAAAACTTTTTTTACCTCGACTTGCCAATCTTTACATGCAGTTGTGGCTTTGTAGAAAAACAATTCCTAAATATTTAAATACATTAATACAGGCATGATTTTTCCATTGTACAGGCCATTTTTTCGGAGCAACTAAATAACCCTTTTTCTGAATACAAAAAATTACTCTTTTAAAAAACCTAAATCAAATGGTTGTAGCACTGTTTAGCATTCAACGTTTTTTAAGCCAAACACAGTTTTCAGATAGCGGGATACACAACAGCAAAAAAGAATAAAAAATTTCTGTAAATCTTGGGGAAAAGTGCACCATGTTACCCTTTTTAATGACTTCTATCCTAACTCTTTAAATGAAAACAAAAAATAAAAGAGGGCTCATAACACACCCGTTTGCCCCTGTCAATTTAAAATTATGTCCGCAGTTTAATCCCCTCTTATCTGCTTTTTGACATTCTGATACATGCTCTAAAACAACGTAATTTTTTACCCTTCACAACTTTTTTTCAGAGAAAGGCCATAACCCATTTCTATTTACAAATCAAATGCCTTTTAAAAGTAAATAAATGCTACATAGAGCTTACGGTTATGAGCAAACTGTTTCTGGATAAATGCAAGAAGAAAACATATGATCTATAGGGGAATACCCTCTCTTAAAACCCCAGTTTGGTGTTCACCTGAAATTTTTGTTTTTTTAACCCATTCGAACCTATTAAAATGAGGACTGTACATTTTACCACTTATATCACTAAAAGGGATTCCCTTGTATTTTTAGAGTTTCAACATCGCCTATTTTGTGAAATGTTAAAGATAGTTTCGTCCATTATCTGGAAAAGACCATTATAAAACATTTGTTGAATAATTTCAGCAAAAAAGACATTTCACCCCCCATTTTTAAAAAATTTCCCCCAAATTTTTGATCGGGACCGCTGATTACATTTTTAAGTCTTCTAATGCCAATAATTTTCATCTTAATATGGAACGACAAAATCTTCCTCATTTTTCTTCATACACCACCCAATTCATGACTTGTCACGGGTCTTTCTTTAGCAGGGTTTTGAAGTGCGCAACCAGCTGTCGACAGATATATTATTCTTTGCTGCCCTTTTTTTCTAAAGAACCTTTTTAAATTTTCTTCCAGAACTAACTTGAGAAAAAGAGAGAGAGAGAGAGAGAGAGAGAGAGAAAAAAGGGAGAGAAAGGAAAAAAAAATGAAAAAGGACAATGCCGAGAGAGAGAGACGAGACGAGCAAGAGAGAAGAGAGTCGAAATTTTTTTTCCCAAAAGGTTTTGATGCAGAAACAGCTTCTTTATTATTTAGTTTTTCAGTAGTCAACTCATCTTCAACGTTGTAAAAAAAAATCGGCTGTGTTTGTACCTGCTTGTGTATATTGCGTTCCCATGGGGTGTAGGGGGGGGGGGGGGGGGGGGGGGGTTTGGTTTTTCTTACCAGTCTTCATTTCTTCGGGAGACAACCCCTCAAAACGGACAGAGGAACAGCTTTTTGTCAGGGGTGTCTTTTTCCTACAGCTTCCTTTGGGTGAAGGGGGGTACATTTAAAAAAGACATTCAGGGGAGGACAATCTATGATGAAACACAAATGTTGGTGACAGACAGACAGAGAGAAGAAAAAAACAGACAGCAGAAACATGCAGCTGCCTGTACGTCCGGTGCTAAAGTTCCAGCCTGGCTGTGCGGGGGGACGTATAAAACGGCAAGGGGGTCCACATCATTCCCTGCACAGGATCAAGAACCTACAGAAGTCCCCAATTCTGAACGTTTTCAGTTGAAAATTTTTTGACACTCCTTTAAATTGTAGGGGGTTCTGCTAGAAAGTAATATGGCTAAATTTTAGCACAGTTCAGAGAGTGAACTGACCAAACAAAACTGCACCCCTTTGTCTGCTGAAGACACACCACTGATCTTTTCCAACTAGTACAAACTTTGGCCCCTTTACCAAGACTTAAAGGGAAGGGTGTTTTGTTCTCTCCATTTTGACAATACCCCGCTATTTCAATGAAACCCCTCCCTAATGTCAACAAAGAAGAATGCCAATTCTTTTAAAAAAAAAAGAAAGGCAAAAGAGTGGAAACCCAAAGCAAAGCAAACAAATTTTGGTTAGCTTTACAAAAGTAACCGTTTTGTTTTTTGGCTTCAGTACAAGACCAGCGTAAATCGTCCTGCCTTTTAAGGTGGGGAAAAGGGAAAAAGGGAGGAAAGGGGAGATGGGCGCCACCCTGAATATGCTGACCCTTAGAGAAGCGGGGTCCTGACGCCTCGCTCCCCTACCCCACATTTAGGGGACACCTTTACCGTTTCCCCTTTATTAATAAGTGAAGAATTTAAAAGCTGACCTTTTTTCTTTTTATTTTATTCAACTGTATTGTCCAAGCAGTAAAATTACTAAACCCCCTTTTTGCTTTCTCGGGAAAATAAACCCAAAACAACCAGTTTTAAATCAGGAGAAAATCCAAATTGCTTAAAACTTCCACATTTTTACTCTTTGCAAATCTTTATAAAGTGAATGTCGGGCCCAAAGGTTTGATTGGTTTGATCCTCTTAAATTTTAGTGGCGGGGGTGGTTTTTGAATGAACCTTATGAAAAACACACCAACTGTTCAAAAACCCTTGTCTTTATATATTTTCTCACCATTCTGTTAGAACTGCAAAAATTCTTATCCAATCAATTAAAATTTGTTCACATTTTCTACGTTCAAGACATTTTGAGAGAATTTTTCTCAGCCTTCTTTTTTCTAGACCGCTTAAAAGGGGCGAATGAAGAAGATAAACTAAAACCAACACTGTTTATTTTCCCCAAAATTTTTGAAAAACAAAAGCAAAATGGTTTTAAACATACAAACTTCCTATTTCAAAAAGAAAAGGGAAATTTTTTAAATATATTCTGAATAAAAAAAAGGTGTTATATTTGATTTTGGGGCAATTATTTTTTCTGTTACGAACAAAAGGTCAGACTAAAACAACCTTGTCATTCCACCCGCGGGCATGACTATAAAAAAAAAACAAAGAGGGGATACACGTTGAAAAAAAAAAAAGGAACATCAACATTCAAATGAAGCGAATGTTAGGCATAATCTGATTCAGTGTGATGAAAAAACTTTCTGCAATCTAAAAAACGTTTTTCAAAAAACAAACCGTTTTCCCGTTTTTGCATTTTGTTTTTATTTTGAAGGATTGCGACACCTTGGACTGTAAAAGACGAGACTGGGAAAAATCCCTGTGAAAGAGGGCCCCTCTCCCCCGTTTTGCTGTTGATCCTTCTGCCCTCGGGTCAATACTGTCGTACATAGTTCGTATGAGATCGGCTTTGGTTTTTTGGGTTGGTTGATTGGCTGGCTGTGTGTTTTTTGAAACATTGATTGGTTGGTTGGCTGGCTGGCTGGTGTGTTTTGAAATATTAAATGGCTGTTGGGGGCTCTTTTTTTGGGTTTGGGTTTGGGTTTGGTGGGTTGATTGGTTGTTGGTTGGCGGGTTGTTAAATTCGGCTTATGCAAAAAGGCTTTTGGCGGGTGGGCATTGCTGACTGTTTATCACGAAAATTTCTTTTTTTTGGGGGTTTTGTTTTTCTGTTTGCGGACGAAGGGAGAATAAATCTTGACACTTTGCAATGAAAAAGTTAGAAATTACGTTGCATTTTTGATAAGATGACAAGTGGGGATGATAATGATTACAAAATAGATGCGACCAAAAAGGGGAAACGACGAATGATACTACGTGATGATAAAACGACAGAGGGAGTGATTGTGATGATGATAAAGACAACAAAGGACACGACAAAGATGATGAATGATGAACAATCACAAGACGAGACGATGATAAAAATGATGATTCGGGATACAAGATTATAGATGATACATGGTGATGACGACGATGATCATTACAACGTGATAAGACTAGGGCACGGTATTTTGATGAGCGAGAGACGACAGAGGACGAAGAAGATGGGGGATGTTTGATGAGTTGACAGGGAAAAAAAAGTCGACAATGATAGATGGCGCACGACGACAAAGAAAAAAGAAGATGATGATACGACTATAAAGATGAATGATGAGATGATAAAGATGATGAGGGATGAAAATGATACCCTGTGCACTGAGGATGTGGGGCCCGGGAGACGCTTGCCATCACACGGAGAAATGCCACATCAGAGGCTGTCGTGGCGTAGTCGGGCAAGTGCTGGGGGAAAAAAGATGCCGAAAAATTTGGGGAAAACAGAGGCGTTTGCCGTACGTGACTACCCCTTCTGTCTGTCTCTTGCTGTCGTCCTTTTTTTTTGGGCGCCTATTTGTCTGTCTTTTTGCCTGCCTTTTGCCCTTTTTTTCTAATATTTATTCGTCTGTCTATCGTCTGCTGTCTATGATTTTGTGTTCAACTTACGGCCTTTCCACCATAATTAAAGTTTAGACGTTCAGGAAGAGTTTTGGGGAATACAAAGAGGGGCGGGGATTTTTAGCAAGTTTTTAAGTAAAGGGGTTTTGGTTAATGACAAAATGGACAAACCCCCAAAAACACCACCTAAAAAACACACAAAAGCATGTGAAAAAACCCCCAAGTCGAAACACTACTTTTATGGTGGATAAAAAAGGTTTCATACGCAAAAAACTAACATTGGGGGAAACCCGAAGCCAAACCAGGGAACAGGGAAATAGAAAATTATTAATAAAAAAAACTGTCACGAAGAATCAACCTCATAAAGGAAAAGTACGAACAAATGAACAAGTAACTGGACTATCAAATAAAACGACAAAAATTTATTTCCGTATAAACTTCTGTGACCTTCGACCTCTTTTCTGGTCTGTATTCCAACCCCTCCCCTCCCATAGCTGAGTTCCTTTTGTTGCAGCCTCAGGGGCAAAAACTACATCCTCTGTGGGGATGTCCGGCTGGATAAATACTTCCCATCTTCTGAGAATTCTGGTAGGGGTTACCTCTTTTCTGTCCTTTCCTTATTTTTTCTTATCCCTTTTCTTACATCACCTCCTTCTTCCTACTTCTGCCCTTTTTGGGCAAAATTCCCTGCCTTTTCCAAAAGATGAAAACAAAACAATTCCATCATTCGTATCGGGGAGCTGAGCTTTCTCTTTTGTTGTTTTCGTCGTCATGAGTTTGTAGTTCAAATTACGGGCTTAAACCATTAATAAAAGTTAGACAATTCAGGAAGAGTGGTGAGAATGACGAAGGGGCCTTCTGATTCCGTAGGCAATCTTTAGTTTAAGAAACATTCAGCTCCAGTAGGCCTCACACACCAGTGTGGAAATGGAGAGGCTGGACCTGGGGCTAAGACTATCCAAAAAGAGATAAAAACATTTTCGCTGCGAACTTTACCAGAAAAGGTTTTTCATACTCTTCGAAAATTTTTTTAAAATTCAAGGGGGGGGGAAACCTTTCCATCATAAATCTAACCGATGAAAGTTTTTTAAAAACACCCTTTCCGGGAAAAAAATCGAATGAAAAGTTTTTTCACACCCCCAAATTTTTAAATTATTTTTTAAACCCGAATAAAGTTTGAAACTGCCTGCACAAACTTTCCCGAAGTCTTTTTCCCAAAGGTAAACAATTTTCGAAAGTAGTTTGCTCTTCAACCCCTTGAAATTGTAGAATTTTGGGGGACAAGGTCTTTTTTCAGTGCGGAAAGAAAAATTTTAACACCTTTTTCACTTTTTTTTCAAAGGAGGGGAACCGGTAAAAAAGTAGGCCAAAACCAAAAAAATTTTTCTTAAGGGTTTAAATGAAAACCAAAAAATGGGAATCGGACAAACCGTGGGCTTTAAAAGGGTTTAAAACCAAACTCATACCCCGATTTAGGGCCCACGAAAACCAGGTCGGGGGATTTGTTTAAAATAATTTTTCCTTTAACTTACAGAAACATCTCAAAAAACAATGAGCATTTTCCCAAAAAAGAGAATGCTCCAAGGTCAATTCACTGACATCTTTTCAAAGCGAGGAAAAAAGGTTTAATAAAGGAATGCAAAAAACCCCCCCCAACATTTTATTTAAGCAGAAAAATATCAGACAAGTTTGATAAAAAAAAATGAAAAGCACAGAAAAGGTTTCCCGAACTTTTTTCCAAAAACATAACCACACATCAATTGAAACAGCCGACTTCCAAACTTCCTTTTTGTTTGGTTATTTTCCGTGTAAAATACTACAAAAGTTGAAAACAGTTTTAGAGATTTTAAAACCAACTTGAAAATGGGAATTGGTTTTCCCTGGTGGTTCTCGTGTTCAGCTGGGGCCCCCCCCGTCCAATTGCGTATGCAGAGGGTGGGGGAGGACCTGGGACCGACACCCAATTAACAAAACCCCTGGGGTTTCCGGACATTCCACTTAACCTTTTTCCCCTCCCCCCCTCCCTTCTCTTTTATCCTCAAAAACAAAATTGAGGGGAAAAGGGGTTGGCGCAGCTTGCGTTTATGTATAAGAAAAAAAAAAAGAGTTCACCTTATGCTTGAAAATGGGGTTGGATTGGCGTGAGGCAAATTTTTTGGGAAATGAAAAGCCCAGTGATTTTCATCAAAGAAAAAAGGGACCTTTTTGCAACTCCCCCCCACAAAAACCAAAAATACAGGGGCACCCATCCAAAGCCAAAAACACTGAAGCAAAACACAAACAAAAGGGGAAACCTAACACAACTTCCAAAGCCAGATAAAAAGGCTGTCTGAAATGTGACAACACATTAGATGGAACCAAAAAAAAGAAAATTGTGAACAGCACGGGGCAAACCACAATACAAGAGACAAACAGAAAAGACAGCAAAAAAAGTTTACAAATCCAAAACGGGCGTGACCACGAAAAAGCAAAGCCGGACATCTTCTAAAAACTTTTTTTCCTTAAAAGGTTTTAAGGTCGTTTTAGAAAAGTACAAAGCCCAAAATTTTCCCTCGAATATGTTACGTTTTAAACCAATCAAAAATGGGAAAAAAAAAAGCAGAAACTATTTCCATTTTTGAAGAAAAATTTTTTAGGGGTTTTTTATAAACAAGTTTTCAACAAACCCAAAAAAAACACATGGTTTTTTGAAAGGACAATGTCCAAGTGCCAATCGAAAGGAAAAAATTAAACTATAAGTTTACAAAAGTCTTTTTTGAGACCACTTAGGGGCTTAAGATCTTTCATGTTCCCCCCAAAAAAGGAAAATTGATATGTGCACAAAAAGCTGTGAAACAATTTCTTTTTAAAAAAAACTTTTTGGTGGGAGGTGTTATTTTTTGTTGGTTTTCGTTTAGAAGAGAAAGGGAAGGGGGAAAAGAAAAGGGGGGGAAAACGGGGGGGAAAAAGGGGGAGGGGGGGAAAAAAGAGAGCCCCAGAAAGTTGAACATGAAGAGGAAAAGCAAAAATTTCTTTCTTTTGTTTTATTTTTTTTTCGATGTTGGTTTTTATTGTTGTCCTGTTGTTCTGTTGAAAAAAAAGTCCCCTATTTTTAAAAGTTCAACTTTCCCGGAGGACCTCTGGGTTGCGCCGAATGAGGAAGGAAAAGCCCCCCACCCCTTTTCTTTTGCCAGCTACCAAACACCCCTTCCAAGCTTTCCAGACAAAACCCGGACCTTACACTGGTCTTTGTTGCTCTAAACTGTCTGTTGCATCCTTGTGGGCTCAGAAATATCCTTCGTCTCAAACATTTATGGGTCTGTTTTACATTTTTCTGTTGTTGGCTCTCTAAAACCAGACAAACAATCAAAAACATTTTTGCTTCTAAACTTTGTAAAGGTGCTTTTGGAGTTCACTGTCCTTTTCAGTTTTGAGTTTTAAACCTATTTTAGTTTGCTACCGGTGGGTTTTTTTTTTCGTTGTCTTTTTTTGTCTTTTTTATCTTGCCTTTTTTTGCTACTTTTTTCTGGTCCTTTTTTTTTCTCTTTTTGTTTATTTTTTTTTTTTTTTTGTTTTTCTTCTTTATTGTTTTTTCTTTTTCTTTCTTTTTTCCTTGGTTTTTTGCTTTTTTTCTTTCTATTTTGTTTTTTTTCTTTTTTTCTTTTTTTTTTTTTTTTTTTTCTTTCTTTTTCCATTTTTTCCTTTTTTCTTTCTTTTCTTTTTTCTTTTTCTTTTTCCCTACTTTCAAAATTTTGCGTGAATATGCACGCAGCCAAAGCAAAACCCCCCCCCTTTTTTTAAACAAAGCAAAGTGTACATGCGGGACACAAAAATACACACCTCTTTTTTAAATTTTAAGCATGAACATTTTTCAGCAAATTTTTGCCACAACTTATATATCACATACAAAAAAAAAGAAAAAACAAAACAAACACAACAACACATCAACCACGTGCAAGCACGCAAGCAAAGCAACACGCAGACAGCACCACACCCACCATCCCCCCCGCACACCGCTAAATTTGGCTCATGTTACTTTGATTAAAATTTAACGTTTTAGACATAATTTTGTATGTGTTTTTTAGGTGTGTTACTGTTACTGCAGTGGTTAAAATGTTTAAATCCGAATATTAAGTTACTCTTTTGCAAAATTGCCTTTTTGAATAGAAAAAACAAATAAAAAGGACTAATAAACCCAACAAGGAATTTCAACATTTATGGCTGTCTAAAATTTGGGCTTGAAAAACTGTTCTTGAATCGTTGTTGAATAGGCAACAAAGAACAAAAAAACTTGGTTTTTTCCGCCCTTTACACAGATGACAAATCAAATGATTTTAAACAACATTTTTGAAACTCTGAAAAAAGAACAGCAAGTCTGATACACCAAATTTTAAAAACTTTTTTTATAAACAATAAAGTTTCCCGCCACCATGGGCATGGTTTTCCCTTGGATTTCGGACTGGAAGGTCGGGGGGTTTGAAACCATAAGAGTCAAGGGATCTTTTGGGCCCGCCGGGTTCCACCCCGAGTAGGGCTGTGGGCTCAGTGGGGAAACTGGACCACACAGCGAGCTCCATCAAATTTTAAGGGGCGAAATTGAAGTGTTGCTCAAATTACCCCGACCAGCACTGCAGGGGGTCTGAAATTTCCCCTGTCACGGATCAACCTCCGCCATGTCTCATACCCCACCACCCCACCCCCTTCCATCATGAAGGAGGGAAATTTAGGCCTTCAGGGGTGACGGAGGTCCTAACCCTCACCCTTTGGGACCTCAAAAAAAACCCCGTGTGGATTTTACTTTTTTTTAATCCCTTGGCATGCAGTATGGGGCCGGGGACGCATTTTTTTAAAAAAAGGGAAAACCCCAGAAAGAATTTTTCCCAATCGGCGGGTAGGCCAGAGGCAAGGGGGCGTGAGCTACCCGTGTACTTCTTTGTGGCGGTGTTTCCACACCCATAGATGCGACCTGCCGGGTTGGCCACCCTTTTCTCAACCCCAAAAAAACTCCCTCTACCGAAGTGAGAGGCCCGAAATGACCCAATCAGTGTATCGCCTGTGGGGGATGAATTCCCCACTACACCCCTGGGTAGTGACAAATTAAGAAAAATTGTATTTTTGTTTGTTTGACTTCCACTGGAAGAATCACGTCTTGCAACACCATTTTTATTTTTTCGAAGTGAAGACACTGCAAAAACATTCCTTCCCCCTGGGGGTTATTTATTGCTTTTTTTTCAGCAGTTTTTTTAAAAAAAATATTAGTTAAGCGGACTTACCAAAGCTCCAGGTTTTAACGCAGAACCCGGGTGAAGACATCTTTAGTTTTAAGGTCTTTCCCTTTTAAAAGAAACCAGACGACAAAAGGAAAAAAATTGGGGGGGGTTGGGGGTGTGTGTTTTGTGTGTTTTTGTGTGGGGGGGGGCGGGCGCGATGTGTGTGTAGAAACATCTAATGACAACGAACATGTTAAACAACTAAACCAAATAAATAAAAACCCACCAAAACCCAAAAAAAAATTTAGCAAAAATAACAACTGCAAACCTTAGCAAATCAAACATTTTTTCATACATTGAAAACTTTTTTTAAAAGAAGTCTTAAATTTAGAGGCAAAAGGTTTTAAACCGCAGTCAAATATGATTGACAATGGGGAAAAATAATCCCGCATAAGCATTTGACATTCTTGTGAAATTTTTTCAAATTCATTTTGTCCATTCTGAAATATCCTTGCGTTTTCTGTCTCGACAAAATCTGTATAGGCTTTTGATGGAATTCTTCAAAAACCTCTTTCCCATTAGAAACCCTTTTGGAACTGTCGTTTTTTTTGACATGACCCATAATTTATTAAAGGATGCCTGTTCAATAATCGATAGCATTCTCGGGGTGCTGCCGCAAGGGATTCCGTCTTCGTCAGTGTAGTTTTGTTCCTTGGGGCTGTGAGGAGTTTTACAACGAAAAAAGAATGATTGAATTATGGTGATAAAATGGATAGGTTTTAAAAAAATAGAACTTTTTTTCTCTATAAAATTTCAATGAAAGAACGTTTTTTTGATAGATATTTAAAAAAGCCGATTGTAAATTTTTTTTAGGAAACCCCACTTCAAAAAGGTAAAATTATTCGGAAAAATTTTTTGTTTAAAAAGTTTTGAATAAGAGAAATAGCCTTTTAAAAAAATCAAATTTAAATTGGTGTTTTAAGGGTTTGAGAAAAACCAACCCCTACTTTGCCCGGGTTTAAAAAAAAATTTTGTAACAAAAGATTTTTTTTAATTTTAAACCCCCCAAAAGGCCCCAAAAACCGCGTCCCCCGGGGCCTCAAACCCCAAAGAGGCCACCCTTTGGGGGCGGCCAAGACCCATCAATGGTTTTTTTCAGAATTTTTTCCAGGGCAATTCTTTTTGGGTGGGTTTTTTATGCCTGAATATTTTTTTAAAAACCAGGACCTTTAAACGTTTCCCCCCGAAAAAAGAACCCCGACACCCTCAGGGGTTAAGGAAAGGGGAAAAAATTTGGGGCCCAAAGGGAAAAACCACCGCCACTTCCGACCCGACCTCACTTTTTAGACAGGCCTTACCTAGACCCTTATGGGGAAAGAAAAAAACCCCAAAAAAACAAAAAAAAAAAAAAAAAAACCAAAAGCGTTTAACTTAAAAAAATATTAAAAAAAAGAATACCCACCATTCGGGGAAAAAAGGAATTTTGTTGAAACCCGTTTTTTAAAATTATTACTTATGTTTAGTGGAAGAAAAACAAGTCCGGGTCTAAATTTTTTGGTTTTTTTTTTATAAAAAAAAAGAAAAAAATTTTTTGGGTTTTCTTTCAGAGACCCTAAAAGCAACTTGCCCAAATATTCTTTCAAGCTCAAAGTTTCCCCAATTTTGTTTCGTCCAAAATGCCAAAAAACACACACATACCCCCCAAAAAAAAACCCAAACACCCCCTTTTAAAAAAAAAACCCAAAAGGGGTTAAAAAAATTAAATTTTTTTAAATTATTAAAAAAAAAAATTTAAAAAAAAAAAAAAATTAAAAAAAAACACCAATGAAACTTTTAAAAATAAAAGGGAGGAAAAGTAAAATTGTTAGAAAAAATTTTTTAAATTTTTTTAAATTCCTGGAAGTTTTAAAGGGGGGTGTTTTAATAATTTGGGGGGGGGGGGGGGCAGGCTGGGGGGGGTTTCCTTTTTAAGCTTTCCAAAATCGCCGAGAAATTTCTAAAATCCATGTGAAAAACAACCAAAAACACACACCCGCACCACCTCCAAACTCCACACCACCCCAACCAACACACCCCTTTCCCCCTCCCCCCCTAAAAAAAAGGTCCACCCCATTGAAGGGTGGGGAATGGTTTTGGGGGAAACCTGTGAGTGGGGCGGGAAAAACTGTGGAAAAATATTTTTTTTTTTTCATTAAATTGTTAATTTTATTTTAAGGGGGGCTAGTAGGAGGGGGGAGGGGGAATAGGTATTTCCCCGCTAGGGTTGTTTTTAGTGGTGGAAATTGTAAAAATTGTTTTTTATCGGCTTAGATTTTCCCAGTGCCGAAGTGGCCCCTTTTTTAACAACGTCGGGGTGGGACGAGGGAACCCCAAAAACTAGGCGCGGTTTGGAAAGGCTCTCCCGGGGGTCCCATTTTGGGGAATGTCTAGGGAACTGGTATGGGTGGGGGGATTAGACGGTGGGGGAAAAAAAGTTTTCGCCCCCCCCCAAAAAAAAAATTTTTAAAAAAAAAGTAGAAAGATTAAAAAAACACCAAAAAAAAATTGTAATGTGTTGTATATTTGAAATAAGAAATTTCTCCAAAACAAACTCTAAAGGGAAAAACTCCCTGTTAAAACACCTGCCAACCCCTAAATTTGCAAACCAAACCCTTTAAGGCTGGGTCCCCGGGGTTATTTTTGTACCTTAATCTAAAATTTTCAAAAAATTAACCCTGGGAGCAAACATTAAAAATCAGAAAAACCAAAAAAAAAATTAAACAAAATCTGTAAATGGGGAATTTAATCACCGAAAAAAAAGGGCATGGGAATCCTTCATCCTAAGTAACTTTGGGGAAAAGAGGACTTTTCCAAAGACCGTTTTTACCCCCAAGGCTAAATAGCCAAGGCTGAATTTTGGACAGAAATAAAAGGGGTAACCCTGCAAAAAATTTTCGAATGGGGTAGCTTTTTTAAATAAATAACCAACATTTTTCCCTACTTGGAACTTGCTCCATTCAAAAAAAGAGGAAAAAACCTGTAAAAACAATTTATTGGTTGACACCCCAAAAACCCAAAATTCTTTTCAAAAAAAACCCCCCCCAAAATCAGGTTTTTTTTAATTTAAATTTTTTTAATAAATTTTTCGTGCCATGCAATTGTTTGTTGTGTCTGCCCCGCATCCTGTATGGTAAAAAGGGGAAGGGAAGAGAAAAAAGGAAGAAGAAAGGAGAAGAAAAAAAAATTTAAAAATAAACGAAAATAAATCCCGAAAAAAACTAAAAAAAAACCAGCTTTTTTAAATGGAAAATTTTTTTTCCGAACCTCGTTTATAAACCTTTTAATATTCCCTCCTGCTTCTTCCTTCCTACTCCACCTTCCTTTTCCCCTCCCCGGGCATTGCAACACACCACCCTGACCAAAATGCAAAAACAAGGGAAAAAAAGAACTGATGACACAAAAGATTAATTAAAGCCCCCCCTAGAGTTGTTGGAGAAGTCCAATGCATTTAAAAGAAAAAAAGATCTTTCCTCATTGTTTATGCACCTGAAAATCCCCCGCAAAGGCCAAAAAATGTTGAAAAAAGCTTCACCACTTTTACAAGGGAAAAAAAAAAGGCTCACTGCCCCCTTGTCGTGGGGATAAGGGGGGGACCTAAGTCCCCAGAAAACTGTGCAGGAAAAATTCCAAAATTTTTGGCTTAATTACTTGGAAAAAAACACATCCCCGGGGCAGGAGGACTTTCCCCCCACATCAGATCAATGCATGAAAGGATTCGCCCTGATTGGTTTCCCCCGGGGCAATATTAGAAACAAGTACTTAGACAAAGGCTTGTTTTTTTTAAAATTTATTTTGGTTTTTTGGTTTTTGGCCCCCACCTTTTGTAATGCTTGTGCTCCCGGCCGCCCCCCAAATCCCAATTTCTCCCTGCCACAATCCAACCCCAATTCCTTTTTCACATTTTCCCAAAACGGGGGCCACGGAGAGCCTATCAACACCCGCCGCCTAGATCCTTGCAGGAATCCCTACGTAGCCGAGACAGACCGTTGTTAAAGGAAAGGGAGCTCAATCCTTCCAGGCACGACTGGGCACAACATAAGCCGAGTGAACAAACAATACTTTATTTCAATTATACACACACATAATAACAACCTACTAGCTGAACATCACACTATTTCCACCCCTCCTCCCCCTCCTCCACTAGCCCCCTTAACAATAAATTAACAACTTAATGAAGAAACGAAAAACTCATCCTTCCATCAGTCTTATACACACGCACACACTGACACACGTGATCCTCCCAGAACCATTCCCACACACACATTCGACCTCCGGACGATGGACAGTTCATGCAGGGGGGAGAGGGACCTGAGGGCGACCTAGCTGCTTAAGGCACTTGCCGCGGTGAGTCGTGGCAGTCCTCGACCGGCTGGTCAAACACGACGCCAGGCTGTCAGTGCTCTTTTCAGGTCGTCAGATCTCTTCCTCACACTGCCAGATTTTCAGCACAGATCTCAGCGCAGATTTCTGGCGCAGCTCACCTAGAAAGATGCACAGCCCCTAAGACAACTGGGCAGACATAGCTAGGTACATCCCCCCTTCCCCCACTTCCCCGGTAACTGTGAGTTAGGCCGGCTCTCCACAATCTAACATTTCACTACTACAATATCTAAAAGCCTTCTCATGACACTTTTAAATCAGTCTCAGGAAATATTTGGTTCAAACCTAAGATTTTCCTCTCCTGCTTCATCTCATAGCTTCAAAAGCCGAAATTCTATCACCCTTCCAAAGTGTGTGTGTATATATAATATATATATATAATATATATATATATATATAATATTAAAATTAAATATATATATATATATATATAAATATATATATAATATATATATATAAAATATATAAAATGTTGTGTGGGTGTGTGTGTGTGTGTGTGGTGTGGGGTGTGGTGTGTGTGTGTTGTGTGTGTGTGTGTGTGTGTGGGGTATGTGTGTGTGTGGGGTGTGTGTGTGTGTGTGCACATTTGGACTTGTTAGAACTATTAATTGTTACTAGTTGCATGACTATGTAAGAATGAGTTGAGTGCAAGTGCTTTGATTTGTCTCTGCAAGATATAGCACTATATAAATTCTATTTCTTCTTATTATTATTAAACACACCCACACCACAAGAATATAGACACTGACTTGTGTCTTCAGTCACTCACATAAGTAATAATTATAAACAAACGGCCTCTAACATATTCTATCATTTATTTCCTGGATGCTGTGGTGTATTCTATGATATGATATTGTTTATTTCAGTTATCAGCCAGTGTTTTTGTTTTTTTTTTTTGTTTTGTTTTGGTGGTTTTTTTACATCCCACAACAATGCCTGGTCTAGAGATAACGCGCCTGTCTAGAAAGTGAGAAGTCCGGGTCGGAAGTGTGCGGTGGTTTGAATCCCGTTTGGGCCCAAAATTTTTCCCCATCCATTAGACCATGAGTGGTGTTCTGGGTTCTAGTCTTTCGGAGGAGACGATAAACCGAGTCCCGTGTGTTATAAAAAATTATTCAGCGCACGTAAAAGAACCCACGGCAACAAGAGAGTTGTCCCTGGCAAAATTCTGAGAAAAAGCCACTCTGATAGGGAAACAAATACAGTTGCAGACCGAACAAAGGGTGGCGCTGCTCTTGAGGCGACGCGCTCTCCCCGGGGAGAGCAGCCCGAATTTTACGCAGAGAAATCTCGTGACTTAAAGTGGTATATATAAATAAATAAATAAATGCTTCTGTTACAAAAATATTACGTCTATATCTCCCTTTGGGCAGATCAGTCATGGTTGAGTCTTTTCCTCTTTACCCTTAAAACACTCTAAGTTAATAATTTTGATTTTAAAAGTGCTAGTTTCTCTTATTCAATACTTATTCAAAACGAAAGAGTAAATTTTTCCGAATATATTACCGCTGGTATAGTCGGTTTCCCTTACTAATATTTACAATCGGCTATTCTTAATCATCTATCAACATAACGTTCTTTCATTGAAATATTATACGAGACAACAAAGTTCTACTTTTTTAAAACCCTATCCACTTTTATCACACATACATTCAATCATCTCTTTTATCGTTGTCAACTCCCTCACACGACCCAAGGAACAAACTACACGTGACGCAAGACGGAATACCTTGCGGCAGCACACCAGAGAATGCTATCGATTATTAGAACAGGCATCCTTTAATAAATGTATGGAGTCATGTCAGCAAAAACGACAGTTCCCGAAGCGGATTCTAAGTAGGAAGAGCGTGTTTGAAGACATTATCCATCGAAAGCCTCATACAGATGTTGTCAGAGACAGACAACGCAAGGCATTATTCTTCAGAATGAGACTAAATGCATTTGTTACAAATTTCAGCAAGAATGTCAAATGCTTATGCGGAGATTATATTTCCAATGCTCATATCATACTTGACTGCCAGGATTTAAAACCCTATTTGCCTCTCATTTCTAAGACTTCTATTGAAAAAGTTTTCAATGATATAGAAATAATGTTTGATATTGCTAAAGGTTTGCAGTTGTTATAATTGCTGAAATTTTGTTTGGTTTTGGTGGGTTTTTATCATTACTTGGTTTATGTTGTTTAACATGTTCTGTTTGTCATTATGATGTATTCATACACACACATATGCGCGCGCGCGCGCGCACACACACACACACACACACACACACACAACACACACACACACACACACACACACACTTTCCAATTATTCCTTTTGATCGTCTGGTATCATTTAAAGTGGAAAGACCTTAAAACTAAAGACTGCTACTTCACCCGGAGTTCTGCCGTTCAAACCTCGGAGCCCTGTGGTAAGTCCGCTCTAACTAACTAATTTTTTTCTGAAAAACTGCTGAAAATAAGCAATAAATAAACCTCCAGGAGGAAGGAAATGTTTCTGCAGTGTCTTACACTTCAGAGAAAAATCAAAATGAGATGCTTGCAACGACAGTGATTCTTCCAGTGGAAGTCAAACAAAACAATAATACAATTTTTCTTAATCCTTGATACACCTACCCAGCTGGTGTACGTGGGGACATTCATCGCCACAGGCGATACACTGACTTCGGTCAGTTCGGGCCTCTCACTTCGGCTGAGAGTTCTGGTTGAAGACACGGTGGCGACCTAACCGGGCAGAGTCGCATCTATGGGTGTGGAAACACCGCTCACAGAAAGAAGATACACGGGTAGCTCACACGCACCCTTGCCTCTCGGCCTACCCGCCGATATCGAGAATTCCTTTCTGCGGTTTCCGATTTTTTAAAAAATAGCGTACCCGGCACATACTGCATGCCAACGGGATTAAAAAACCAAAGTCTACATCCACACGCGGGATGAGGTGCCTACAGGTGAGGGTTAAGGACCCTCCGTCAATCCCTGAAGGCCTCAATTCCTCCTTCATGATGGAGATGGAGATGGGGTGGTAAGGGGTATGAGACATGGCGGAGGTTGATCCGTGACACCGGGAGATACAGACACCTGCAGTGCTGGTCAGGTAATTTGAGCAACACTCTCAAACTCGCATCCTTTAAGTTGATGGAGCTCGACTGTGTGGTCCCAGTCTTCCCACTGAGCCCACAGCACACTCACTCTGGGTAGGAGCCGGCGGAGTCCAAAAGATCCCTATGACTCTTATGGCATTCGAACCCCCGACCTTCCAGTCCGAAATCCAAGGCGCTAACCACTGCGCCATGGTGGCTGGTAACATTTATTGTTTATAACAACAAGATTTAGAATTGGTGTATCAGACTTAGCTGTTCGTTTTCAGAGATTCAGAAATGTTGATAAAGATCATTTGATTTGTCATCTGTGTAAAGAGGCAGAAGAAAACAAAGTTCATTTTGTTCTTTGTTGCCCTATTCTAACAACGATTCAAGAACAGTTTATCAAGCCCAAATATTATAGACAGCCATCAATGTTGAAATTAGCCTTGTTGGTGTGATTAGTCCAATTTCATATTGATTTCTATTCACAAAAGGCAACTTTGACTAAAGATGTAACATTAATATTCGGAGTACAACAGTGTAACCACTGCAGTAACAGTAACACAACCTAAAAAACACCAATCACATAATTATGTCATGAACAGTTCAAATTAATCACAAGTAACATGAGCCAAATTATGCGTGTGTGCGGGAGGGGATGGTGGGGTGCGTGCGTGTCTGCGTGTGCATGCGTGCGTGCTTGCACGTGTGTGATGTGCTTGTATGTGTTTGTGTGTTTGTTTCTTTTCTTTGTATGTGCATATATAAGTGTGAGCATGACATATGCTTGCAACTGTTCATGCTTAAATAAAGACGTGTGTGTATGTGTGTGCGCATGTACACCTGCTTCTGTTTAAGGAAAGGGGAGGGGGATGCTTGCTGCTGTGCATATTCACGCGAATTTGAAAGTAGGAAAGAAAGAAAAAAGAGAAAGAGAAAGAAAGAAAGAAAGAAAATGGTGAAGAAAGAAAGAAAGAAAGAAAGCAAAAAAGAAAGAAAGAAGAAAGAAAGAAAGATAGAAAGAAAGAAACAAGAAAGAAAGAAAGAAAGAAAAAAAGAAGGAAAAGAAGAACGAATGAAAGAAAGAAAGAACGAAAAAAAAAAAAGAAATAAACAAAAAAGAGAAAGAAAGAAAGAAAGCAGCCAGAAAGATAGATAGACAGAAAGAAAGGCAGAGAGATAGAAAAAAGACAGAACAAAGACAAACAGATAAACAATAACACACAGGTAGGCAGGAACATAAATAGGCATGTAGACATACAGTCAGAGAGACTGAAAGACAGTGACACTCCAACACAGCATCTTCTCTTTGCCAGCCAAAGTTTATTGATAGCACAATGCTTCTTGATTGTTTGTCTGGTTTTAGCTCAGAGCCAACAACAGCAACCCTGACCTAAACCAGACAACACCATAAATGATTGAGACAGAAGAGATGATTTCTGAGCACAGAGAGACTGACAGACAGACAGACTTGTAGAGCAACAAAGACACAGACTGTAAGGTCACAGGATAGTGTCGTGGCCAAAGCAGTCTGAAGACAGGGGCTGACAGGGAACACTTTCAGGTCAGCTGGCAAAAGAAGAAGTGGCATGGAGGGCAGTTCCTTCCTCATTCTGGCAGCAAGGGCCAGGAGGTCCTCCATGGCAAGATCTGCAGCAGTTGTAAAAATAGGGGACTGTTTTAAACAACAGCAACAACAGTGACAACGATATAACAACAGCAACATCGATAAAAACAATGATAACAACAGCAACAGCAACTATTCTTTGCTTTCTCTCTTACGATGCTTACAACTTTATCTGCGATCTCTCTTTCTTCCCCCCCCCCTCTCTCTCTCTGTTTTCTATCTCTCCCGATATCTCTGCCTCTCCCTCTCTCTCTCCTCCTCTCTCTCTTTCTGCTCTCTCCCGTCTCTCTCTTAAACGCACACACGCACACACACATACATACACACACATACTCACGCACGCACGCATGTTCAATATGAGAAATTTGAGATTATCATGCCAGAAACTACCTTTTGATGCACATCATCAATGTTTCCATTTTGTGGGATCACACCAGTGAAAGTATCTTAGAGCCCCTAAGTGGTCTACATAAAAGACATGTAAAACTTATAGAAATTAAATTATGATACACTTATCAGTATTGATTAAAAACACTTAGACATTGTACCTTTCCAAAACAGAGTAGCTTTAATAAATGCTTATGTATGAATAACATTGTTTATAGAACAACCCTAAAAAATTGTTAACAATATCAGAAACAATGGAAATAGACCTACTCGCAAGGTTTTTATTCCACACCTTAGAATAAAGGGTTTAAAACAAGTCAAACATATTCTGAGGGAACAATTTGGAGCAGTGTACCTCCCTTTCTAAAATCAGCACCTTAAAAACAAAGCTTTAAGAAAGCACTAAAATGTATTTGATAGAAAGAGTGTGACCTGTCTGTTGCTCTTTCAGAAATGAGTCTCTACCTGACCAGTTATGAGAGTTGTAAACATTTTCATGGTCTGCTGTCTTCTTATCTAGATTTGTCTGCTTGTATTGTGAGATGCCCGTGCATGTTGCACTCATGGTTTCTTTGTCTTATGGATGCCGCATTCTAAGTGTAGTTGTCACATTTCAGACAGTCCTTTTATCTGGCTTTGTGATATGTTGTCGTTATGATGTTTCCCCTTTTTGCTTTGATGTAATTTGCTTCAGTTGTTTCTAGAGCTTTGTGATGGTTAGTGCTTCCTGTATTGTTGTGTTTTTGTCTGGGGGCAGGATGCAAAAAGCTGTGCAAGCTTTTTCTTTGACCCCAATTGACAATCACTAGGACTTGACTTCACTTGGCACACATGTGTGCTCTCACAGACACATGCACTCACATACACATGCATACAGGCATGAACCTCTTTCTCTCTTTTTTTCTTATACATAGACACGCACGCATGCGCCAACACACACATACACACACCCAAACACACATACTGTTTGCTGAGGGAGCTAGGGAAGGAGAGAAGG
>CM054164.1:19018790-19031290 GCA_028751875.1 Rapana venosa
CCAAATGTTTGGTATTAATGGCACAACCCTCCCCGGGTTTTTTTTCAAACCTCACAGACGATTCCAGAAAGTTATCGTAAACAAACTCAATCAGAACCTGTCAACTGGAATGTGGAGTCCCCAGGGATCAGTTCTGGGCCCTGTTCTCATTACTCCTACACTGCTCCCACTCTCACTTTATAATAAACCATTTCTTTGCCGATGATACTCAGCTTCAATGCAGTGATACTGTTGAAAACATGCCTTCCCTCCTGACAAATATGTCCAACTGCCTTCAAGACATTCAAAACTGGATGACTCAGAACAAGTTACAACTTAATGCTGATAAAACAGAAGCCATGCTCATAGGGACCGAACATAAACTTTCCTCCATCGCAACAACATCAATAGAATTCGGCAATGCCACAGTTAAAGGGGCCAACTCTGTGAAGTATTTAGGTGTAGTTCTGGACAACACACTCTCTATGAAAAAATTAATCACCCAGACCTGCCAGTCTTGCTACTATCAATTACGGTGCATAAGCGCAATTTGCAAGTATCTGTCCACTGACACAACTTTCAAGCTTGTGACATCTCTCATTCTTTCACGATTAGACTATTGTAATTCTCTTTTGGTTGGCCTACTAGCATCATCCATCCACTCTCTTCAACCGCATACAAAACTCTGCAGCTCGACTGGTCCTAAGAAAGAAAAAATCTGAACACATCACCCCTTTTCTGTGATCTCTTTACTGGCTGCCTGTCTCACAGACACTGAAGTATAAGACCAATACCCTCTGTTTCAAATGTCTTCACAAATCTGCACCCTCTTATCTCTGTAGCTGTCTTATCCTGTATACTCCATCCCATTCCCGTTCCCTTTGCTTAGCTGCAGATACTTTGTGCTTTCGAACACCCAGATTCAAACAAACCACTGTTGGTGGTCGCTCTTTCTCTGTGTCTGGCCCATCCACCTGAAATGAACTTCCTCTTTCACTTCGCCAAAAGCCTTCAATTGATACATTCAAATCCAGCCTCAAAACGTACTTATTTCCTACCTGACACTTTCCCATCAAATCTGTTCCTACTTTTTCAACAGCATCCTTCACCTCCTTCATCACCACCTAAGTGAATTTGTACAGGACTGTTTTGCAAGAAATGGTGCTTACCACAATGTCTGTAATTTCCAAACCAGAAAACATACCCCTATATCTGACTGACTGTCAGATTCACTATACTGGGTCAGGGTGCCTTCTACCATTCTAACAAGCAGCACTGTGTTCAGCAGCATTTTTCCAGGTAGGTTATAATGTTCTGAAATGCAGCTAAACATGTGTCATCTTATGGTCTGCTGGCTTTCTCGAATTTTTTTCTTGCTGGCTCATAATCAGCGTCTGAAAATACTTTAGGGGTATGTTTTCTGGTTTGGAAATTACAGACTTGTGCTAAGCACCAGTCCTGTAAAAATTCCAGCTTAGTGTAACTTTCTTTGGCCATTCATTCCTTGTGCCACTACATGAGTCAGCCACTGTATCTTAAAACTGTTATTGTCCCTGAAATGAGACTTATGCAGTCCTCATGTTCACCTTTACGTGACCATTTTTCTCTTTCAGGCAGAACAAACACTGAGTTACATGATTGAAAGTGGAACCTGCTGTCTGAGATCTCGTTTTCATGTTTTGTGGAGCAGGCTTATAAGCCTGTCCTCTCCACAGAAACTGTGCAGTAACATTTCTGCTGGTATAGTCTCCTCGACAGCCAGCATGTGCAGCATTCACAATTGAAGCAATGGTGACAGCACCTTGTTGACTACAAAACTCATGATTGAAGATAATGCAGCAGTCTCTGACTGGTACCTGATAAGGAACTCAGATGGTTTAAACAACTGTACTGTAATAATAACAGCAACAACAACAATAATGATACTAGGATAATGATGTTGTTAATAATGAAATGGTAATTGCTGGTGGTATAATCATTATTAATATTGTTGTTGATGAGAATTAGTGGAAGAGGTAGTAGAAGTGGTAGTAGAAGTAGTAGTAGTGGTAGTAGTAGAAGTAGTAGTAGCAGAAGTAATAGTAGTACTGTAATATAACTTGTAATCTAAAATTTGTTTAAGATAGGAGTCTCAAGATTTTTACTCTATCTTTCAATGAATAATAGAGTAGCTAAGCACATGTCATAATAGCGCCATCATGTACCACTATCAACACACAAGCACAAGTACACACCATGTATAGTTCCATACAACTGCTTCTAGTCCATAACCATCTTCTCCTTCCCCCTTCAAACAAAAGAACAGTCCAAGGCCAGCTGCTCAGGCCATAGCAGTTAGGCCACACCCCTTCACTTACTCTAAACTGTCCTGCCTCAGGGTCAGGGGAGGGTGGATGTGTTGTGTGTCAGTTGAGCTGTGGTGCCAGAATGATTTAAGGGACTGTGGCACAGACATACAAAACTATTGCTTACAAGTGATAAAATAGTGTTTTAGCTTTGAGTATGAACAGGAGGAGCTTTGAAAGTTGTTTGAAAAATCGTTGTTAGTATCCACTATCATTATTACGTGGTCTGCTAGACCTAGGACTAGCAAGCCAGAAGAGAAATGGAGGGAAACTTTCAGTTCGTCAATTTTGCATCCAGGGACATAAAAAATAACTAGGGTGGTTTTCTAACAGTTTTTGGTTTGGTTAATTACGTAAAGATTGAACCATCTACAGCTTTTGATTTTTGTATACATGAATAAGATGTCCATATCATTCGATTTCCGCACTCAAATGCTTTAAAGCAATAAGTTAGAGGTTAAATGTTAATTTGACTGGACTATCATCCCGCTGCCTTAGAGCTGCTAGTCCATCCATTCCATGAAACTCCTTCACTTGCCACCTATAAGATGACTGGCGATGTAAAGCAGAGAAGGGAAGTGATCAGCATGGAAGAGTTACATCCCTTAATAGACAGACTTGAACGCCTGAAGACTCCTCGGCAACACTGACAATATTGTGACAGTAAAAATGAGGCATAACATGGGTTACATGGTGACATAGCCGAGTGATAGCGTTGCTGAAGATAACAAAAGCAGGAATCAACAAGATGTATGATATGTGTACCATATTCTGTGCTTTTGCCTATTCAATCACGATTAAGCTGTTAGATTTGGTGCCTTATTTCATCTGTAATCTTGCCAATATGAATCGTGGGTGGTGTGACTTGGTTGTCAAGCAAGTTAGGCTAAATTTCGAACCAATATTTCTACAGCTTTCAAGATAAGCACACAGTTATTCCAAATAATTCTTTTATTGATGTTTCCGTTGCAAAATCTCACACACACACACACATCACACACACACAACACACACACACACCCATATAATATATATATATATATATTTTATATATATATATATATAAACAGAAATTCACTTGTACAGCGAAAGAAGGTGTGCTTTATTCCGCCATTTTTGTCAGGCCAGTTTTGCCACAATTATCTTATGCTGCTCACAATTTTTCTTTTGGCTGTTGTAACTATTATAGAAGACATTCGCCACAATGACTGATGAAAACGTCTTTACTGGATCTAGAATCGAGTGTTTCATGAATTATCCCTGTAGTAAAATCCTCAGGACCAAAGAATGACTCAAATGTGTGTGTGTGTGTGTGTGCTGTCAGCAATACTTTGCTATGGAAGGGAAGCAACTCTCATTGCAATCAATTAAAGAGGATTGTCTCTCTTTGAAAGGTGTTTCTCATTACAACTGATGTGTCATCGTTTATTTTCTCTTTTCGTTCTTTTTCTTCTCCTCTTCCTTTGTGATTTTTTGTTAGGTTTGTTTGATTGTTGATGACGAGCTTTAAAAAATGAAAGATATTTCTCCTTTTCTCTGTCTCGTGCACTCTCATAAAGGGTGGACTTGTACACAAGAAAAAAGATGAAGACTTAAGATAAACAATACATGAAGGAAGAAATTTAAGGAAACAAAAGTCCTAAAAAATGTTTGCTAAAAAAGGGAAATAGAAAGGAAAGAGTAAATTATATTTTAAAAAGTCATTTGTATGGAATAAACAGCACCAGAGGAAAAGCGATTGAGTGAATGAGTGTGTGTGTTTGTGTGTGTGTGTGAAAAAGAAGATTCAGATTCAGATTCAGAATATTTTATTGCATTTAAGTCATGTAGACTTATTTGACACAACAAAAACTTCAATTATAATTATTATCTATATTGGCTAAAAAGATGTACACTAAAAAACATGTTGCATTCTACTTCTCTGTTTCTCTTTTTTCAAAACACTCATACACATATCTGATGCTATCTGCTTGATACATACCAACTGTGATTATGTCACTTAATTTATGTACACAGTTTTTGCGTTCTTTGTCTTTCGTTTTGATTTTTAATAACAAATTATTTCTGAGTTCATCATATGAAATACATTCATCGAGTAAATGAAATTCGTCTTCTATTTTGTTACAGTATCTACATTTTCTGTCCTCTCTGGATATATTTTGGTGCCTCCCTTTATCATTAAATTGTGAGAGCTTGTGCGAAATTTACAATACGTCTTCTTATGGGTTTTGTTTTCATAGTTTATTAAATATGGTTCCATTCTGTATTCTTTTGCAGCATAATCATAAATTTTAGTTTTGCAAACTCTTTCTTCTGGTAGATCCAAAATGTTTTATACAATCCTCAAGCTTTCTTCTAACAGCATAAGTCAACCGATGAACATTAAGAGTACTTTGGTTCTTCCAGACATGTTTGAATCCAATTGTGTACAAAATCTTTTTCACTGTGTTGATCCATTTATGATATGTATTCCTCTGAATATGGGACAGGATAGCTCAGTGGTCGGAGCACTCGCTTTCCCCCAGCCAAGTTAAGCAGTGTTGAGCGTGGTTACCAGTTGGATAGGTGACCGTTTGCGCGCCTTGGCTTCAGTACAGTTCCCCCAGTTCACCCAGCTGTAAATGGGTACCTGCCCTCTTTAGGGTCAGGAAAGGTAAAGCGGCAAGGGAGAGGAGATGGGCGCCGCCCTCAATATGCTGGCCCTAGAGAAGTGAGGTCTCTGACGCCTCGCTCCCCTACGACCTTATAGGTTATGGGACTCCTTTACCTTTTTTTACATTCGTCTGATACATATAGTCGTCTACTATTCTGATATAAGAGTCTGGTTTTGATTCTGTCAAATGAATCCAAAAGGATATTATCTGGCATATGATTTTAAGGGTCAGTGGAAATCTTCCTAATTCACCCAAAGTGGGTAGTACTAATGCTTTTTTTGTTTATGAACGCCTGGTATTTGTTTACAAAATTTTACATGAAAATTTTCATACAAAAACTGATTGGATAAGCACGCCTTGAACAGTTTATTAATATGAAATTCTGTCTCCCCATTAAAACAAAAAGGAAACCAAACTTCTGCTCCATAGGTTAAAACAAGGGTTATCAATGAGTCGAATAAACGCATTATTATAGTAGTCTTTAAATTTTGTCCATGAACTGCTCTTTTAAAGGCGTATATTGCTTTGGTGCTTTGTTTTACTGAATGTTCTAATTCTTCGTGGTGTAAAGGGGAAATGGCTCACGCCGAAAACACTTGAAATTTGATTCCCTCCCTTCATGACGCTGACCCAATTTGCGCTCTCTCTCTCTCTCTGAGCAGTACTGGTTGTAGGGAGATTGTATCAGAATACTGTGCTGTCAACCCCAGAAAAAACAAGTGCAGCATCTGATCTTACATTGCCTGATGTTATGTGTTTATACACATTCAGTGACAAACATTACAGAGAACACAAATGAGCTCCAAGGTACGCATAAACACACAAAAGACATGTCAATACCAAGAGCATTATTCAGGCCAGTGATTCTACCATGGAAACCACGCCAGCACAAGTTTAAATGCTATATGCTTCTTCTTCTTCTTCTTTTCTAACCGACTGATCCCTTGAGGACTGCAAACAATGTGAACTGGAGAGGGCTGGAGATCCCTGTGCTGAAAAGGAACGTTGTGTTGTAAACCTGCCATGACGTGGTGACCATGTCAGAATGATATGAAGACCATTGTGTTATTATTGTGAGCATTGCTTTGCTTGTGTTTGAAAGTCTCTGGATTGTTTTGTTTTGTCTGGACCCTCTATTTCCATATGGCAGGGCTTCAAGCATATAGCATTGAACTCTAATTGTATTGGCGCGGTTTCCATGTCCAGTTTTTCGGTCACAGTTGGTGTTATCCATGACGCAAATTCTCAACACATAAAGACATGTTTCAGTGACTGTCTTGAGGCTCTGCTGAATGACATATCGATCTTTAACAGGAATACATTTGGCTTTTTGTTCATTGTTCTCACTCTCCTGGAAAAATTTGCAGTTATGGTAACCTACAATAAAGCATGCTAGGGAATCCATGCCAGGATGATGATTTGGGGGGTTGTAATTTTGGGTTAAGCTTTAGATGTATATGTTGTCCCCTTTCCCACGTCCGCCTGAAAGTTACCACAGTAAACTGTTTTATTTTCATTCCCATATTTGTCTTGGCAAATTTCTTGATTTTTTCTTTTTCCCCTCCCTCCCCCCTCTCTCTCCCCCCTCACTCTTTCTCTTCCCATGTCTGTCTTTTGTTCTGTTTTAGTCTGGTGTTTTTCTTTTTTTCTGTTTGTCTTTTTTTTCTGTTTCCCGTTGTTGCTGTCTTTTCTTTTGGGTCCCATTTTTTCTCTTTTTTTTCGTTTTCTCTTTTTTCCCTTTTTTTTGTATTTTTTTTTTGTTTGTGTTTTGTTTTTTGTGTGTGTTTTGTGGGGTGTGTTGTGTGTGTGGGGGGCCAGCGCGTGTGTAAGTTCTCTCTCTCTCTTTCTCTCCCCCTTTTGCCTTTCTTTCTGTCTCTGTCTTTTCACTTTTCTCTGTTGTCTGTTATGCTGTCTGTTTGTCTATGTCTGTTGCTTCTTCCCCGCGTCAGCATCTGTCGATGTCATGCTGTTGTCTGTGTCTTGTTTCTCTCTCCTCTCTCTCCTCTCTCTCTCTCTCTCTCCTCTTCTTTTTCTGTCTGTGATTGTCATCTGTCTGTCTGTATCCTCTCTTGTCATGGTGTGTGGAAGGACTGTGATAAAGGGAGGTGCAAATTTTTTAAAATGATCACCATTAGTTTCAAGTGTGAAACGATAGAGTAAGATGGCCATTCAATCCAACAACTAGTGAATGTGCAAATGGAGAGGCATGCACAAAAAGGGGAAATTCTGAAACGGGGGAAGATTATTTTAAAAGATCTTTTAAACCCATCTGGGTACAAGTTTCCCGCTTTTTTATTCTCACCGGTATAAAGCCCGTTAGACCCCCCAAATCTTAAAGCTGAAAAAGAAAAGCAATTAAGACCCCCCCAAAGGGAAAGCGGCGGGTGATGACGGCATAACAACTGAACCCATACTTCATGCGGAAAAGGGGAGTTTAAGGGGCTCCCATCATTTTCCGAAGCGGGAAGAGAGGAAAGTCCAAAGGCGGGCAAAATGCAAATGGTGCCAATTTGGAAGAAAAGGGCGCAAAGAGACTGCAGCACCTCAGAGGCATTTCACTTCTCACCTGTGGGGGAAAAATGTATGAAAGTTCTGAACAGCGAAAAAGAGCCAAAGCAGAACACCTTAAAATTTTTTTAAAAAAAAGGGGGTTTTCCCCCCCGGTGTTAAAACCCAAAAACCAAAAACCCAAAAATTTTTAAAAAACTTTTACCCGGTCCAAGACCCGGAAAATCCTACTTTCACGGGGGGAAAAATTTTATAACTCAAAAAATCCCAAAAAATACCCCCCCCCCATCATCCAAATTTTCCCACTCTCACAAACCATTCCCCCTTCCTTTTTCCCTCCCCAAAAACCCCCCCTTTTCCCCCCTTTTTTCAACCTCCCTTTTAAACAAAAAAACCCTCTTCAAATCACAAAAACCCAAAAAATCAACACAAGCTGCGTAGGTATGACTTAAAGATCTTTTTCCCCAAAAACAGAATTATGTCTGTCAGCAAAAAATCCAGGAAGCGGGACACAACACAACGGAAACCCCAGCTAAACAACCAAAGAATTTAAATACCTTGGCCCCTTTTCCCACTAAAAGAGGGAAAATTTTGGACGGGAGAGAAAAAAAAAAAAAGTGCCAAAAGCGAACGCAGTCATTTTTCCCAAACTCGACCCCTTAAAAAAACTTTCCAGCATCCCAAGGGAGCACCAAGGCAAAATATCAAGCCATCTTCGTTCCAACACTCACTCCCAGGGGAAAACAGGGGCCCCTAACAAAAGCCTTAGAGAAAAATTGGTCACATGTAAAATTTGCGCTCCCTGAAAAAAAAGTTTCCCAACAAGCCCAAAAGCAAAAAAAGATAAGAATGAGGTGATAAAGGGGACTTGGTCGGCAAACCCCCAAAATTCTCCCCTTATCAAACCCAAAAAGGATCAGGGGGGTTTTGGTAAAACCTCACTAGAATGCCTCCCCCCCAAACCAGCCCTACGGGCATACACCACCAAAACAAGGGGCTGGAAAGAAAGAGGTAGCCCAAAGGGAGACGATGGAGCGACTCTGTGGCTGACACCCTGACCCATGACCTGTCCCCCTCAAACAGCCTTTCCCCCCCCTTTCCCCAGACAGAAGTCCTTTTTGGTCTCCCCGCCACCCGAAGGGCAAACCCGGGAAAATGAAAAAAAGAAAAAGAAGTCTTTGGGTTTTTGTGTTGTATGGTTGTTGTCCCCTCTCCCTCGCGTCACCGTCTGTTTTTCTGGGCCGTCTGTCTGTTTCCCCCTATGTTTCTCTCTTTTCTTTTTTGGATTTCTCTCTTTTTTTTCCCTTTGTTTTTTGTCATTTTTTTGTGTGTGTGTGTGTGTGTGTGTGGTGGGGGTGGGGTGTGTTTGGGTGGGGTTTTGGGGGGGGGGGGTGGGGGGGGGTTTGGGGGTGTGGGGGGTGGTGTGTGTGTTTGGGGCGTGCCGCGCGGTTAAGGTCCCCATCCCCTTTTCTTTTCCCCCCCTGCCTTTTTTTTGTCTCTGTCTGTTTCACTTTTCCTTGTCTGTCTGTCTATGTCCCGTCTGTTTTTCTATGTCTGTCTGTTGTCCTTTTCCCCCGCGTCAGATCTGGGCTGTTTTGTCTAGGGCTGTCTGTCTGTGTTATGTTTTTCTCTCTCTCTCTTTTTCTGTCTGTGTTGTCATCTGTCTGTCTTTTTTTTCTCTCTGTGTCCCTGGTGTGTGGAAGGACGTGTGATAAAAGGGGCTGTGCAAATTTTTTTTATGATCACCTTTTGTTTTTTAAAAGTACGTAAAGGCAGTGCCCCCTTTCCAAAAGATGGTGTAAAATTGAAACCCTTTAGAGACTTAAAACTTTTTGCAAAAACAAACCATTTTTAAATTTGCTAGGTCTGTGTGTCGGGTCTTTTGTGAAATGAGCTAGTGTCAGGGCTTGGTTTCAAATTCGGGCCCCCCGCTCAGATTGTCAGTGGAAAACCCCTCAACGATGACCTGGCTAAAATAAGGAAATGGTTTAAGGGGGCCCCTTTCCCAAAAAAAAACCCCCCCAAAATTTTTTTCCCCCCTTTTTTCCCCCCCCCCCACCAAAAAAAAAAAAATTTTTTTTTTTAAATTTTTTTTTTCCTTTTTTTTGGGGTTTTTTTTTTTTTTTTCCCCCCCCCCTTTTTTTTTTTTTTTTCCCCCCCTTTTTTCCTTTTTTTTTTTTTGGTTTTTTTTTTTTTTTTTTTTTTTTTTTTTTTTCCCCTTTTTTTTTTTGGGGGGGGGGTTTTTTTTTTTAAAAAAAATTTTTTTTTTTTTTTTGGGGGGGGTTTTTTTTGGGGGTTTTTTCCCCCCTTTTTTCCCCCCCTTTTTTTTTTTTCCTTTTTTTTTTTTTTCCTTTTTCCCTTTTTTTTTGGCCTTTGGGGAAAGGTTTTGTTTTTTTTTTTTTTCCCCCCCCCCCTTTTAAACCCGCCCCCTTTTTTTTTTGGGGGGGGGAAAAAAAAATTTTTTTCCCCCAAAAAAACCCCCAAAAAAAAAGGGAAATTTAAACCCTTTTTGAAAAAAAAAAAAATTTTTTGTTTTTTTTGGGGGAAAAAAACCCCCCCCCCCCCCCCCCCCCCTTTGTTTTTTTCCCCAAAAAAATTTTTAAAAAAGGGGGGGGAAAAAAAAAAATTTTTAAAAAACCCACCCCCCCCTTTTCCCCCCCCCCCCCCCCCCCCCCCCCTTTTTTCCCCCCCCCCCCCCCCCCCCCCTTTTTTTTTTTTTTCCCCTTTTTTTTTTTTTTAAAAAAACCCCCCCCCCCCAAACCCCCCCCCAAAAAAAAACCCCCCCCCCCCCCCCCCCCCCAAAAAAAAAAAAAAAAATTCCCCCCCCCAAACCCCCCCCCCCCCCCCCCCCCCAAAAACCCCCCCCCCCCAAACCCCAAAAACCCAATGAAAAAAACCAAAAAAATTTTTTTTTTAAAAAAAAAATTTTTTCCCCCCTAAAAAAAAAATTTTTAAAAACTTTTTTAAAAAAAAACCCCCCCCCCCCCTTTTTTTCCCCCCCCCCTTTTTTTTTTCCCCCCCCAAATCAAAAAAAAACCCCAACAAAAAAAAAACCCCCCTTTAAAAAAAAACCCCCCCCCCCCCTTTTCCCCCCCCAAAAAAAAAAACCCCTTTTTAAAAAAAAAAAAAAAAACCCAAAAAAAAAATTAAAACCCCAAAAAAACCCCCCCCCCAAAAAATTTTTTAAAAAAATTAAAAACCCCCCCCCCCTTTAAAACCCCCAACCCCCCCCCAAAAACTTTTAATTAAACCCCCCCCCCCCCCCCCCTTTTTTTTTAAAAAAAAAATTTTTTTTTTTTTCCCCCCCAAAACTTTTTTTTAAAATTTTCCCCCCCTTTTTTTAAAAAAAAAAAACCCCCCTTTTTTTTAAAAAAAACCCCCTTTTTCCCACCCCTTTTTTTTTTAAAAAAAATTTTTTTCCCCCCCCCCCCCCCCCCCCAAAAAAAAAAAAACCCCCAAAAAAAAAAAATTTTAACCCCCCAACTTTAAAAAATTTTTTAAAACCCCCCTTTTTTTCCCCCCCAAAAATTAACCCCCCCCCCCCCCCCCCCAAAAACCCCCCCCCCTTTTTTCCCTTAAAAAAAAAATTTTTTTTCCCCCCCCCAAAGGGAAAAAAAAAAGGGGGGAAAAAGGGAAAAATTCCCCCCCCAAAAAAAAAAAAAAAATTTCCCCCCCCCCCCCTTTTTTTTTAAAACCCCCCCCCCCAAAAAAAAATTTTTCCCCCCAAAAAAACCCAAAAAAAAAAGGGAAAATTTTAAAATTTTTTTTTAAAAAAAAAAACCCCAAAAACCCCTTTTTAAAAAAAAACCCCCTTTTTTTTTAAAAAAACCCACCCCCCCAAAAAAAAAAAAAAAACCCCCAAAAAAAACCCCCCAAAACCCCCCCAAAAAAACCCCCCCAAAAAACCCCCCCCCCCCCCCCCAAAAAAAAAAAATTTTTTAAAAACCCCCCCCCTTTTTAAAAAACCCCCAAAAAAAATTTTTAATTTTTAAAAATTTTAAAAAAAAAACCAAAAAAAAAAAAAAAAAAAAAAATTTTTTTCCCCCCCCCCAAAAAAACCCCAACAAAAAGGGGCCCCCCCCCCCAAAATAAAAAAAACCCAAAAAAAAAAAAACCAAAACCAAACAAAAATTCCCCCCCCCAAAACAAACAAAAAAACCCCAACAAACCCCCCCCCCCAAAAAACCAAAAAAAAAAAGGGAAAAAAAAAAAAAAACCCCCCCCAAAAAAAAAAAAAAAACCCCCCCCCCAAAAAAAAACCCCCCAAAAAACCCCCCCAAAAAAAAACCCACACCCCCCCAAAAATTTTTTTTTAAATAAAAATTTTCCTTAAAAAAAAAATTTTTTTTTTTAAACCCAAATTTTTTTTTTAAAAAAACCAAAATTAAAAAAAACCCCCAAACCCCAAAAAATTTTTTTTTTAAAATTTTTTTTAAAAAATTTCCTTTAAAAAATAAAAAAAAAAACCCAAAAAAATTTTTTAAAAAAAAATTTTTTTCCAAATAAAAAAACCCCAATAAAAAAAAAAAAATTTTTAATTTTTAAAAAAATTTTTTTAATTTCCCCCTTTTTCCTTTTTTTAAAAAACCAAAAAAAAATTTTCCGGGTAAAATTTTTTTTGGGGGGGAAAAAAAATTTTTTTTAAAAAATTTTTTTAAAAAATTTTTAAAAATTTTTAAAAAAAAATTTTTAAAAAATTTTTATTTAAAAATTTTTTTTTTTAAAAAAATTTTTTTTTTTAAAAATTTAATTTAAAAAAAATTTTTTTAAAATTTGGGAAAATTTTAAAAAATTTTTTTTTAATTGCCCCTTTTTTTTCCCAAAATTTTTTTCCCCCCCTTTTTTTTTTTTTGGGGGTTTTTGGTTTTAAATTTTTTTTTAAATTTCTTTTTTTTAAAAAAAATTTTCCCCCCCCGGGGTTTTTTTTTTAAAAATTTTAAAATTTTTGGTTTTTTAAAAATTTTTTTTTTAAAAAATATTTTTTTTAAAAAAAAAAAAAAATTTTTTTTTTAAA
>CM054164.1:19036290-19045059 GCA_028751875.1 Rapana venosa
TCCAAACTTTTCCACCTGCAATCTTTATGCGCTTTTTTTAAAACCCAAAACAAAAAAATTTTGTAAAAACCTACCCCTGATTATTCCACACACATTTAAAAAACCCCCAAAAAAATCTTTAAAAATTGCGGTTTTTTGTTGCCCAAGTTATTTTACCTTTGGTGCCTAGATAATAGTGTTTTTTTAAAAATTTTTGGGGGCAGGTTGTTTCCCCCCTTCATGCCCCCAAATGGCCCAATTTTAACCAAAAATTTTAAAAAAAAATTTAAAATACGAGTTTAAATTTTAAATTTAAATCTTCCAAAATTAAACCAAAAATAAACCTTTTAAGGTTTTTTCTTAAACCCCCCAAAAAAAAAAACCCTTTAAACAAAAAAATTTAATTTTTTTTTCCCCTGTTAAAAGGCCCAATTTTCCCCCCAAAAATTAACTAATTTTTAATCTCAAACAAAAACCTAAAAAATAAACGTTTTTTTTAAATTAAAAAAAGCAACGCAGTTTATTCATAACACACGCTTTTTCTTTGGCTAAAAATCTTTCCCAAACAGGGGGAAAAAATTGTTTGGGGAAAATTGATACCAATAAATTTAAAATTTTAAATTTTCCAAAAAAAACCTTTGGAATTTTTTTTTTTTAAACCCTTTTTTTCCCCGAGCCAAATAACCCCCCCTTTCCAAAACTTTATATTTGTTTTTCCAAATTTTACCTTTAATTTTAAACCCTTTTAATTTCATAAAAAGGGGTATTCAATTGGGTTCTGCAAACCCAAAAACTTTTCAGACAACAAAACAATTTTATCGCAAAGAAACAAAGTAAAAATTTTTATAAAAATTAAAAGTAAACACCATTTTTTTCCTTTTTTTCCCAAAAATTTCAAGAGCTAAAATTTATTTTTAAAAAGAAAATAGGACCCGGAAATTTCATTAATTTCCCCGTTTTTACGCCTTGAGTACATGATACAAAATCACTAAAAATTTAGCACCAACCCTTTTTCTTGCTTTTAATTCCCTTAAAACATTTTTTTTACACCCATTTTTAAGTTTTTTCCCCGGGTTTCACCCCTTTTTAGTTTAAAAAAGGCCAAAAAACAAAAATTTCCTTTTGAAAATGAAAACAAAAGCCTTTTTTAAAATCTACCCCCAAAGGCAACATTACCCCAATTTACCCGGGTTTTTTATTTAAATTTTTTCCCCCCCCCCTCTTCACCCGCCCCCCTTCCCCAAAATAAATTTTATGGTTTAAATGTACCCCGTAAAAACCCTTTTTGAACCTGCCCCCGGTTTTCCCCCTGGGTTGTATTATTTAATTCAACCCCCTTCATTTATAATCTTTTGTTAAAAAATAGAACAATTTCAGTTTACTCATTACGCTAAAATAAAGGGGGTTTTCCTTTTTTTAATTATTTGGGGGTTATTGCTATTACCTTTTTTAACCCAGCGGAAAAAATTTTGACTCTGTCCATTTTTTGTGGGGTTTTAAACCCCTGAAACAAAAAAAAAAAAAATTGAACCAAATTTTAAAAAGAAATTTACTGAATTTTTTCCTAGGGTTTAAAAAAAATTTTTTTTTTATCAATTTAAACAGGTCAGAGGGCTTACCTTTTTTTAATTTTTTTCTTTTTTTGCACCTTTAAGGGAATTCCCGTTTTGTGAGTTGGACGATCTAAAAAAATTGTATATACTTTGTTGTCGGGTTTTTTAAAATTTTTACTTCTTGGTCTTTTGCTTTAGCTGTGATTTTTTTTTTCCAGTAAATTTTTAAAATGTTTAGGGAAATTTATCTATTGTAATTTTTTTTCTGATTTTTAACCCCCGGGTTTTTTAAGGTTAAAAAAGGCTTTAAAACTTTCCCAAAAATTTTTTGGTTTATTTTTTTTCTAAACTGTCCCGTTTTCCTGTTTAAAAAAAAGGGTTTATTTTAATACTTTTTTTTCCCAAATAACATGTTTTTTTTTTCTCTTCTAGCCCATAAAATATCTATGTTTGGGGGCTCTTCTCCCAATGATTTTTTACATCTTTAAAATTTTTTACATTTTTTCTTTTCATTTTTACACCCGTATCAAACCAAATTATTTTTTATTTTTCTCCCGGGAGCACTAACCTTTTGTTTCATGCCTTCAGCAGCATGTTTATAGTTTTATTAAATAAAACAAGTGAAACAATTTACATTTACTTTAGCCCTTTTCCAATGGGGTTTTAAAAACAATTTTTTGTTGCACACTATTTGAGTTTATTTTTATTCCCAAAAATCACCAGCCAGTCATTAAATTTCCCCACCAAAATTTTTTAATACTTTCCCTTTTTTCTTTGGTTTTTTTATTGTGCAAACCTGATATGTTTTTTCATTTTTTTTATGTGAAACTTAAAGGATGTGGTCAGAAATTTCCCTTCTTTCTTTCAAAAAAATGAACAACAGGGGTTAAAAAAAAATTTAAACGATTTCATGAAAGCAACAAAATAAATTTTTGGGCCCCTGTACCCAGAGTCCTGACAAAAGGTTAAAAAAAAACATCAGTATCATTTTTGGGCAAACCCCCATTTAAAAAAATTTAAATCAAGGGCAGCACACATATTTAACATCAGTTTTTTTCCCTAAGAATTCAATCCCTTTTCCCAGAATTTTCTGTTTAAAATTTTTCCTTTTTAAATTTTCAAACAATTTAAAAATTTTTGAGAATCGAGCCCATTAAGGTTTTTAATTTTGTATTTATTCTTCCCCCTTTTCCCCCGGGGGGGGGCCCCCGGCCCCCCCCCCGAAATTTCCCCAAAAATTTCTGTTTCCCAGGGGGTTGGTAAGGGTCTGGGTGGTTTGGGGCCCGGGGTTTTGTTAAATTTTCCCCCATTCAAAATTGCTGAAAAAATTCCCTTTGGGTACCACATTTTTTTTTTTTTCCAATTTTTAATTTCTGGCCTTTCCCATCAAAATAACTTTCTTCCCGAAATTCCACAATGCCCCTGGGGGGGTTTGTCTTACTCAACGAGTTTCAAATCGGGTTCGATTTCTTAAAATCAAGTGGAAAACAATCCTTTACCATTCATCCCGCCATTTTAAAATGAGAAATAAAATAAAAACCCCCCTTTTTAAAACCCAAAAGTAATTTTGTCATAAATGAGAATGAAAAAACCCAAAATTACGACACAAAGTTTTGAATTTAAAAAGAAAGGAAAAAAAGGGACAGAGCCAAAAGGGAAAAAAAATCAGGAATTTAAAACAGGAAAAAAAGGTTTTCCCCATTTAAATCTTTTGAAGAAAATAAAAAAAATTAAGGATCAGTTTGGGCGGGGGGAAAAATTTTTTAGGAAAAGGAAGGGAGAAAAAATATTAAATATAAAAATATTAAATTAACTGATTAACAACATAAAACCTCAAGTTTACAACCCATTTAACCCGCTTTCTCTCCATAAACGTTTCCGGGAGAGGGGAAAAACCATTAATTACCTCACTTTCTTTTTTTTTTTTTTTTTGCAGCGTATTTGTTTCCTATCGAGTGCTTTTTTCTAAAAATTTTGCCGGGAAAAACTCTTTGTTGCCGGGGGTTTTTTTTTAGTGCGCAAAAATATTCGTGTACCAGGGGGACCTCGGTTTATCGTCTCATCAAAAGACTAGCCCCAAAACCCCCCACTCAGGTCTAAGGAGGGGGGGAAAAAATTTCCGGCCCAAACGGGGTACAAACCGCCGACATTCAGACCCGGATTTTCGCTTTCTAGCGGCGCGTTCCTCTAGCCCACCGATACCGAAAAAGAGCTTCCCAGCCTAACAGAACACTGAATAAGGCCTCCCCAAAAACATATGGCATGGAAACAGTGCAGGAAGCCAAACTGAGACTAATAACAAAAACGGCATTGCACTGATATCGGGGTTAAGCCAGAAGCGGGAAACAGCTCAAAGCTTCAAGTCCCTGGGGCCATTGTACAGCCCAGGGATCCAAGCCGAAGTGTATGCACCCCTTTGCACAGACAATAAAGCTTTGTAAAACTAAACCCTTGGAGGATAAAAGTCCATTTTATCTCCAAGTGACTAATGCGCCCCCTTTGTCTATCCATATTTCGTAGCTTTTAAATCATGGACCCTGCTGAGTTTTGGAGAGGGACAGGCGGGGGGGGGAATGTTTCGGGGTCTTGGATCCCCTAAAAAGACCTATAAGAAGAAAGCGTGCTAAAGAATCCAGCAAACCATTGGACCTTGAGAACCTTCAAAACTATCGTGAAAAACGTAAACAAAAAGGTTGGGCATGTCACAAGATCAAAGGACTTGAAAAAGCCGTTTTAAGGCATGTCCAAGAGGAAGAAAAAGAGCAGCCCACGGAACAGTGGGAGGATAACATCATCGAATGGACGGGGCCTAGTCAAGTAAAGTCAAAAAATTTAAATCATCCCTAAAGGGAAATTACAATACTGACGGAGATTGTACACATAAAATATAAAAAAGACCAAAGCTATATTTTCTATTGGTTTTCAAATAAAATGACAAACCACAACACACACACCCCAAAACACACCGCGTGCGTGCACCCACAAAACCCGCACGCTCGACCACCCCAATTTTGGAAACAACATTTTTAAAAACCCATTGACTGAAGCAAAAAAAACTTATTTTTAGCAGATAACGCAGACTACACACGCCGACGTGTGTGTGGAACCGCCCGACACCACCCCTACAAAAATTTGAAATTTTTTTAAGATGTTGAAGAAGACAGACTTATTTCACACACCCGCCCCCACCCCCACCCACACTAATTAGTATTGACTACACTCGAACAATGACATCAGGCAAGTAATTCAGAAAAATGTAAAAATAGGTATCAAATCATTGTAAATTCAAAATTCGAATGCTTACGGGCACAAAGAATTTCTTTTTCTTTTATTTTTGCGAGGGACACTAAAAAACGGCTTTCCCGAAGGAACATTTGAAATTCGGAAAAAAGATGGGGGAGGGGATCACCCAAAATGGCTGTGGCTTTGCGTACAAGCTGCTGATTGAGAACGACTGAGATCTCTTTGTTCTTTTCCCAATTTTTTTTAGCAGTTTCTTACAATTCTCGCAGGCCGTTTTTTTTTTTAACATAAGGTTATTGCCCAACAAATAAAAGGCAAAACTTAAAACCACTCTTTGTAAGACTTGAAAAAACAAGGAAAGAATCTTTTTGTCTACAAAAAATGAGTTCACTTTCCTCAGAAAATAAGACGTTGTTGTCCTTTTTGACAATAGCGTCGTGAAAAAGCCCGTTTAATTGTGGTCAAAAACAGTTCCCAGATATTTAAGTTAAAAACGTTTTAACTTCTTGTTATGGATAATAATTTTTTGGGGAGTATGCCCTGTTTTTGGTCGATGGGCAGGTCTTTATTTTTAGAAAAAATTTAGCCCCAGATAGGCACGAAACAAGTGTACGAATCGGTGAGGGCTGGACCGTGGTCAAATGATCGGTTTAAAGAGAGATAACAGGCACTATGTCTGCGAACTTTCCGAAAGGAAATTTCCATATTTGCTTCTGCAATCATTGGAAAGAATTACAAAAGTGGTGAGAGGAGCACCGCGGAAGAACCATTTGCGGTAAATCTAACCAAGAAGATATTTTGTTGGCCAAAACAGCTGGGGTCGTGGTTAAAAATTCAATCAGCAAGGACAATTTGATTGTCTACGTCAAATTTTAAAATTTTTTGTTAACCAGAATGTGAGGCGCATTGTATTGAAAGCTGAACAAAAGTCAGCAAAACAATATTTGGCTGGGTCGGTTTTTCCAAGTGGCTTTACAACTTGTTAAAAATGAATATTTTGGCATTTTGACCCCCCTTCAGCCCTGTATGAAAATTTGCGTGGGCAAGGTCTTTCTCGTAGCGAAAGAATAAGATTTTACGATCTTTTCTAGCGTTTTTCACAAGGTGGACAGCCAAAGGTCTAAATCGTTTAGGCGGAAGGTTTGGGTTTTTTTGGGAAAAGAGGATTGGAAGTTTTCAAAAAACTGGAATCTGAAAGTATCCAGTGAGGCCGGGAAAACAGGTGTTAAAGGACACTGAAAAGCTCAGAGGCAGAATTTCGGGTTCTTCCACATTCCTTGGTCCGGGAGATTTTTTAATATTTTTTCCCTTTAATGCTTACAGATAATTTTTTCAACAATGACGTTTCTCAAAAATGGGGATTGTTCAATCTTTTTTTCTTGGGAAAAATCTTTGTTTTTCAAAGCGGTCAAAAGCTTTTAGTGGTCTGGAAAGTTTTTTATCCCATCTCCTGCAAACTGATCTTTGCCCTATTTTGGACCCCTACCTATTTACTGCAGAATATTTTTGTACCTCCCATGCAGCCGAAAATTGCCCCCGCAAATTGTCTCTTTTTATTTTTATATATCTTTGGCCCCATGAAACAGCAGCTTTGATTTTTTATTTTTTCCCTTCTTTTGTTGTTCTGTCCCCTGTGTAAAATATATTTTTTTTTGTTTAAAACACGTTTGCCCTTGTAACCCCAGGTTTGTTAGGGGAAAAGGTTTTTCTTTTGGTTGGAAATGCCCACAATAAAAAAATAAAATTTTAAAGACAAAAAACTCAGTGGCTATTCAGATCTGAACCATTTTAAAAAATATATCCCAGTCAGTGAAATCAAAGCAGCCTTGCGCTGCTATACTATCAGCGCCCTTTTTTTGTGGCCCTGACTTGGGCGAAGGCGTAAAAACACTGATGGTCATGGGTGCAAGGAACGCGTTGTGGTCGCGCCCCAGGGGAGGCAAAGGCAACGATTATAGGCCCCTGCTCCCGCCCCAAAGCAAAGTCTGGGTCTAGTTTCCTCGTGTAGACAGGTCACATATTTTCAGTTTTCAGTAGTTTAGTAAGGGAACAGTTATTAAAACACAGGAAAAAAATTAGGGGCATCAGGGGTAAGAATGGAACAGGGGTGATTAAAATATGTTCAAATGCTCTAGCCACTTTTGCTTTGGGGTGGATGTAATCTAAGTAAAAAATGTTTGGGGAATTTTCCCTGGTAAGTAAAAAGGCCGTAGCGAAAAAAGAGGCAGTTCAATGCCGCGGTGTGTTTTTCTAATTTTAACATCCCACCCCCAACGCCATTGATGTAGAAGCACAAACTCCGCCGGGCCCTTCCCCTTGCGTGGGGGTCTCTTAAAGCGAATGGGTTGACCAAGCCCCTAAGAGGGCCTAGTTCGGACGGGGGGACTCAGCCAGGGTTTCGGTAAAGGCAAGAATTCCGCTTTGTTTTCTGATGTAGGTAGTTGTGTTTTGCTTGAGCTCGTCGGTTTTTGGGGGGTAGGGACTGGAATTGGACAGGAGCCCGGTTTGGTGCGGAGTTTCCGATTTTTTCAAAATTTTTGGTCTTTGTCTCACCCCCTTTCCCTTCCCCGCTTTTTTTTCTTAATGTTCTTCGTTTTATCGGTTATTTGCTGTGGTAGAAAATTTACATGGAAAGGGGTGTCTTGGCCCTTTTGCTAACACACTGGCGTTCCCTCGGCTAAGAAGAAATTTTTTAAGGTCAACCCCCGGCCTGGCTGTTGTGGTTTGGGGCACTTTCACAAAAATCAAAAGACGCTTTAGGGGGCAGACTAAAAAAGGAAAATTTAAAGATCTTCCCGCATTTTTGCTGATTACTGACCACCGACACCAGACACAACTTGCAGAATTTGAGTGTAGACACCTTAACGAAAAAAGAAAAAAAATATATCGCCTGTCAGTAGAGAGTGTCGCCACTCGAGCAGCGCCACCACAAAATGTCCACCACCCCTCCAAATTTTGTTAGCTTGAGTCGTCGGTTTTCGAGGGTAGGGGTGGAATTGGACAGGGATGGTTGGGCGGGGTTTTCCCATTTTCAAAAATTTTTTAGTCTTTTTTCACACCCCTTTTCCCTTTCCCTTCTTTTTTTTCTTTTAAAGTTTTCCAAATTTCGGGGCCCAGAATCAAAAAACCTGAGAAAGGGGGAAAAGGAGGAATTTTGGAGGGAATGGTTGTTTAGTTTTGAGGGTGTCCCCCGGTGTCAGCTAGGGCAGATAGTGATAGATAGACGCCTGTTTGGTGGGGTATGGGTCCCCATTTAGAAAACACACACCCCACGGACTGTTTCAGGGAGGTAATCAATTCCGCCCCTACATCCACCCCGTTGTAAAAAGAATTGGGGGGCCACTGGTTTTAGACAAAAAAAATTATGCTGGGCAGGAGCCCTTTGGGTTTTGCCCCGGGGGCGCGGTACAATGGTGTGGCAGGGCGGTAAAAGATTCCCCCATGCCTCAGAGTCTTGTTGCAGTCAGTGTTTCTAAATCGGGACCCCTGCAAAATTTTGGCCACACTTGTTTTATTGGGTGGTGTTTGAAAAACCCAAACCTTGATGACTTAGGCCAGGTGCTAAAATGTAGAATTTAAGCACGTTCTAGTCTGTTCTTTTCCCCCGAGACCCTATGGGAAAAGGGGGATAGGTACAAAAGGGGTTATATCTTTGTTCCCCTTTCTATTCTAAGGCATTTAAAAAAGTAAAACATTCCGATCGTTAAAAGTTTTACTAAAAAAATAACTGTGATGGAAAGATCTTAAAGTGATCGAAACTTTTTACTGGAAAAAAGAAGTGCAATAAGAGTTGATAAAGACTCAGTGAGTACAGCCGATCGTAGGGGGGAGGAGGGCTGCGTGTTTTTTCTCTAGCTCTTCAATTCTACAGTGAAAAGATTTAGGAAATAGGGCGCATGAAAGTGTTTAAAGTAGGAGGTCACAACAAAACAACTTAAATTTGGGAAAAGACACGTGCTAAGGAAAAAAATACAAAATATCCCTTTCAACCCCC
>CM054164.1:19045559-19084521 GCA_028751875.1 Rapana venosa
ACGTCACCCGCCACAACAGTCTGCCAAAACAGTACTGTAGGGAACACTCGAAGGTGGCAGAAAGAGGGGAAGACAGAACAAGTCATGGATGGACAACATCAGAGAATGGACCAGGATGAATGACACGGCACTACTGCGCAGAGCCGAGGACCGAGATGGATGGAGGAGGCTTACCATGGCATCGTCTTTCGTGTCTCCCCCACGACCGCCAAGGTCACGGGACTGATGATGATGATGATGACTGAACATTGGAGGCGAGCAATGCAGTGGCGCATGGACTCAACAACACACCACAACAAGACGCTTCAGACAAACAGACACGCAGAAGGCAGGTACAACTGCCAACAAACTGGACGACTGCTCATCGGAGAAACAAGAATCACATCTCAAACCCCAGCATTCTAAAGAAAAAGAAATGAGGTCAAGATCATGACCTGAAGAAAAACTGGATCAGTGTAACTTGTCCCCACATCAGTGCACACACTAGCCTAGAATGTGGAAGGCTTGTCCTCCACACTGGAAGATAATTCATGCCTGTCTTTTGAGTCTCTGGAGTTCATTCCTGCCTTCTGTGCCTTTGTATGATTTTGTTTCACCGAAAACTTCATGAACTATTTTTGTTCAAACACATATAGCCACTGGTTTCCAACTTCACAGACATTTTCAAAACTATGTGGGGATAGTGGCAGAACAGTAGCTCTTGAAAGAGATGAATGTATGGATTTTGTGAAAGATATCTCAACACCGTATATGATCATACCTCAAGTAACAAAGTGGTATTTTTTTCTGATGTATTTATTATTTATTTACATCTAAATCCAAGACAGTCCATTGTTATGACAACAGTGATTCCATAGATGGCACCTCAATGTATGCTTCATATTGTTGGACGTACTAATGATGCAATCAAAACGAAAAAGCAGTAAGCAAACAGCCGTGGTATTCTGATGGATGTTCTTTTCGCTTTGAGCTAGATGAACCCCTTAACTGTGTGATAGAATTCATTACAGATCCACCTATTGCTCTACTTAGACGGTGGCAAGATCACAGTTTAACAGTTACGGGAAATTTTGTTATCTTTGTGTACAAGTTCTGTCCTGTATGATATACTCAATAGCTCTACTGGAGGACAGTGATAGAAATGGTCCCTCTACATTTACCTATCCTACTGGAAACTGTGTTGTAGATTATGTTCTATTTTCCTGTTTCCTTAGTTCAGTCTCACATGATAATGTGTGTGCTAAAGAAGGCGTTGATTAGAGAAACACACCCATTGTCTGCCATGTTGTATGTATACAAACGTACTTTACCTTGCTACACAGACTGTTCTGTTGTATTTATTATTTATAATATATATATACATCTAAATCCAAGGACACTCCACTTTTATTACAACAGTGATTTCATAGATGGCATCTGAATGCTTAAGCCTTGTATGTCTGATGTTGTTGAAAGTACTAATGATGCAATCTGAATGCTAAAACAGTAAGCAAACACTGCACAAGTTATCTGTGTCGTTTTGATCAGATTCATACTGGAGATGTCAGAACTATAAATGCTCCTGAGCAAGACAATTTGTGTTCATTTTTGTCACAGTATTGTAGAAATAGAACGTATAGCATGTTTTCTTGCTAACTTTGTAACAAAATTAAATATGAAACTGTAATTGAGTCCATGATTTTGCTAGCCAACATTCGCGCAAATATCGTTTTGAAATCCATTATTATTTCCATTGAGTTACTAATAATGTTTCATTCAAAATGTGCTTATACTACAATGCTATATCCACTCACACATGATCACCCATGGAATTGTAAGGGGTTGTATGGCTTATACAATTAAATTCTTGAGTCTTGAGTCTTGAGTCTTGTGACTTCTAGATACTTATGTAGATGTTTCACCAAACACAGTTTATCATGGTTAGGGAATAACAAGATATTTGCTGGCTCTGTGTGGACATCTGGCTTTGTATGCTTCTGTTTCCCAGAGAAAAAGGCACACATCTATTGGGATAAAGTTTAATATCATGCTTTTTCAGTGCATGTAATGCTTGACCTCTTTGCCCCATTAAGAGGGACAACTGTCACAGTTCGCCTAATTCTGCACGTGATGCCATGCATAATTCCATGCTAGTTCTGTGTGTGTGTATGTGTGTGTGTGTGTGTGCGCTAGTGTCTTTCTTGTGTGCACATACGCATTTTTTACTTGAGTTAGGAGGAGAGTGAGTCTTTGGCTGTAGAGGTTCGTTGGTCACCGTTCCAGTGTCGGCTGTTGGGCATCACGTGGTGTTGTGTCTCTACTTGGAGAGCAGGGGGTAGCAGTCATCCTTGAAGTAGTTCAGGCCCCCTAAGAACCTTGTCTATGTTCTTTGTGCTGTCTGTCTTGCCAACGTCTTCTTTGGGGTGCCGGAGTGCTCCTTATTTCCTTCCCAATGACAGGTGAGGGTCACTCCATGATGTGGTTGAGTTCCGTGGTGGTTCTTTGTGCTGTTGTGGTTGTTGTTGACAGTGTATTGTGTCAACGCAGTGCTTAGATGGTTGTTTCTTGGATAAATTAGTGTAGAATGTTTTCGAGGAATGTTTCCTCTTTCTTAAGGTTTTTTTTCTATTATGTAGACTTAACATTCTCGTTTAGTGAACAGAAAGATATTTATCTTTAATCTACGTTTTTAAATTCTAATGGTTTTGTCTAAGAGTTCTCACTTGTGTGGTTAAAACACACAGTATTTCTAAGTTTAAATTAATATGATCGAGTCCTGAGTGTTTTGGGATTTAGTGCAATTTTGCATATTAAGCAGCTGTGTGTGGTTATTATTATTTTTCTGTAAGAACAGTTCTCTTTTGTGGAAGAATGTTTTAAGGGTATTTTAACTTAACCCTATCCTGTCCCCTATATATATTATATATATAAAATAAATATATATATTATATATATATATATATATATGTGTGTGTGTGTGTGTGTGTGTGTGTGTGTTGTGTCACACGCGTATACACGCACACATCGTCATATGCATGCCTGCTTCTGTGTAGTAATAAGAGAGGGTACTGCTTCGCTGATGTGCATGATCAGACGAATTGAAAATTGGAGATGAGGGGAAAAAAGAGAAAGAAAGAATGAATGAAAAAGTAATGAAAGAAAGGAGGAAAGAAAGAGTGAACGAAGGAACAAAAGAAAGATAGACACAAAGATAAACAGACAGACAAAAGAAAGCAAGAAAGAAGAAAGAAACAAAAAGACAGACAGAAAGATAGACAGGTAAATACAGGCAGAGAGCCATAGAGACAGAAAGACAGATAAATAATAATTACACCTTTATTGTTTTCAGTGGGTGTGCTGATGAGTTTGTATGTATGTCTGTGCCTGAACTAGCATCAGTGTTACAGTTATGTCAGCTTGTACTACCCTGACCTACCCTCTTCTTTCCACAGCACACTGCCCCACAGTGACACTCCAACACAGCATCTTCTCTTTGCCAGCCAAAGTTTATTGATAGCACAATGCTTCTTGATTGTTTTCTGGTTTTAGCTCAGAGCCAACAACAGCAACTCTGACCTAAACCAGACAACACCATAAATGATTTAGACAGAAGAGATGATTTCTGAGCACAGAGAGACTGACAGACAGACAGACTTGTAGAGAAACAAAGACACAGACTGTAAGGTCACAGGATAGTGTCGTGGCCAAAGCAGTCTGAAGACAGGGGCTGACAGGGAACACTTTCAGGTCAGCTGGCAAAAGAAGAAGTGGCATGGAGAACAGTTCCTTCCTCATTCTAGCAGCAAGGGCCAGGAGGTCCTCCATGGGAAGATCTGCAGCAGTTGTAAAAATAGGGGGGTGTTTCAAACAGGATAGAGACACCATGACAATAGCAGCAACAAGTGTGGCATTATTGAGAACCACCACCACCCCAGCAACAACAACACATACATCACCAAAGACCTTAACACTGGCAACACAGCAAAATCAGCATTGATAGAAATATCAGCAACAGCAACAGCGACAACATCATCAACAACAACAGCAACAACATCAACAACAACGGAATTGCACTTTCTCTCTTTATTTGCAATATTTCTCTCCTCCTCTCTCTCTCTCTCTCTCTCTCCTCTTCTCTCTCTCTCTCTCTCTCTCTCTCTCTCTCTCTCGAACACTAACACACCATATGTTTAACACGAAAGAATAATTTACAATTCATAAACCAGGATAGGAGGAAATATTGTACCTCTGCTTTAGACATTTTGAGAAAAATACATTATTTGCTGCTCTTTCCTACTCAAATATTAATCAGGTTTACCAGCTTCTGAAGTGTTTAACAATTTAAAAATTGAGGAGGTGACAGACCTGATACGGCGGTGGATTGGAAGGGTTTAACAGCTTGATACAGACAAGGCAGCCAGGATTAAGAGATTGTGATGGTATTGATAGCAACATTTTGAAAATTGATGCAACTGGTGTTGCAGACACTCTAACGCAGGCGTATAAAATATGTACTGACAACAGTTGTTACCCCTTCAAATGCAATTAAACATAAGCTATCCATCAGGTGACAATGCCAGTTCCTATTTAACTATAAAATATAATATATGTAAATCACTTGAAAGGCATTTCAGACTCATCTGTATTATATGAGGTACAATCTCTTCTCAGTTTGACGAAAATAAAAATCGAACACATTAAAAACCCGTTTCGCCTTTCGGAAGAGTAGGCTGTAGTGTACCGCAAAAATGGATGAGAACAAAAGCACGCATGCACACAGGTGTCGTGTTAAGACACCTTTCCTGAAGTCGGAATGCAGCTACCTAAATGGTGGGTGGGTGGGGGAACACCGGTCGCAATCTCACCATTGGTGAACCTGGAGTTCTAGCCGAGGACCACCCCCTCCCCCCAAAAAAAGAGAGAGAGAGAGAAAATCTGATTCATGAAAACCAAATTTTCGAGGCAACCATTATTGTCATACTGCACTTATACAGCTCGCAGAAAAAATGTCAGATATAAAATAATGGTTTTACTGGAATAATTGTTTATTGACATTATCAAGGCTTTTCCCAGGCAAAGCAAAGAAGAAGATCAAAGCTTTTGATACTATTCTCTTACACCGAGAAAATTAATTCAATGTAATGTGATGGTGTGGCGAGTAATTACCTCCCATGTGTTCAGAGCGACGTGTTACTATTTTGGGACACACCTGCAAATTGTGCAGCGCTCTGTTTCCTTGGGTGGTGGTTGAAAACTACCCATTGCATACACTTTGCCGTCGCGGTAAATTGTAGTATTTATGCAGCCTCTTTCTTAGAGGCCACGTCCTTCCTGTTCATACTGTGCTGTCATAACCCAGAAGGCGTACAGAGGCGTGGCAGATAAAAAATATCCACTCTGTTACAGTAAGTTGTCCAATCAGGCATTAAGATTTATTGTGTCATAGGATAGTAAAGAACTTGGAGTCTATTGGCTGGAGCATCAAATATGCTAGTCAGTGGCTCACGATTGTACCACGGGATGCGGCACAGTTGGGTGGGTGTGGTGAGTAATTACCTCCCATGTGTTCAGAGCGACGTGTTACTAATTTGGGACACTTTATGCAGCCTCTTTCTTAGAGGCCATGTCCTCCCTGTTCATGCTGTGCTGTCGTAGCCGAGAAGGTGTAGAGGCGTGGCAGATCAAAAGTCTCCACTCTGTTACAGTGAGTTGTCCAATCAGGCATTAAGATTTATTGTGTCTTTTCCTACACAACGTCAACAACTCGTTGACATTAGAATCAAGTGATCCACGCTACTTTCATTAGACTTTGGTATACCACAAGGATCAGTCTTAGGACAATTCCTTTATCCATTTATACAAACGAGCTACCATTCTGTATAGAATGCACACCATTATGAACTATTTGCCAATATCTTAATTCAATTAAACAATACTGACCTAATGAAGCCGTAAGCTGCATGCAAATAAATGAACTGAATGTAATCATATGTCTCGAAACTCCAAAAAAACTAAATGCATTTTGTGCCATTTGCAAAGATACCTTGCCTTTTTAAAAATTTTTTTTTAATATAAAATTAAAAAGTAAAGAGCCAAAGAAATTACTTCCAGGAAGCATTATGAGTTACTAATTGGAAGCAAGATAAACCCCCAAAAATAAAGTGAAACGGGTTTTGCGTACTTCAACAAAAATTTTCAAGCTAAAAAATTTGTACCCCCTTTAATATCCCCGCAAAAAAACTATTTTTTATGCAGATATATTGAAAACTATTTTATTTTTCTGCTTTTCCTTCTGTTAAACACACCATTTCAATACATCCCCCCCCACCACCCCCCAGATTTGCCCATGTCATACCCCCAAGGTAAAAAAAAAACCCGGGAGCCCATCAATGTCGGGCCAAACCATGGGCCCCACCAGCCCAGGGGGGGCCCCGTCCCTGCGGCTGGGTCCCTTTGGTGTGTTCAGGGGGTGTTTTGGTCCTAAATCAAAATAGGCGGGGACCCCCACCTACAAAGGGCCCTTTTTTTTGACTCATTTCGCTAGCCAAAAGCGTGGGGCACCCACCTGGGGGGTGACCACAAAAAAAAATTTTTCCAAATGCCCTTTATCCCATGAACCCCCAAAACCCCAAGGGCCTGAAAAAACTAACCACGGGGCACAGACTGTTTTGATTAAACCAAAACCGAATTTCCCATGGGGGGCCACGGAATCATTTTTTTTTGGGGCATAAAAATCAATGATAAATAAAATTTGAATTGCTATTTTAAAAGGGGAAATGTTTTTGGGGAACTACTTCAAAAGGGCTGAACTCTATGCTTCCTGTTAAAGGGCCCCCGGGGTCAACCGAGCAAAGAGAATACAGAGCTTGCGGGTTAATTTGAGCAACATTTTAAAATCGACCTTAATGGATGAAGCTCAATTTTTGAGGTCCCAGTCCCCAAATGAACCCAAAAGAAACCCCTCACTTCTGGGGGACCCTACCCGGGGCCCCCCAAAATTTTTCCAGGACTCTTTTCAGGGTTTGGGCAAAATTCTGCCCCTAATTCACAAAAAAAACCTCCGGGGCTAGAAACTGTTGGTGTTAGTGTCTTTCTGTGTTTCATACCCCTTTTTTTCCACGAATGGGGAAACCCCCAGCAAAAAAAAAGGCTGCACTTTCCCCTTTTTTCCTCTGAAATTTCTCCCATGCGGGTTAGCTTCTCGAGAATTTCCTGGGCGTAAAGGGGGGTTTGAATGGTCACTTGGGGACAGCAGCTTTAAATGGGAGGAGGCCTTAAACTTTTAGAAGGGGAGGGGAAGGTTTTGCTAAAGGGGGGTTGGTCCGGTTCCACAGGGGCTTTTGGGCCCCCACGTTTTGGTTGTGTCTTTTTTTTGGGAAAGGGGCAGGGGAAAAGGGCATACCAAAAGTATCAGGCCCTGTGAACCCGCCCTTCTTTTCTTCGTTGTTAGGGTCTTTTGGCCGTCCTGCCCAACTCCCCTTAGGGCAGGGGGTGCCCCTTACCCTGTAGTTTTGTGTCTCCCTTGGAAGCAAGGGGACAGTCATATTTGGGGTGGTTCAGACCTGAAACCAGTCTCCGTTTTTGGGGTTTGGGGGTTTTCCTTTGGGGCCAACATCTTTTCTGGGGAAAGGGAGGCCCAACCCCTTCCATTTACGGGTGAAGGATTTCCTAGATAAAATTGGGGTTCCGGGGGTGGTGCATTGGCGTTGGGGGGGGTTGCTTTTTTGGTGTCTTGGAAACGAATGCGAAAGAGGCGGGTTCATGAAAAAAAATTAATGTAAAAAGGTTTTTTTAAAGGGGAGGTTTCTTCCCCTTAAGGGTTTTTTGGGCCCCGGTTTGGGGGCAACTGGGGTTTTTAAAAGTGAAACATGGGATTTTTTCCTTTAAAAATTTTTTTTAATCAAATTTTTTTTTGTCTGGGGGGGTTTCTCCCCTTGCGTTTAAAACACTCAGTTTTTCTTAAGTTTAAATTGAAAGGGGCAATTCCCCCGATTTGTGGTTTTAAAACTCCCAATTTTTTGGCTTTTAAAAGCAGGTGGGGGTGGTTTTTGGGGGTTTTGTAAAACAACCTTTTGGGGGGAAAATTTTTTAAAGGTTTTTTTTAACTTAACTTTTTTTTTCCCAATATAAACGTTTAAAAGGAATAAAAAAGATCGACGTTTAGATTCAAAATTTTTAAAAATAAAAATTTTTGGGGTAAAAGGGGGGGGAATTTCCCCTGGGGAATAGAAAATTTTGGTAAACCCAAAAAGGGACCAAGGGAAAAAAACCCCCTTGCCCAACTTTAGCGCTAGTTTTGGGGCTTATGCTGGGGAAGGGCAAAATTTTGCCTTTTCCCGGGTTCCCAATGTGGGTGTCTCCAGTGGGGGATTTTCTTTGGCCTGTAAGGTACACCCGGGGAAAACCTGGGGAGCCCCAACGGGGGGCCCTGCCCCTCAAAAATCCCTTTCCCTTTTTAAAAACCCGTGATCCCCCTCTTTTCCCTTCCCCCCTTTCCCTTTTCCCCGGATTCCCCCCGGGACCTTTTTTGAGACCAGCCTGCCTTAGCCCCCCCACGGGGGACAGGGGGGGGGAAAACCCGATTGGGAAATGGGAGAAGTGGGGGGAACTTTCCTAAAACCGGGGTTTCAAAAACTTTTGGAGAAGAGGGGGGGGATTTTGAAGTTGGGAAATTTAGAGTTTTGGTTGGAGTTTGAACCCTTGTGTGGGTGTGAAAGCGAGTGAAAATTTTCTGATGTGATTTTTATTTTGGGGGGAATTTTGTCGGGGAATTTTTCATTGGTGTTCGGTTTTTAGCTTTTGGGGGGAAAATTTACTAAAGGAAAGGGAACGGGGGGGGTTTGGGCCGCAACCCCCAAAACGAAAAAGATTGACTCAAAGGCTGTGACCCCCATTCCTAACCAAAGAAAAACCTAAGGGCCTGAGCATGGGGGTTTTGATCGCTTTTTCAATTATGTCCCCTTCTTTTGGGGGTACACCCAGTAAAAGCACCAAAAGCCCGTCTACATGAAAGACCTGAAAAAACGAAAAAATTACTTTTCAAAAACGATGACCCAAAAGCTGTTTTAAAGAGACTTAGACACGGGGGGCTTTTAAAAATAAAAAAATAATAAAAAAATATAGGGAAATTTTTAAATACGCTAAAATTCTTGTAAAAAAACAAAAAAAAAATCAAAAGCGCTTGCACTAAATCTTTAAACGGGCATGCAACTCTCCTTAAACAATTTAAACAACAGTTTTAAAAAACCCATGCGCGCGCACGAGCACGCATGACACACCAAACCACACACACAAACCCACACACCACACACACACACACACACAACAAAACCCACTGGGAAAAACACTTAAAAGGTGAAAAGTGCGTTGAAAATTGGGGACAGATATTTGGGGGGGAAAGTTAAGGGGGAAATAAGTGTGTTTTGGGGCGGGTTTTGAAGGCATCAAGTAAAGGGCTTTTGGCGAAGTAAAAAGAGGGGGGCATTCCGGGTGGATAAACCAAAACCGAAAGGAGCACGGCCAACAGGGGTTTTTTTAATCTGGGTGTTCGAAAGCACAAAGATCTGGGGCTGAACAAAGGGGAAGGGGACGGTGTACAGATAAGACAGTTCAGAGAAAAAGGGGGTGCAGATTTGGGAACTTTTGAAACAGAGGTTTTTGATTTTATACCCCATTTTTTGTGGAAGGCACCCAGTGAAGAGATGCAGAAGAGGAGTGTGTTTCAATTTTTTCTTTCTTGGACCAGTCGAGCGCGAGTTTTTTTTTTGCGTTTAAGAAGTGGATAATGAGCTGGGGCACCAAAAAAAAATTACATAGTCCCCAAAAGTAAAAAAAAAGAGAATGTGACAAGCTTGGAAATTGCATCAGTGGGCAAATCTGGAATCGCGCTTATGCGCCTAATTGAAGTAAAGCTGGCAGGTGGGGATGAAAGTTTTCATGAGATTTTTGTGAAAAACTATCCAAATACTTCACAGGTTGGACAAAGGAATGAGTATTGCCGAATTCTATTGAAGTTTTTGCGATAGAGGGAAAGTTTATGTTGGGTCCCTATGAGCATGGCTTCGGTTTTATCGGCATTAAGTTGTAACTTGTTCTGAGTCATCCAGTTTTGAATGTCTTGAAGGCAGTAGGACATATTTGTCAGGAGGGAAGGCAAGTTTTCAACAGTATCACTGCACTGAAGCTGAGTATCATCGGCATAGAAATGATGATCAATATGGTGGTTGTTATTATATGTGAGAGTGGAGCAGTGTAGAGAGTAAAGAGAACAGGGCCCAGGTCTGATCCCTGCGGGACTCCACATTCCATTTATGACGGTTTTGATTGAATTTTGTTTACAATACTTTCTGGAACCTGTTTGTGAGGTATGAAGTAAACCAGGTGAGGGCTGTGCCGTTAATACCAAACTTTATTTGGAGGCGAGAAAGAAGAATTGAGTGATCTATGGTATCAAAGGCTGCAGATAAGTCAAGAAGAGTGAGGAGGGAGATTTTTCCTGCATCGGAAGCAAGTAGAAGTGTATCTAAAGTGTGGACTAGGGTGGTTTCGGTGCTGTGGTTGGGGCGATAGGCAGATTGAAAAGGGGGAAGGAGATCATTGGAATGAAGGTGACTATTGAGCTGTTTGAGAACGACTTTTTCTAGTACTTTAGAGACAAAGGGTAAGTTTGAGACAGGCCTAGAATTCTTCAGAATGTTGGGATCGAGGTCGCGCTTTTTCAGTAGAGGTGTGACTATTGCTGTTTTAAGAGCTGATGGAAAATTTCCTGACACAAGAGATGAGTTTACTATTTTAGTGATAATAGGTACAAGTTGTGGAAGGCATTGTGAGAAAACAGGAGCAGGTTTTGGGATCAAGGTCGCATGATTTTATAGTCATTTCCTTCGAATTGTCATGATTTCTTTTTCACTTGTGGGGATGGAAGGAAAAGAGAGGAGTCAGTGAACTGAGCATCAAGTGGAGCAGGCTGGAATGAGTCTGAATCCAGTCTGGAGCGTATGTTTCGAACTTTGTCTGAAAAAAGGCAGAAAATATGGATGGAAGTTCAGACAGGCTGTGGGTGTTAGGCAGAGAGTTGTTTTTTGCAGATCCAAGGAGATTTGAGGTGAGGGAAAAAAAAAAAAAATTTTATGGATGTAGCACAGAGAACTTGGGAAGAGTAGTAGTCTGTCTTTGCTGAATGGATTAAGAGTTTGACTTTGTTTATTTGTTTTCGGAAAAGCTGTTTGTTGATTTCGGTTTTTGACTTCCGCCACTGCCGTTCTAGTTGCCGGCGTTTGCGCTTCGCTATCAAGATGTCTTGGGTATACCATGGCGCACAGGGTCTGTCAGGGAGGAGATGGTCAGTAGGAGGTGCATTGATCATCAGCAGTTTGGCGGAGAATAGTGTTATAGTGATCAGAGAGGTCAGTGTGGTCAGATGTTTGTGAAAAACGTTCGGAAGCTTGTGAAGAGAAGGTATGAATGTCTAAGGCCTTAAGATTGCGACGAGTAACATATTTCTTCTTTCTGACAGGTTTTGTGATGTTAAGATGGAAAAATGGCGGAATGATCAGAATGCAGTTCGTCGGTGACAGAAACAGATTGTGACAAGATTAAATGAAGCATTAGTAATCAGCCAGTCTAAAATATGACCAGACCTGTGCGTTGCTTCGTTTACCAGTTGAGAGAGAGAGAATGGTTGGACAGAGAAAGAGAAAGACGTTTGACATCTGGAGAAGACTGGTTGTCGAAATGGAAGTTGAAGTCACCAAGAATTATAAGTTTAGTGGGAGAGAGGCTGTAGTGGTCGAGGAGTGACTGGAATTCTTGGTGAAAAAGAGAAGATTTACGGCTGGGAGGTGGACGGTAAAGGCAGCAGAAAGTAATAGAGTGGCCAGGTAGGTTGAGACCGATTTCGCAAACTTCCAAAGATTCATGAGAGAATTGAAGGAAGTGACTGAAAGAAAGAGACGGTTCCAATGTGTTTTTGAGAATGATGGCACTCACACCTCCTCGAGAGAGTCGGTGGAAAGAAACAGTTTTATATCCAGCGAGGATTCAGCTGTTTTATTTTGGTTCATGGCCATGTGATTTAAGCCAAGTTACGGTGAGGAAGGTTCATCAATGTTTTTATCAATAGATGAAATCAGAGATGTAGCGTCTTTTCATTTGGACAGACAGACTGCACATTGAACAAACAAACTCGAAGCGATATCTAAGGAGGTGGAGAGGATTGAAGATGAAAGTGGAGTTTGGACAAGCATCAGAGGAAGAGGACGAAGCGATGTGGTGATGCGGCTAGCGAAGAACAGACAAGATTTGGGGATGGTGAATCAGGAGTAGAAATGGTGAAAGAACTGTGGCTAATCAGGGAATCAGTTTTTGAAACACCTCATGAATATACATCATCATCATCAGAACAAAAACATAATCAGAGTCACCAAACAACAGAACAGTGAACAGCTGAAGTGCGGTGGAAGCACATGTGAAGAGGGATTGTCAGGTGGTTAACAAATTGACGTCAAGTGAGGGGGGAAGACATGGAGAGGGAAGCCCACCACTGCATGAACCTCTGCCGCCCAGTGGTTCCGTCCTGGTTTGCGCGATGGATGACTAAGTGGTTATAACCCTGCTTCATTTCAAGAGAGCAAGCGTGTATTGTTATTGACATAATTCAGAGCGAGCAATAGCTCAAATGTCTGCGGCTCCTCACTGCCATGGTAGCGAATAACACACCTAGATTTGATTGATGGGGGTGGTATCAGTTCGTGAATCACGTGCAATTGTTGAAGGCAGCAGGTCAGATTACAATGGGTCCAAAGACAGCACAGTCAGGTAAACACAATTCATAAGTCGAATCGAAATTTTGAACAATTCAAACTAAGATGAAAATTATAAATCGAAATATCTCAAAAAGTAGATAAACAAGAAAAAGTTCTGAACCAAATACTCAGGTGAAACCCATGAACAAGAAGATGTAAAAATTACTGGAAAGGAAGCAGAAATACACACACATTCAGCTCTCAACACATAAGCCCCCACACTGTGCTGCACGGCGCAAAGGCAAAAATCTCGTAGACTAGTTTAATAAATGTTTTATGTAGGCAATCTCATTGTTTAATGAATGGCCACCCACAAATTGTTGATAATATCAGAATCAATGAAATAGAACCTACGCAACAAGATCTTTATTCCACACCTTAGAATAAATGGATTAAAACAAGTCAAATATTTTTTTTTTTATTTCTGAGGAGCACAATGGGAACCGTATACCTCCATTTTCTAAAATTAGGCACCTTCCGCACCCCTGACGCGTTATGAAGTTTAAACATTTTCATGGTCTGCATCTTCTTATCTAGATTTGTCCTGCTATGTCTTGTGAGCTGCCCGTACATGTTGCACCATGTTTCTTTGTCTTATGGATGCCGCAATCTAAGAGTATTTAGACAGTCCTTTTTCTGGCTTTGTGTATATTTGTCGTTATGATGTTTCCCTTTTAGCTTTGATGTAATTTGCTTCAGTTGTTTCTAGAGCTTTGTGATGGTATGCTCCTGAATTGGTTGTGTTTTTTGCTGAGGCAGGTATGCAAAAAGCAGTGCAAGCTTATTCTTTGACCCCAATACCAAACACTAGGACTTGACTTCACTTGGCAGCATGGGCTCACACAGACACGTAGCACCACATACCCCATCATACAGGCTGAACTTCTTTCTCTCTCTTTCTTTTTCTTATACACAGACAAACACGTGTGCCCAATTATGCAACATGTCAAATAACACACACACACAACACACTTCATACATACTGTTTGCTAGGGAAGGAGAGAAGGAAGGCGGTAAGGAAGGAGAAGAGTTAGGAGCTGAAGACAGTTGTCCAGGAAATCCAAGGTGTCATTGTCCACCACATCCCGGGAGTCCGGCAAAGCAGGCCTCCTCTTCCTCGACTCTGCATCACGACCAACCTCGGACAGGGGCGCCGCCACGCCTGAACACAAGAGCCACACCACAGAGAGATAACCAATTTAATTTAACACCAAATATCAAGCCTTGGGTTACAAATCATCTGAAACATGTAATTAAACAAACATAAGAGTATTTTACACATGCGACATTCCAAAAAAAAGAAGTACATAAAGAAGTCAAAAACGCTGTTGCACAGGCTAGATGTGTGTATATAAAAAAAGAAGACAAGTCTGCAGGGATCAAAATTCGTTGCTCTTGCAGGGTATCAAAAATATGTCTGCCGTAAACAAGTTAGCTGTCCAAACATAGTCAAAGGTCAGTCTGCAAGGAATATGTGATAACAACTTAACATCATTTAAACGCATTTTTTCCTCGCTTTGAAAAGCATGATCAGATGAAATAAATGACCTGGAGCAATTCTACTGTTTGAGAATAGCGTCATTGTTGATGAAAAGTTATCTGTAAGCCCTTAAAGCAATAAATATTAACAAATCTCCAGGACCAGATGGTATATGTGAAAGGAACCCTGAAATTCTGCGCTACTGAGCTTGCCAGTGTCCTTCAACACCTGTTTCCAAGCCTCACGGATACTTGTCATATTCCCAGTTATTTGGAAAACTTCCAAGGGTAATACCCCTTCCAAAGAAACCCAATCCTTCTCGGCCTAAACGATTTTAGACTGTAGCTCTCACATCTCTTGTGATGAAAACGCTAGAAAAGGTCGTAAAATCTCTCATTCTTTCCGCTACTGAGAAAGACCTTGACCCACTACAATTTGCGCACAGATCTCGAAGGGGTGTCGAAGATGTCAAACTATTCATTTCGAACAAGTTGTATATAGTCACTTGGGACACCTGACTCTCGTGCCCGAATAGTGTTCGCTGACAGGTTCAGCTTTCAATACATTACCTTCTGGTTAAAAAATAATTTCAAAATTTGACGTAGACAATCAACTTGTTCATTGGCTGATTGAATTTTTAACCAACAGACCACAGCGTGTTTTTACCAACAAACTCTTCATCGGTTAGATTTACCTGCCTGGTTCACCACACGGTTGCGTCCTCTCCCCACTTCTGTACATTCTATACACAGATGATTGCAGAAGCAGCTATGAAATTCCTTTCTGGTAAAGTTTCGCAGACGACAATGCTCTGTTATCTCTTATTCGGATCAGTCTTAGACCACGGTCCAGCCCTCTCCGAGTTTCGCACACTGGTGTGATGAGGCCTATCTGGAGCTGAATGTTTCTTAAACTAAAGATCTGCCTAACGGACATCAAATGAGCACCTTCTGTCATTCTACACACACTCTTCCTGAATTGTCTAACTTTTATTATAGTGGTAAGACCGTAAAATGAACTACAAACATCATAGACAGACGACCAATAGACAGACAAACAAGAGACAAGCTCAGCTCATCCGACTACGACATGATAGAGAATTGTTATGTTTTCAATCTTTCTGGAAAAAAGGCAGGAGAATTTTGACCAAGAAGGCAGAAAGTAGAGAAGAAGGAGGTGATAGTAAGAAAAGGGATAAGAAATAAATAAAGAGAAGGACAGAAAAGAGGTAATCCCTAGCACAGAATTCTCAGAAGATGGGAACGCTAGTTATACTGCCATGCCCGGACATCCCCACAGAGGATGTAGCTATCTGACCCTGCGGCTGCAACATAAGGAACTCAGCTATGGCTAAAGGAGAGGTTGGAATCACAACGCAGAATAGCAGGTACAGTAAGGTCACAGAAGATACTACGGTAAAAGAAACTATTGTCGTTTTATTTGATAGTTCACAGTCTTGTTCACTGTTCAGTACTTTTTACCTTTATGAGTTGATTCTCAGTGACAGTTTTCTTTATTGAATAATTTTCTATATTCTCCCCCTGTTCCTTGGCTAGAGCTTCGAATTCACCATTGTTAATTTTGCGTATGCAAACCTTTTTTAATCCACCATGAATGGGGTAGCTGCATTACGACTTCGGGGTTATATTTCACATGCTTTTATGTGTACATGTTTAGGTGTTAGCTTTTGTTGTGTCCATTTGTCATTAACCAAAAGCACTTTCCTTCATAATGCATTGAGCTAATAAATCCCCCCGACCTACCATCTCTGTCATTCTACACACACTCTTCCTGAACTGTCTAACTTTAATTATGTGGTAAGGCCGTATTTTAACTACAACATCATAGACAGACCCCAACCGATAGACAGACAGACATACAATTTAAACAAACGGACAAACAGGCAGGCAAACAGACAGACAATAGGCAGCCAAACAAACAACAGACAGACAGACAAGAGACAGACAGACCGGGATCCGCCACGTACGGCAAACGCCTCTGTTTCCCTCAATTCTGCGGCATCGTTTCTTTCTTCCCACAGCACTTTACCCACGACGCACACACAGCCTCTGATGTAAGAGCATTTCCTCCGTAGAGTGATGGCCAAGCGTCCTCTGGCCTCACAATCCATCAGCTGCCAAGGGTAACATCATCATCATCATCATCACCAATCATCATCAAACATCCATCATCCATCATCATAGTCCCTTATCCATCATCTTCTTTTTTCTTTGTCGTCGTGTCGCCATATCATCATTGTCGACATTGCATCATCGTCAATCATCATCAATCATCACCAACCATCTTCTTCGTCCTCATCGTCCGTCCGTCATCAGGCATCATCCAAACATTACGTCGTCGTAGTCGTTACAATCGTGTTAATGATCATCGTCGTCATCAACCATCCGTCATCCATCATCATATAATCTTCGGTCCGTCCTCCGACATCATCTTCATGAGCATCATCGTCCGTCGTCGTAGTGGAGTTCATCATACATCAATCATCATCGTCGTCGGTCGTCATCGTTGACTTTATCATCATCACAACTCTATCAATCCCCCCTGTCGTTATTATCTCATCGTAGTATTCATATACGTCGTCACCATGGTGGTCGGTCATCAACATTAATAAATCATTATCATCCTCATCATTGTCCATTCATTCTTCAACAATAGCAACAGTAATATTGCTTAACACTGTCATTGTCAATTGTCAAGATTTCATTCTCCATTCAGCCGCATAGCAGAAAAACAAAACCCCAACAAAAAGTAATTTATCACTGACTAATCAGTCAGGCCAATGACCCAAAAACCAGCCAACCGACCAGTTTAGCAATCAAGCCAACATATAACCAACCAGCCAACCATCCAACCAAATCAACCGACCAACCAATAACCAACCAAACAACCAGCCAGCCAACCAACCAGCCATCATATATTCAACCAACACACCAGCCAGCCACCCAACCCAACCAATCAATGTTTCAACCAACACATCAGCCAGCCAATCAACCAACCAACAAACCAACAGCCAGACTCTCACTAGAACTAATGTACTGCACAGTATCGACCAGAGCGGACAGAAGGATCAACAGCAAACACAGAGGGAGAAGACGGGCCATCTTTCACAGTGGATCTCCTAGTCTCTGTCTTTCACAGTCCAAGGTGTTCTGCAATCCTTCAACATAATACAAAGTGCAACAACGTGGACAGACGGTATTGTTATTATCTGAAAAACGTTTCTTAGATTGCATGCAAAGTTTTATCATCACACTGAATCAGATTATGCCATAACATTCAGCTTCATTTAGAATGTTGATAGCTTCCTTGGTTTGTTTTTCAACAGTGTATCAACATCATCTTTGTTTTCTTTTCTATCAAGTCATGCCAGCGGGTGGAGTGCACAAAGGTTGTTTCAGTCTGACTCTTTGTTCAGTAACAGAAAAGATAACTTGCCACAAAATCAAATATAACGACCTTTTTCTATTGCAGAATGATATTTCAAATCATTCCTTTACTTTTTGAAATAGGAAGTTTAGATATGTTTAAACCATTTCCTGCTTTTGTATTTTTCAAACTTTTGGGTAAAAATAAAGTCAGTGTTGGTTTTAGCTTTCATCTTCTACATTTCAAGACCTCTTTCAAGCTGGTCTAGAACAAAGAAGGCGTCAGAGAAAAAGTACTCTCCAAAATGTCTCTGAACGTAGAACATGTGAACCAACTTTGAACTTGACTTGGATAAGAAATTTTTGCAGTTCTAACCACGAATGGTGAGAAAATATATAACAGACAATGCTGCTTCATTGAAACAGTCTGGTGTTGTTCATAAGGTATCATTACAAAAACCACCACCACCCACTAAATCAAGAGGATCAACCAATCAAACCTTTGGCAAGACACCTTCACTGTATATAATGATTTGACAAAGAGTTACAACATGTGGTAAGTTTTAAGCAATTTGATTTTCTCCATGATTGAAAGCATGGTTAGTTGGGTTTATTTTCCAGAGATGCAAACTGGGCTTCTAGTAATATACACTGCTTGGACAATCAGTCTGAATAAAATAAGAAGAAAAATGGTCAGCTTTGTCAACACTTCTTCCACTTACTTACATAAAAGGGAAATCGGTAAAGGTGTCCCATAACCTATGTGGTCGTAGGGGAGCGAGGCGTCAGGAGACCTCAGCTTCTCTAAGGGTCACATATTCAGGGTGGCGCCCATCTCCTCTACCTCCTTGATTTACCTTTCCTCACCCTTAAGAGGCAGGTACCGATTTACAGCTGAGTCAACTGTACTGAAGCCAAAATGCAAACACGGTTACTTATGTAAAGCTACACGCAAACTTTGTCTTGCTTCTGCTTGGTCTATTCCACACTTGTGCCTTTCTATTTTTTTCATCAAATAGAATATGGCATTCCTTCTTTTGTTGACATTAGGTAGGGTTACATTGAAATAGACAGGAGTATTGTCAAGATGAGAGAGAACAAAACACCCTTCCTTGAAGTCTTGGATAACAGACCAAGTTTGTACTTCATGTTGGAAAATGATCAGTGGTGTGTCACTCTCAGCAGACAAGGAGTGCAGATGTGTTTGGTCAGTGTCACTCTCTGAACATGTAGCTAAACTTTAGCCATATTACTTTACTAGCTAGATACACTACATATCAAAGGCATGGTGTCAAACATTACAACATGAATACTGTTCAGAAGTTGGGGACTTACCTGTAGGTTCTTGATCCTGTGCAGGGAATGATGTGGACCCTCCACTTCAGCCTGTTTTATACAGTCCCCCAGCACACAGCCAGGCTGGTAACTTCAGCACCGGACTGTACACGTGGCCAGCTGCATGTCCGTCTGTCTGTCTGTCTGTCTGTCTCTCTGTCTGTCTGTCACCAACATTTTGTGTTTCATCATAGATTCTCCTTCTCTGAAGTTGTCTTTAAACTGTCAACCCTCTTCACCTGAAAGGAAGCTGCTAGGAAGATGACACCACTGACAACAGCTGCTATCCTCTGTCTGTTTTGAAGGGAGTTGTCTCCTGATAGAAACTGAAGACTGGAAGAACACACATCCCTCCTGCTCATAAAACATAAACATTCCTCCATCACAACGACTTCAGTGGAATTCAGCAATACGTCGGTTCCTCTGTCCAGCTCTGTGAAATATCTAGGTGTGGTTCTTGACAACACACTCTCTATGAAAAAATTAATCACCCAGACCTGCCAGTCTTGCTACTATCAATTACGGTGCATAAGTGCAATTCGCAAGTATCTGTCTACTGAAGCAACATCCAAACTTGTCACATCTCTCATTCTTTCTCGACAAGACTACTGTAATTCTCTCTTGGCTGGTTTGCCGGCATCATCCATCCACTCCCTTCAACGCATACAAAACTCTGCAGCTCGACTGGTCCTTAGAAAGAAAAAATTTGAACACATCACTCCTCTTTTGCGATCTCTTCACTGGCTGCCTGTCTCAAAAAGAATAAAGTATAAGATTAATACCCTTTGTTTCAAATGTCTCCACAAATCTGCACCTTCTTATCTCTGTAACTGTCTTCACCTGTACACTCCGTCCCGTTCCCTTCGTTCAGCTGTAGATACTTTGTGCTTTCGAACACCCAGATTTAAACAAACCACTGTTGGCCGTCTCTCTTTCTCTGTTTCCAGTCCTTCCACATGGAACGACCTCCCTCTTCCACTTCGCCAAAAGCCTTCATTTGATTCTTTCAAATCTAGCCTCAAAACGCACTCGCTTTCCCCCAGCCAAGTTAAGCAGCGTCGAGCGTGGTTACCAGTTGGATGGGTGACCGTTTGAGCGCCTTGGCTTCAGTACAGTTCCCCCAGTTCACCCAGCTGTAAATGGGTACCTGTCCTCTTTAGGGTCAGGGAAGGTAAAGCAGCGAGGGAGAGGAGATGGGCGCCGCCCTCAATATGCTGGCCCTAGAGAAGTGAGGTCTCTGACGCCTCGCTCCCCTACGACCTTATAGGTTATGGGACCCCTTTACCTTTTTTTTTTTATACTTCTCAATAGCTGCCTTCACCTCCACCCCCCCTCCCCCACCTAAGTGTGTTGTGTATATAAATTTGATATTTGTTTATCTTGATATTTATGGATGGTTGCATGCGTGTGAATGATTTGAATGCAAGCGCTTTGATTTGCTTACTTTACAAGATTCAGCGCAATATAAATTCCATACATTATTATTATTATTATTATTATACAGTAATGACGGGGATACTGCATTGATCATTCCTTTTATAAAAGTTAAAAAAATATATTACATTGGAATGAATCATTCCATCTTTACTGCAGAATTAACTGCAATTTTGATGGCTTTTTATCATTTGCTTGACTTTCCACGAATCATACAACAGGTTCTTTAGTGCGTTGATTCAAAGTCAGTTTTGCAGTCTCTTAGACATTCAGGTTCGAAAGCTAGACAAGATCTTGCAACAGAAATTAACTATGCTAAGTGTACGGCAAGCATAGAAGACGCACTAATACAACAGAATCACGCAGTCCAGATAAAAAGGTCAGGTGATATCCAACATAAATCACAGTTGAAGAAAGGAGAATTTGAAAAGGATCAATACACATGTACCTGTACACCACAACAATAGTGACAGACAGATAAACAGTACATCCAGAAGAAGGACCACAATGATGGAAAAAAAGAAAAAGAGAAATAAATTTAGAATTAATTCGGCAGCTTACACTGATCAACTTTCATTCCATCTGTGTAATGTTGGGCTAATATGGCGTTCACAGTCACTGTATGGCAGACATTTTTGTACTTGAATCTGCCACTGTTCTCATGCATGAATCTGTGCAATCATTCCTTTACTTCACACGATATTTCATTGACATACTTTTCGGTGCTCATATAGACAGGGGAAATCACCACATCAAATAAATGCAGTTTAACAAGCGTAAAAACATGTAGACTATAACACAGCTTGACATCAACATTATTTTAGAGAGAGAGGAAAGAGAAAGAGAGAGAGAGAGAGAGAGAGAGAGAGAGAGAGAGAGAGAGAGAGAGAGAGAGAGAGATCGATCTTGAACTCAAAGATTTATTCACAAAAAGGCCATTGGCCCATACATGAAGGGGGGTTGCCGAGCTGCTTAGTGTTGTAGTGAGAAAAATAAGGAAGCACAAAAAACCAAAATGTATTTGTATAACCACCACCACAATAAAAATCAGTTCCAAAAAATATTACTTAAGAAATTAAGATATCTCTTATTCTAAAGGCTTTACACAAATATAAAGCAAGTCTGTGCACAATCTCAGGGTGACTAGATGCCATGAGTAGACAGAATCTAAATAAAATAGGCTGTCTACTATACTTTACCGGAATGTAATTCTGTCTTACATCTTCTAATACTGGACAGCACAGCACAAAATGCACTTCATCTTACGCTGTTTGCTTACATAATGGGTATAGCAACCTGAGGTCATCATCATCATGTTCTATATATCTAAATTTATGAACATTTATGTCTGATAAACAAAGTCTAAACTTAGACATAATTCTTTTCAAATGTATGTCCATATCAAGTTTTAGATAAGGTTTGACATGTGTGAACCTATAATTTTGTCTGTTCATTTGAAACCTTTCACTGTTTTGTATATGACCACTCCACTGCTGCCAACGGCAGTCAATCAATCTTTGCCTAAACTCTCTACAATTTCCGTCACCTTGATTGAGCCAAACAAACCCAAAGCCATGTTTACATAAACAGGTACGTATTTGTGAAGTCCAGGTGCTTTTGCCCTTCACATCTAGATCATAAAGCATCTTGTAAGACTTAAAAGGTAACCTGCACTCATCTATATACAGAATATTAATCCAATATCTAATGCATCTTACAGCAGTATTAACAGAGAGAGGATAGCTATTGGTTTCACTGTAAACAAGATCATTAGGTGTACGTCTATCTAAGCCTAAAAACTGCTTTAAAGCAAAGAGGTGAACTGATTCACAATGTGTTACAGCTGCATCCAGTTCCCAAATTTCCGCGCCACAGTGGGTTGTATTTGTGCATCAAATATCTTAATGAACAAGTCAAACGCATTATTATTCAATAATCGTAATTTTTTCAAAACAATTAACAAGCTTCTTCTACCTCGACTTGCCAGATCTTTACATGCAGTTGTGAAACTAAGCTTTGTAGAAAAACAGATTCCTAAATATTTATATACATTAATCACAGGCATGACTTTTCCATTGTACAGCCATTTTTCGTGAGCAACTAAATAACCACTTTTTCTGAATACAAAAATATTACTCTTATTTAGATTAACCTTAATATCAAATGCTGTTGTAGCACTGCTTCAGCTATTCAACTGCTGTTGTAAGCCTACGACAGTTTCAGATAGCAGGATGACATCAACAGCAAACAGAAGAATAAACAATTCTGTGAAATCTTGAGGAAAAGTGGCACCATGTTTACCCTTATTAATGACTTCTATGCCTAACTCATTAATGAAAACAGAAAATAAAAGAGGGCTACATACATCACCCTGTTTGACCCCTGTCAATATATTATGTCCGTCAGCTTAGATCCACATCTTATCTGCTTTTGACATTCTGATACATGGCTCTCAAACAACGTAATAATTTACCCTTCACAACATTTTTCAGGAGAATAGGCCATAACCAGTTTCTATTTACAGAATCAAATGCCTTTTCAAAGTCAATAAATGCTACATAGAGCTTACGGTTATGAGCAAACTGTTTCTGGATAAATGCAAGTAGAGTAAACATATGATCTATAGTGGAATACCCTCTCTTAAAACCAGCTTGGTGTTCACCTGTAATGTTGTTTTTCTTAACCCATTCGTAACCTATTATTAATGAGGGTACTGTACAGCTTACTACTTATATCACTAAAAGGGATTCCCTTGTAGTTATTAGAGTTGTCAACATCGCCTATTTTGTGTAATGTTAGAATGATAGATTCAGTCCAGTTATCTGGAAAAGACCATTATCAAACATTTTGTTGAATAATTTCAGCAGAAAAAGTACATTTTCACCTCCATTTTTAAATAATTCTCCAATGATTTGATCAGGACCAGCTGATTATCATGTTTAAGTCTTCTAAGTGCCAATAATATTTCATCTTTAGATATGGAACGATCAAAATCTTCCTCAGTTTCTTCATAGTCACCATCAGATTTCATGGACTTGTCTACTGAGTCTTTCTTTAGCAGGGTTTTGAAGTGCTGCAACCAGCTGTCGACAGATATATTATTCTTTGGCTGACTCTTTTCTAAATGAAGCCTTCTTAATATTCTTCCAGAACTGAACTTGAGAGAGAGAGAGAGAGAGAGAGAGAGAGAGAGAGAGAGAGAGAGAATGACAATGACAATGCCGAGAGAGAGAGACAGAGACAAAGCAGAGAGAGAGAGAGAGTCGAAATTTTGCTTTCCAAAGGTTTTGATGCAGAAACAGCTTCTTTATTATTTAGATTTTCAGTAGTCAACTCATCTTCAACGTTGTATAAAAAAAAATCGTGCGTGTGTTTGTACCTGCTTGTGTATATGTGCGTTCCCATGTGTGTAGGGGGGGGGGAGGAGGGATGTGTGTTCTTCCAGTCTTCAGTTTCTATCAGGAGACAACTCCCTTCAAAACAGACAGAGGATAGCAGCTGTTGTCAGTGGTGTCATCTTCCTAGCAGCTTCCTTTCAGGTGAAGAGGGTTGACAGTTTAAAGACAACTTCAGAGAAGGACAATCTATGATGAAACACAAAATGTTGGTGACAGACAGACAGAGAGACAGACAGACAGACAGACAGACATGCAGCTGGCCACGTGTACAGTCCGGTGCTGAAGTTACCAGCCTGGCTGTGTGCTGGGGGACTGTATAAAACAGGCTGAAGTGGAGGGTCCACATCATTCCCTGCACAGGATCAAGAACCTACAGGTAAGTCCCCAACTTCTGAACAGTATTCATGTTGTAATGTTTGACACCATGCCTTTGATATGTAGTGTATCTAGCTAGTAAAGTAATATGGCTAAAGTTTAGCTACAGGTTCAGAGAGTGACACTGACCAAACACATCTGCACTCCTTGTCTGCTGAGAGTGGCACACCACTGATCATTTTCCAACATATGGTACAAACTTGGTCTGTTATCCAAGACTTCAAGGAAGGGTGTCTTGTCCTCTCTCATCTTGACAATACTCCTGTCTATTTCATTGTAACCTTACCTAATGTCAACAAAAGAAGGAATGCCATATTCTATTTGATGAAAAAAATAGAAAGGCACAAGAGTGGAATAGACCAAGCAGAAGCAAGACAAAGTTTGTGTGTAGCTTTACATAAGTAACCGTGTTTGCATTTTGGCTTCAGTACAGTTGACTCAGCTGTAAATCGGTACCTGCCTCTTAAGGGTGAGGAAAGGTAAATCAGGGAGGTAGAGGAGATGGGCGCCACCCTGAATATGCTGACCCTTAGAGAAGCTGAGGTCTCTGACGCCTCGCTCCCCTACGACCACATAGGTTATGGGACACCTTTACCGTTTCCCTTTATGTAAGTAAGTGGAAGAAGTGTTGACAAAGCTGACCATTTTTCTTCTTATTTTATTCAGACTGTATTGTCCAAGCAGTGTATATTACTAGAAGCCCAGTTTGCATTCTCTGGAAAATAAACCCAACTAACCATGCTTTCAATCATGGAGAAAATCCAAATTGCTTAAAACTTACCACATGTTGTACTCTTTGTCAAATCATTATATACAGTGAAGTGTCTTGCCAAAGGTTGATTGGTTGATCCTCTTGATTTAGTGGGTGGTGGTGGTTTTTGTAATGATACCTTATGAACAACACACCAGACTGTTTCAATGAAGCAGCATTGTCTGTTATATATTTTCTCACCATTCGTGGTTAGAACTGCAAAAATTTCTTATCCAAGTCAAGTTCAAAGTTGGTTCACATGTTCTACGTTCAGAGACATTTTGGAGAGTACTTTTTCTCTGACGCCTTCTTTGTTCTAGACCAGCTTGAAAGAGGTCTTGAAATGTAGAAGATGAAAGCTAAAACCAACACTGACTTTATTTTTACCCAAAAGTTTGAAAAATACAAAAGCAGGAAATGGTTTAAACATATCTAAACTTCCTATTTCAAAAAGTAAAGGAATGATTTGAAATATCATTCTGCAATAGAAAAAGGTCGTTATATTTGATTTTGTGGCAAGTTATCTTTCTGTTACTGAACAAAGAGTCAGACTGAAACAACCTTTGTGCACTCCACCCGCTGGCATGACTTGATAGAAAAGAAAACAAAGATGATGTTGATACACTGTTGAAAAACAAACCAAGGAAGCTATCAACATTCTAAATGAAGCTGAATGTTATGGCATAATCTGATTCAGTGTGATGATAAAACTTTGCATGCAATCTAAGAAACGTTTTTCAGATAATAACAATACCGTCTGTCCACGTTGTTGCACTTTGTATTATGTTGAAGGATTGCAGAACACCTTGGACTGTGAAAGACAGAGACTAGGAGATCCACTGTGAAAGATGGCCCCGTCTTCTCCCTCTGTGTTTGCTGTTGATCCTTCTGTCCGCTCTGGTCAGATACTGTGCAGTACATAGTTCGTAGTGAGAGTCTGGCTGTTGGTTTGTTGGTTGGTTGATTGGCTGGCTGATGTGTTGGTTGAAACATTGATTGGTTGGTTGGCTGGCTGGCTGGTGTGTTGGTTGAAATATTGATTGGCTGGTTGGTTGGCTGGCTGGTTGATTGGTTGGTTAGTTGGTCGGTTGATTGGTTGGCTGGTTGGCTGGTTGGTTAAATGTCTGGCTTGATTGCTAAATGGTCGGTTGGCTGGTTGGGTCATTGGCTGACTGATTAGTCAGCTGATAAATTACTTTTTGTTGGGTTTGTTTTTCTGCTCTGCGGACTGAATGGAGAATGAATCTTGACACATTGACAATGACAATGTTAGCAATATTACTGTTGCTATTGTTGATAATGAGACAATGATGAGGATGATAATGATTGCAATAATGATGATGACGACCACAATGGTGACGACGAATATGATGACTACGCTGATGATAATAACGACAGAGGGGATCGATGATTGTGATGATGATAAAGACAACGATGACGACGACGACGACGACGATGATGATGATGATGACAATCACAACGACGACGACGATGATGATAATGATGATGACGTCGAGGACGACGAAGATTATGATGATGATGACGATGGTGATGACGGCGATGATCATTACAACGATGATAACGACTACGACGACGGTGATGTTGATGATGCTGATGACGACGACGATGAGGACGAAGAAGATGGTGGTGATGATTGATGATGATGATGACGATGATGAGAATGTCGACAATGATGATGATGGCGACGACGACGACAAAGAAAAAGAAGATGATGATAACGACTATGATGATGATGATGATGATGATGATGATGATGATGATACCCTGTGCAGCTGATGGAGTGTGAGGCCAGGAGACGCTTGCCATCACTACGGAGGAAATGCTGCTACATCAGAGGCTGTCGTGTGCGTAGTCGGGTCAAGTGCTGTGGGAAGAAAAGATGCCGCAGAATTAGAGGAAACAGAGGCGTTTGCCGTACGTGACGTATCCCTGACTGTCTGTCTCTTGTCTGTCTGTCTGTCTGTTTGTTTGGCTGCCTATCTGTCTGTCTGTTTGCCTGCCTGTTTGTCCGTTTGTCTATATATGTATGTCAGTCTGTCTATCGGTCTGTCTGTCTATGATGTTTGTAGTTCAACTTACGCCTTACCACCATAATTAAAGTTAGACAGTTCAGGAAGAGTGTGTGTAGAATGAAGAAGATGGGGGCGGGGATTAATTAGCAATGTTATGAAGTGAAAGGGCTTTTGGTTAATGACAAAATGGACACACACAAAAGCTAACCACCTAACATGTACACATCAAAGCATGTGAAAATAACCCCGAAGTCGTTTAAAGCAGCTACCTTCATGGTGGATAAAAAGGTTGCATACGCAAAATCTAACATTGGTGAATCTCGAAGCTCTAGCCGAGGGAACAGGGGAGAATATAAAATTATTCAATAAAGAAAACTGTCACTGAAGAATCAACTCATAAAGGTAAAGTACTGAACAGTGAACAAGTAACTGTGAACTATCAAATAAAACGACAATAGTTTATTTTACCGTAGTATCTTCTGTGACCTTACTGACCTGCTATTTCTGCGTCTGTGATTCCAACCTCTCCCCTCTAGCCATAGCTGAGTTCCTTATGTTGCAGCCTCAGGGTCAGAAAGCTACATCCTCTGTGGGATGTCGGGCATGGCAGTATAACTAGCGTTCCCATCTTCTGAGAATTCTGTGCTAGGGATTACCTCTTTTCTGTCCTTCTCTTTATTTCTTTCTTATCCCTTTTCTTACTATCACCTCCTTCTTCTCTACTTTCTGCCTTCTTGGTCAAAATTCTCCTGCCTTTTTTCCAGAAAGATTGAAAACATAACAATTCTCTATCATGTCGTAGTCGGATGAGCTGAGCTTGTCTCTTGTCTGTCTGTCTATCGGTCTGTCTATGATGTTTGTAGTTCAACTTACGGTCTTACCACTATAATAAAAGTTAGACAATTCAGGAAGAGTGTGTGTAGAATGACAGAAGGTGCTCTTCTGATGTCCGTAGGCAGATCTTTAGTTTAAGAAACATTCAGCTCCAGATAGGCCTCATCACACCAGTGTGCGAACTCGGAGAGGGCTGGACCGTGGTCTAAGACTGATCCGAATAAGAGATAACAGAGCATTGTCGTCTGCGAACTTTACCAGAAAGGAATTTTCATAGCTGCTTCTGCAATCATCTGTGTATAGAATGTACAGAAGTGGCGAGAGGACGCAACCGTGTGGTGAACCAGTGCAGGTAAATCTAACCGATGAAGAGTTTGTTGGTAAAAACACGCTGTGGTCTGTTGGTTAAAAATTCAATCAGCCAATGAACAAGTTGATTGTCTACGTCAAATTTTGAAATTATTTTTTAACCAGAAGGTAATGTATTGAAAGCTGAACCTGTCAGCGAACACTATTCGGGCACGAGAGTCAGGTGTTCCCAAGTGGCTATACAACTTGTTCGAAATGAATAGTTTGGCATCTTCGACACCCCTTCGAGATCTGTACGCAAATTGTAGTGGATCAAGGTCTTTCTCAGTAGCGGAAAGAATGAGAGATTTTACGACCTTTTCTAGCGTTTTCATCACAAGAGATTTGAGAGCTACAGGTCTAAAATCGTTAGGCCGAGAAGGATTGGGTTTCTTTGGAAGGGGTATTACATTGGAAGTTTTCCAAATAACTGGAATCTGACAAGTATCCAGTGAGGCTTGGAACAGGTGTTGAAGGACACTGGCAAGCTCAGTAGCGCAGAATTTCAGGGTTCCTCGACATATACCATCTGTTCCGGGAGATTTGTTAATATTTATTGCCTTTAAGGGCTTACAGATAACTTTCTCATCAACAATGACGCTATTCCCAAAGAGTAGGGATTGCTCCAGGTCATTTATTTCATCTGATCATGCTTTTCAAAGCGAGGAAAAAAATTGCGTTTAAATGATAAGGTAAGTTGTTATCACATCCCCCTGCAGACCGACTTTGACCTATGTTAGACAGCTCCCATATTTACTGCAGACATATGTTTGATACCCTGCCATGCAGCACGAAATTTGTTCCCTGCAGACTTGTCTTCTATTATACATATACACACACATCTAGCTGTGCAACAGCAGCTTTGACTTCTTTATTTACTTCCTTTTTTTGTTGGTATGTGCCTGTGTAAAATACTACTTACTGTTTGTTTAATACATGTTTCAGATGATTTGTAACCCAAGGCTTGATATTGGTGTAAATGGTTATCTCACTGTGTGTGTCTCTGGTTCAGGACGTGGCGGCCGCCCCTGTCCGAAGGTTGGTCGTGATTGCAGAGGAGGCAGAGGAGGAGCCCGCTATGCCGGACACCCCGGGGTGTGGAGGACAATGACCCTTGGATTTCCTGGACACTGTCTTTAGCTCCTACTCTTCTCCCTTCCTTCCCTCCTTCCCTAGCTCCCTCAGTAAACAGTATGTGTGTAGTGTGTGTGTGTAGGGGGGTGTATTTGCATGTGCTTGTTGACGCAAAGTTATCAAAATTAGGCCAAAAGTGTGTGTCTGTTATAAGAAAAAAAAGAAAGAGAGAGAAGGAGGGAGGTTGGTATCTGTACCCATGTGTACGTGAGTGCATGCATCTGTGTGTCTTTAATTTCACATCTGTTCTCTTAAAGTGATATTAGACGAAGGAGGTGAGAGTGTCATAATGAGATGAGAGCTTTAAGAAAAACAGATGCGAGTTGGTATTGATGTACAGTAAATGACTTTTTCCAAATGGTATCAATAGTAAGTTGCAAAAACATGGCAAATCAACGCAAAAAAATAACATAACAGAATAATTGAAAAAATACTCTACAAATGGAAAGTGAACAATTGTTAGCTACCCGTAAAGGCTGCTGTGAATAAAGCAAAATATAGATTGCGACAGTAAAGGTGTTATAATAGTTTCATGGTCTACTTTACAAAAAAGAAAATACTGGAGATTGCATCAGAGACATTGTCATCTTACATAATAACTCTGGTTTGGCATGCATTTGTGAGAGCACACATGTGTGCCAAGTGAAGTCAAGTCCTAGTGATTTTCATTGGGGTCAAAGAAAAAGCTTGCACAGCTTATTTCATCCTGCCCCAGACAAAAACACAACAATACAGGAAGCACTAACCATCACAAAGCTCTAGAAACAACTGAAGCGAATTACATCAAAGCAAAAAGTGGAAACATCATAACGACAACATATCACAAAGCCAGGGAAAAAAGGACTGTCTGAAATGTGACAACTACACTTAGAATGCGGCATCCATAAGACAAAGAAACTATGAGTTGCAATATGCACGGGCATTTATTTATTTTATTTATACCACTTTAAGTCACGAGATTTCTCTGCCTGAAGTTCGGGTGTTCTCCCCGGGGAGAGCGCGTCGCCACAAGAGCAGTGCCACCCTTTTTTTTTGTCTGCAACTGTATTTATTTCCCTATCAGAGTGGCTTTTTTCTAAGAATTTTGCCAGGGACAACTCTCTTGTTGCCGTGGGTTCTTTTACGTGCGCTGAATAATTTTGTGTAACACACGGTACCTCGGTTTATCGTCTCATCCGAAAGACCAGCGCCCAGACCACCACTCATGGTCTAATGGATGGGGAAAAATTTTCGGGCCCAAACGGGATACGAACCACCGCACACTTCCGACCCGGACTTTTCGCTTTCTAGACAGGCGCGTTACCTCTAGACCACCAATCCAGGGGCATCTCACAAGACAAGCAGACAAATCTAGATAAGAAGACAGCAGACCATGAAAATGTTTACAACTTTCATAAGTCGTCGGGTAGAGACTTATTTCTGAAACAGCAAACATGACAGGTCACCCTCTTTCTATCAAATATATTTTTAGTGCTTTCTTAAAGCTTTGTTTCGATGATGCCATCTTTAGAAAGGGAGGTACACTCCTCCATATTGTTCCCTCAGAAAATGTTTAACTTGTTTTAAACTCTTTATTCTAAGGTGGGGAATAAAGATCTTGTCTGTTTTCATTGATTCTGATATTGTCAACAATTTTTGAGTGTTGTTCCATAAACAATGTTATTCATACGTCAGAATTTATTTCAGCTAGTCGGTTTTGAATGGTATAATGTCTAAGTCTTTGTAATTAATTCTGATTATTGTATTATAATTTGATTTTTTTATAAGTTTTACAGGTCTTTTATGTAGAAAGACTTAGGTGCTTTAAGTTACTTTTATTGGTGTGGTTCCACAAAATAGAAACATTGATGATGAGAGATAAAAATTAATATTCGCCTCAAAAACTAGTTTTCTCGCATTAATATGAAGGAAAATCTTAATTGCCCTAAACTAGTACATGCTTGTGAAAGTGTGCTTTTGTGGTCTGACTATAATGCATTGTGAGTGTAGTATGCTAAGAATAGTTTGCTATGAGCTATATAAGTGTAGTATAACAGGAATAGTTTGCTATGAGCTATATAAGTGTAGTATAACAGGAATAGTTTTCTATGAGCTATATAAGTGTAGTATGCTAAGAATAGTTTTCTATGAGCTATGTAAGTGTAGTATAACAGAAATAGTTTTCTATGAGCTATGTAGTGTAGTATGCTAAGAATAGTTTTCTATGAGCTATGTAAGTGTAGAATAACAGGAATAGTTTTCTATGAGCTATGTAAGTGTATATGATAAGAATAGTTTTCTATGAGCTATATAAGTGTAGTAAGATAAGAATAGTTTTCTATGAGCTATATAAGTGTAGTATGCTAAGAATAGTTTTCTATGAGCTATGTAAGTGTAGAATAACAGGAATAGATTTCTATGAGCTATGTAAGTGTAGTATAACAGGATAGTTTTCTATGAGCTATGTAAGTGTAGAATAACAGGAATAGTTTTTCTATGAGCTATATAAGTGTAGTATGATAAGATAGTTTTCTATGAGCTATGTAAGTGTAGTATGATAAAGAATAGTTTTCTATGAGCTATGTAAGTGTAGAATAACAGGAATAGTTTTCTATGAGCTATATAAGTGTAGTATGCTAAGATAGTTTTCTATGAGCTATGTATTTGTAGTATAACAGGAATAGTTTTCTATGAGCTATGTAAGTGATAGTACGATAAAGAATAGTTTTCTATGAGCTATATAGTGTAGTATGCTAAGAATAGTTTCTTATGAGCTATGTAAGTGTAGTATGCTAAGAATAGTTTTTCTATGAGCTATGTAAGTGTAGATTAACAGGAATAGTTTTCTATGAGCTATATAAGTGTAGTGTAACAGAAATAGTTTTCTATGAGCTATGTAAGTGTAGTATGCTAAGAATAGTTTTCTATGAGCTATGTAAGTGTAGAATAACAGGAATAGTTTCTATGAGCTATGTAAGTGTAGTATGATAAGAATAGTTTTCTATGAGCTATATAAGTGTAGTAAGATAAGAATAGTTTTTTATGAGCTATATAAGTGTAGTTGCTAAGAATAGTTTTCTATGAGCTATGTAAGTGTAGAATAACAGGAATAGATTTCTATGAGCTATGTAAGTGTAGTATAACAGGAATAGTTTTCTATAGCTATGTAAGTGTAGAATAACAGGAATAGTTTTTCTATGAGCTATATAAGTGTAGTATGATAAGAATAGTTTTCTATGAGCTATGTAAGTGTAGTATGATAAGAATAGTTTTCTATGAGCTATGTAAGTGTAGAATAACAGGAATAGTTTTCTATGAGCTATATAAGTGTAGTATGCTAAGAATAGTTTTCTATGAGCTATGTATTTGTAGTATAACAGAATAGTTTTCTATGAGCTATGTAAGTGTAGTACGATAAGAATAGTTTTCTATGAGCTATATAAGTGTAGTATGCTAAGAATAGTTTTCTATGAGCTATGTAAGTGTAGTATGCAAGAATAGTTTTCTATGACTATGTAAGTGTAGATTAACAGGAATAGTTTTCTATGAGCTATATAAGGGGTAGTGTAACAGGAAAGTTTTCTATGAGCTATATAAGTGTAGTATAACAGGAATAGTTTTCTATGAGCTATGCAAGTGTAGTATCACAGGAATAGTTTTCTATGAGTATGTAAGTTTTAGTACGATAAGAATAGTTTTCTATGAGCTATATAAGTGTATATGATAAAATAGTTTTCTTGAGTTATATAAGTGTAGTATAACAGGAATAGTTTTCTAATTAACATGTAAGTGAAAGTATGACAGGAATGGTTTTCTATGAGCTGTATAAGTGTAGTATGCTAAGAATAGTTTTCTATGAGCTATGTATTTGTAGTATAACAGGAATAGTTTTCTATGAGCTATGTAAGTGTAGTACGATAAGAATAGTTTTCTATGAGCTATATAAGTGTAGTATGCTAAGAATAGTTTTCTATGAGCTATGTAAGTGTAGAAATGCTAAGAATAGTTTTCTATGAGCTATGTAAGTGTAGATTAACAGGAATAGTTTTCTATGAGCTATATAAGTGTAGTGTAACAGGAATAGTTTTTCTATGAGCTATATAAGTGTAGTATAACAGGAATAGTTTTCTATGAGCTATGCAAGTGTAGTATCACAGGAATAGTTTTCTATGAGTATGTAAGTGTAGTTACGATAAGAATAGTTTCTATGAGCTATATAAGTGTAGTATGATAAAAATAGTTTTCTATGAGTTATATAAGTGTAGTATGACAGGAATATTTTCTATGATATAAAAGTGTAGTACGATAAGAATAGTTTTCTATGAGCTATATAAGTGTAGTATGATAAGAATATTTTTTCTATGAGCTATGTATTTGTAGTAAACAGGAATAGTTTTCTATGAGCTATATAAGTGTAGTATGATAAGAATAGTTTTCTATGAGCTATATAAGTGTAGTATGATAAGAATAGTTTTCTTGAGCTATGTAAGTGTAGTATGATAAGAATAGTTTTCTATGAGCTATATAAGATGTAGTATGATAAGAATAGTTTTCTATGAGCTATGTATTTGTAGTATAACAGAATAGTTTTCTATGAGCTAATAAGTGTAGTATGATAAGAATAGTTTTCTATGAGCTATATAAGTGTAGTATGATAAGAATAGTTTTCTATGAGCTATGTAAGTGTAGTATGATAAGAATAGTTTTCTATGAGCTATATAAGTGTAGTATGATAAGAATAGTTTTCTATGAGCTATGCAAGTGTAGTATGATAAGAATAGTTTTCTATGAGCTATGCAAGTGGTATGACAGGAATAGTGTTATCGAAAATCTGATTGGTTTTCATGAATAAGGCTGTAACTCTAAAGATTGGAGTATACATCAGTTTGAATATGTCTTTCAAGTGCTTTAGATATAACAAGTAGTATAGAAATTGGTCTGCCATAAGATGGATTAGCCAAGTCACCTGATTTCTAAAAGGGTATAACTTTTTCTGTTTAAACTTCAGGGGATAACATCTTTTCTCAGCACATATTCATTATGTTGGAGTGTCTGTAAGAGCAACTACATTAGTTTTGAATGTTTTGCTCTCAATACCATCAAGATCCTTTGATCCTGATTCTTCTTTTTCATTCTTTTGTTTCAAGAATAATGGAATAACCACTGGTTGGCGTGTGTATGGGTTATTTTCATCAATCTCTTAAAAACTTCCTAAATTGTCACGGGTGGTATAAACAAATCTGAAAGCAGTATTTTTAAAGCAAAATACTGTTCAAATTGTTTTAGATCTTTATTTTGTTTGTTTGATTTTTTGGGTAATTATGCTGGTAACAATGTTTGTAAAACGAGAGTTTCATATTTCTGGGATATTTCCTTTATTTTTTTTCTGAAACTAGAGTTTGATTTCTTATTTGTTAAAGAAATAGTAGCTTTAAAAATTTCAATTTTGGTTTCTGCGTAAAACACATCAATGTTTGAAATTATTTCTTTTTTGCTGCGCCCTTTTATAGTGTTTATCGTTTCGTTGCTGATTGCGTTTATTTTGTTTTGCTCTTAGCAAAGAATCTGTAATCCACATTTCGTGTTCGATTTCTTTTGTAAGCCAGGCAGATCTAGGACAATGATTCCTCTTATTTTCACAAAAGGATTGTCTCTCTCAAAAACGTAGCCATACGATTTACCAAAAGTTAACAGCATCATCAGGATCAGTAATCTGGTAAACAGTACGTACAACGGTCCATCGGTACAACGGTAACGGTACATTTCCTTATGTCAAAATTGTTTCTCTAAATTTTCATATTACGTGTTGTGTGGGGTGTGGGTGTGTGTGTGGGTGTGTGGTGTGTGTGTGTTGTTTGTGTGTGTGTGTGTGTGTGTGTGTGCGCGCGTGGTGCGTGTGTGTGTGTGTTCAAAAGAGAGAGAGGGGGGGGGATTTTTATTCTTTTATTCATTTAATCGAGGATAAAGGAATAAGCACTCATGAGCCTTTTTTACATCCAGTCCCGGGGTGTATGCGGTTTTTTGGGAAAAGTCATCTGTTCCCAACGGCAAACAATAGCCTACTTTTTCGAATAGCAGAACAGGATTTATGGTGTGCAAGATGTTCTTTAGCTTCACACACAGGGCTTTTGGTTTATTAGTCCCATCCGAAGGACTTTGGGGAGAGTGGAGTCTGCACTGATGTTAACTCTAAGGGGTAAAAGTCCCCTCGAACGGGATTCAAACCCGGGTTTTCAGATTGCTAGCCAATGTTCTAACCACTGTCCCCCAAAGCGAGAGAGAGAGAGTTAGAGAGAGAGATAATGACAATGACAATGACAAATTTTTTTTATTTCGAGGATAATGAATAAGCACACATGTGCTTTTTTACATCCAGCCCCCGCCCGTTGGGGTACATCTTAATAATAATAACCCATACTTATACAGTCTCACAATAAAAACAAGGGGAAATAACCCTTTTCAAAAACACTCCCCCCCAACAACCCCCCCCCTACCCCCAAAGCAAGAAAATAAAAGAAAACCATAAAAATACCCCACCCCCACCCCCCAAAAAACCTTAACCAAAACAAACAAAAAACAAAGAGAAGGAAAAAAACCAAAACCCAAAAAAGATGATAAAAAAAGAGAAAAACAGACAACAACAACAAGAACAACAACAACAACAGAGCCAAGAAAAATAACACAACCAAAACTTAAAAAAGTCATAAAGATAAACATCTACACATTGTCAAATGTTACACATTTCTTGTTTTCACATAATTATAAATCAATTAATTAACAAACAAATCATTTCAAATAAAAAATGAAAATATTCACTCAAACTCCCATTCAATTAGTGAAAAATCAAGAAATCGAAAAATCAAATGAATAAACAAAACCAATTAAACAAGAAAAAAAAACCCACAAAACACTCCCCTTCCCAAACACCCCCTCCCCTAAACAAACAACAACCCCCCAAAGTCCAGACTAAATACAAGCGTGCGCGCGCAGCGCACACACCAAACACATACACATACACACACATACACACACACTTACGCACGTATAGCCACGCATGCACACCACCACACACACACCACACACTCTCTCACACATACACACTCACACACACATAATACACACACACACACACACACACACACACACACACACACACACACACACACACACACCCACACACACACACACACACACACATCCTGGATACATATCCATTCGCAAGACATTTCCTCACATACAAGATAATAGACACATGTCATAATTATCAAAATATCATAACCATACATTTGTACAGACAAAACCAGGAAATAAACATTATTTGATGTACGAAGACAGCAAGCCACAAAGCATCAAGAAAAATGACCAATCTAACATCAGCTATTTCAACAATAAACACACAGAACTGCTTTCTTTCCGCTCTCATCTGCGCACACTGTGAATGGGCGCTCATTACTACTCACTGACACACACATACACATACACACACATACACACACACACACACATATTCATGCATGCGCAATCCTATATACACATTATTAGAATTGATACAAAAGTCCACAGAAGTAATGAAATTGTCCAACAGAACATTGCAAATTAACAATCCATACCATTCTGCATTAACAACAAAATACAACCCAAACTTCATTTTAAGGGGGGAAAACTCAGACAAGTTCATTGTTAACAAAATCAAAACAAGCAGGGGCACACACACACACACACACACACACACTACAATTCAAAGCAAGCTCACTAATGTCAGTTACAGAGAGAGAGAGAGAGAGAGAGAGAGAGAGAGAGAGAGAGAGAGAGAGAGAGAGAGAGGATAATTTGGTATAATGCAAGGGAGGATATGTTTACTTTGTTTCCAACAGATCAATTGTGGATTTTTATTTTTGATGCATCAAGTGGATGAAAAAATGACTTTTGAAGATTGTTAATGATTGGAGTTGTCTAGGAAGCGAGTTCCACAGCACAGGGCCTGAGTAAAGTAAGCTAGATTTGAACAAATCTATTCTTGGGATTGGGACACCTGGCTTTTCGGCATTTCTGGAATGATTCATTGGGAACTTGTCTCTCATTGGGAACTTGAGAGAGAGAGAGAGAGAGAGAGAGAGAGAGAGAGAGAGGCATACAAAGAAAGAAAGCAGGGCTTAGTGGCTGTTGTTGTTGCTGTTGTTGGTGGTGTTGTTATCACTGTTGTTGATGTTGCCGTTATGTTGTTGTGATGTTGTTATCACTGTTGTAGTTGATGTTGTTGTTATGTTGTTGTTGTTGATGTTATCACTGTTGTTGTTGATGTTGCTGTTGTGTTGTTGATGTTGCTTGTGTTACATTGTTGTTTTCACTGTTGTTTAAAACAGTCCCCTATTTTTACAACTGCTGCAGATCTTGCCATGGAGGACCTCCTGGCCCTTGCTGCCAGAATGAGGAAGGAACTGCCCTCCATGCCACTTCTTCTTTTGCCAGCTGACCTGAAAGTGTTCCCTGTCAGCCCCTGTCTTCAGACTGCTTTGGCCACGACACTATCCTGTGACCTTACAGTCTGTGTCTTTGTTGCTCTACAAGTCTGTCTGTCTGTCAGTCTCTCTGTGCTCAGAAATCATCTCTACTGTCTCAATCATTTATGGTGTTGTCTGGTTTAGGCCAGGGTTGCTGTTGTTGGCTCTGAGCTAAAACCAGACAAACAATCAAGAAGCATTGTGCTATCAATAAACTTTGGCTGGCAAAGAGAAGATGCTGTGTTGGAGTGTCACTGTGGGGCAGTGTGCTGTGGAAAGAAGAGGGTAGGTCAGGGTAGTACAAGCTGACATAACTGTAACACTGATGCTAGTTCAGGCACAGACATACATCAGCACACATCAGCACACAGATTGAAAACAATAAAGATGTAATTTCTGTTTATCTGTCTCTGGCTGTATGTTTATTTCTGTGCCTGCCTACTTGTCTGTTATTGTTTGTCTGACTGCCTGACTGTCTTTCTTTTTTCTGTCTACTTTTTCTTTCTTTATGTTCGTTGCTGTTTACATATCTTTCTATATATCTTTTATCTTTCTCTCCTAAACATACACGGCAACAAGCAGCCTCCTTCTCTTTTCCTACATAGCATGCTTTGATTTGTTGCTTTACAAGATTCAGCGCTATAAAAATTCCATACATCATTATTATTATTATCATTATTATCATTGTTATTATTATTATGCACACACACACTCATGCATACAAGGAAATAAACAGACACACATTTAGTTTTTTAAAATTGTGGTTTATGTTGACGTTTGTGTCATTTTATGATAGTGTAACAGGGCGGAGATATTTGATCTGCTTAAACTGTGTACGATTGTGCCACTAGGACAGCACAGTCAGGAAGTAGTAATAATAATAATTAAAAAAATAATAATAATACATGAAATTTATACAGCGCTATATCTTGCAAAAAAACAATCAAAGCGCTTTCATTCATCCTAGTCTTTCCCATGCAGTCAGTTACAATTAATAGATTTTTACAAATTCAAATGTAAACACACACAGGCCTACAATGAATAGATTTTACAATTCAAATGTAAACACACACGCGCGCGCGGGTGCGCCCCCCCCCCCCCCCCAACACACACACACCAACACAACACACCCACACAACAACCACACAACACACACACACACACACACACAAAGTCCCACCGGGGGGGTGAG
>CM054164.1:19085021-19120384 GCA_028751875.1 Rapana venosa
AAGTTTTTTCTGTCGATTCCTTCCTAACCTCTTGCCAGCTTCAACTCTCCCAGTTTCTTTGTTACAGATGTCACTTGTGAAAGGGAGCGTTGCTTTTGGTTCTTGACATTCTCCTGTGCTTCCTGTTGGTTCGGGGCTGTGTTCTGTTCCTCCATTTTTCTCTATGTGGTTAAAATTTTTATATGTTTTAAAGTTATCATACTACAGCTACTGGTGCTAACAGAGAGCCAAAACGGTAATACATATCACAGCCAAGTGTCTCCACGTCTAGACAAAATAGGATTTGTGAGAGGTTTCATATGCTAAGTCAGTTCTGAGTCCACATTAAAGACCCACTTGTTGCTTTAGCATATAGACCAATAACAGTATCCCTAGGTTTTTTCACCATTTTTGCTCCAAAAAAGAGATTCTTTACCTATTAAAATACTTAAAATGTCTTGTGGTGAAACTGCTGCACCTGTTCTACTGTTATTTTGTGTTCCTAAGTAATGCTTTGTTTTACCACAAGCAGCAAGAGAGTACAACTCTCCTTCTTATCCATAGACTCTTCTCATCTGTTATTTCTTCTTGACTAGAACCAGTAGATGTCATCAACAAAAGTTCGTCGCAATTCATGTTGTCTATCTTTATCAATATATTTTGTGTAAAATAATTGTTGTTGTTCTTGACAAGTTGTTGATAAGTTGTTGATAAGTTGTTGATGGGGACTTGTTTATTTCTTGTCAAGTTCTTAATATAGTTCTTGTTTTAGTTCTTGATAAGTTCTTGATAAGTTCTTGGTAAGTTCTTGTATTAGTTGTTAATAAGTTCTTGGCAAGTTATTGATAAGTTGTTGATAAGTTGTTAATAAGTTCTTGACAAGTTCTTGATAAGTTATTGATAAGTTATTGATAAAGTTCTTGACAAGTTGTTAATAAAGTTCTTGACAAGTTCTTGACAAGTTGTTGATAAGTTGTTAATAAGTTCTTGACAAGTTCTTGATAAGTTATTGATAAGTTATTGATAAAGTTCTTGACAAGTTGTTAATAAAGTTCTTGACAAGTTCTTGACAAGTTGTTGATAAGTTGTTAATAAGTTCTTGACAAGTTCTTGATAAGTTCTTGATAAGTTGTTGATAAAGTTCTTGACAAGTTGTTAATAAAGTTCTTGACAAGTTCTTGACAAGATATTGTTTTAGCATAAATTTCCATAATTTTATAGTTTTACCCATCAAAAATAAATAAGTATTACTTTTATTTTTTGTAGAGAGATAGGGAAAAAGGGGGTCAAGGTAAACTGTTTTTTTTTTTATAAAAAACTATGGAAAAGTTTTGGTCGATGGGCGAAGCCGAATCGGACCAAATTTCCCTTGGTTTTTGGAAATAAACAGAAAAGTTTTTGGCTTGCCCCCCCTTTTTTCCCTATTCTCGACCCTACATACATTTTATGGAAAAAAACACGAAATCCCAAAAATCCGTACATACAAGTACCCTTAAAACCAAATATACCTGTGCAAATGGGATAATACTTAAAAACTTACCCCCCTCCAAACCCACGAACCCAACCCTAACCTACCCGATCCCGCCTGCCTGCCCCCCTGCCTGCCTGCCTGCCCCTGCCTGAATGCAAAATTTTCTTTTCATACTACATCATACATATTATACACACAACAAACATACATAAATACATACATACATAAATACTTTCATAAATATACACTTCCCACACATACAAACATTTTTAACACATACACACATACATACATTAAAAAAAAAACTTTAATAATTTTTCATCGCTTTTAAAAAAAATTTGACTGATAGGCCCTCTCAAAACTTCCCTTTCATCCCCAAAATTTACTTGAAAAAGTTGTTTAAAACAACCCCAAAAACCCCCCTTCATTCTAAAAATTTCCCTTTCCCCCTTTTTCAATCTGCCAAATCGCGCCAACCACAGCACCAAAACCACCCTAGTCCACACTTGAGACACCCTTTTCCCTACATGGCTGGGCGGACGCGTTGGGTTTGGCATCGGGCGTGGTTGCCAGTTTGGATGGGTGACCGTTTGCGCGCCTTGGCTTCAGTGCAGTTCCCCAGTTCACCCGGCTGTAGATGGGTGCCTGCCTCTTTAGGGTCAGGGAAGGTAAAGCAGCGAGGGAGAGGAGATGGGCGCCGCCCTCGGTGCGCTGGCCCCTGGGGAAGTTGAGGTCTCTGGCACTTTGCTCCCCTGCGGCCTTGTAGGTATACAAATTCCATATATTATTATTATTTATTATTATTATTATTATTATTATGGAACACCTTTTACCTTACCTACTCGCTGCTGATGCAGGGAAAATCTCCCTCCTCATTCTTCTCTACCTATCTGCTGCCTTTGACACTATAGATTACTCAATTCTTCTTTCTCGCCTCCAGAACATGTTTGGTATTAATGGCACTGCCCTCACCTGGTTTAGTTCATACCTCACAACCCGATACCAGAAAGTTATTGTCAGCAAAATTCAATCAAAACCTGTCAAACTGGAATGTGGAGTCCTACAGGGATCAGTTCTGGGTCCTGTTTCCTTCTTCATCTCTACACTGCTCCACTCTCACACATAATAAACCACCATCATATTGATCATCATTTCTATGCCGATGACACTCAGCTTCAATGTAGCAATACACTTGAAAATCTGCCTTCCCTCCTGACAAATATGGCCCCTTGCCTTCTAGACAATCAAAACTGGATGACTCAAAATAAGTTACAGCTAAATGCTGATAAAACGGAAGCCATGCTCATAAAACATAAACATTCCTCCATTACAACGACTTCAGTGGAATTCAGCAATACGTCGGTTCTTCTGTCCAGCTCTGTGAAATATCTAGGTGTGGTTCTTGACAACACACTCTCTATGAAAAAATTAATCACCCAGGCCTCCCAGTCCTGCTCCTATCAATTACGGCGCATAAGTGCAATTCGCAAGTATCTGTCTACTGAAGTAACATCCAAACTTGTCACATCTCTAATTCTTTCTCGACTGGACTACTGTAATTCTCTCTTGGCTGGTTTGCCGGCATCATCCATCCACTCCCTTCAACGCATACAAAACTCTGCAGCTCGACTGGTCCTTAGAAAGAAAAAATCTGAACACATCACTCCTCTTTTAAGAATAAAGTATAAGATTAATACCCTTTGTTTCAAATGTCTCCACAAATCTGCACCTTCTTATCTCTGTAACTGTCTTCACCTGTACACTCCGTCCCGTTCCCTTCGTTCAGCTGTAAATACTTTGTGCTTTCGAACACCCAGATTTAAACAAACCACTGTTGGCCGTCGCTCTTTCGCTGTTTCTGGTCCCTCCACATGGAACGACCTCCCTCTTCCACTTCGCCAAAAGCCTTCATTTGATTCTTTCAAATCTAGCCTCAAAACGCACTTATACTCTACTTGAGATCTTCCCCTGTTATCTGTTCCTACTTCTCAATAGCTGCCTTCACCTCCACCCCCACCCCCACCTAAGTGTGTTGTGTATATAAATTTGATATTTATTTATGGATGGATGCATGCGTGTGAATGATTTGAATGCAAGCGCTTTGATTTGTTTACTTTACAAGATTCAGCGCAATATAAATTCCATACATTATTATTATTATACAGTAATGACGGGGATACTGCATTCATCATTCCTTTTTTAAAAAGTTAAAAAAACATATTACATTGGAATGAATCATTCCATCTTTACTGCAGAATTAACTGCAATTTTGATGGTTTTTATCATTTGCCTGACTTTCCACGAATCATACAACAGGTTTTTTGTGCGTTAAATTCAAAGTCAGTTTTGCAGTTCTTTAGGGCATTCAGGTTCAAAAGCTTTGAAAGATCTTGCAACATAAATTAACTATGCCAAGTGTACGGCAAGGATTTGAAGACGCACTAATACAACAGAATCACGCAGTCCCGTTTAAAAAGGTCAGGTGTATCCAACATAAATCACAGTTGAAGAAAGGAAAATTTGAAAAGGATCAATACACATGTACCCGGGACACCCAAAATACTGGCAAACAGATAAACAGTACATCCAGAAGAAGGACCACAATGATGGAAAAAAAGTAAAAGAGAAATAAATTTAGAATTAATTCGGCAGCTTACACTGATCAACTTTCATTCCATCTGTGTAATGTTGGGCTAATATGGCGTTCACAGTCACTGTATGGAACACATTTTTGTACTTGAATCTGCCACTGTTCTCATGCATGAATCTCTGCAATCATTCCTTTACTTCACACGATATTTCATTGACATACTTTTCGGTATGTCAGCATTACTCTTCAACCTGACAATTGATTGGGTGATGAGACAAACAACAGCTGACCAGTCACGGGGCATCAGATGGACCCCCTTCTCAACGCTTGAAGACCTAGATTTTGCCGACGATCTGGCACTGCTCTCACATACCCACCATCACATTCAAGAGAAGACACCCCGTCTCAGCACTTTCGCACAGCAAGTAGGCCTGAAAATCAGTCAGAAGAAGACAGAGGGTTCAGAACCCCTCACCGGTCACGTGATGGAAGATTTACCAAAAACTGAAAAGTTCCTACCTGGGAGCACTGTTAGGATTACGGCGGAAAACAGGCAGCGACATCAAGCCGGATTAGCAAAACAAGAAAGCTTACAGAAATATGAACATGTTGGAAATCGTCCCCCGTACAGCACCAGAAAAAATAAGACTAACCCAAACTGTGTACTTTCCCCCCTTTTTTCGGGTCCGGTGCGGGGGGGTGGGCGAGAGTGACCTCGACAAACTATCCACATTCCCAGAAAATTCAGAAAAATTTTGCGCATCTTCTGGCCCGGACCATCTCCCAACCCCGAACTTTTGCCCGTTCAACCAAGAAAACTTTTGGGCAACTCATATGCATAGGCGATGGGGATGGATGGGCTTTGCCCTCGGAACAGGGAAAAAATCGCCCGAACAGCCCCCCTGGAACCAGAGGGAAAAAAGCAAACGGGACGACCCCGAACATTGGTCGGGCGTTGAAACATGGGTGAAGACCTTCCAACATTGGGGAACCTCAGAGTGGCCCCGGACAGACGGAGTGGGGGAATTTTTTGCTGCCCTACGTGCCAAAAAGACAAGGCATTGAAGATGAATTTTATACTTTTCGGTGCTATATGACAGGGGGAAAACACCCCAAACAAATAATGCAGTTTAAAAAGCGTAAAAACAAAAAAAGACTATAACACAGCTTGACATCAACATAATTTCTAGAGAGAGAGAGAAGAGAGAGAGAGAGAGAGAGAGGGAGAAGAAAAGAGAGAGAGGAAGAGAGAGAGAGAGAGAGAGAGAACTTGAACTGAAAGATTTATTCAAAAAAAGGGCCATTGGCCCTACATAAAGGGGGTTGCCGAGCTGCTTAGTGTTTAGTGAGAAAAAAAAGGAAGCACAAAAAAACCAAAATGTTTTTGTTAACCCCCACCACAATAAAAATCATTTCCCAAAAATAGTACTTAAAAAACTAAATATCTTTTATTCAAAGGCTTTACAAAAATTTAAAAAGCAAGTTGTGCAAATCTCGGGTGCGATGCCATGCGTAGACGAATCTATATAAATGGGCTGTCTACTATATTTTTCCGGGAATGTAATTTGCTTAATCTTCAAATAGGACGCCAGCAAAAAAATGCATTCTCTTACCGTTTGCTTGATAAGGGGTTATAGAAACCTAGGTCTCATCCCATGTTCTATTTATCTAAATTTATGAAATTTATGTCTGATACACCAAGTTAAATTTAGACAAATTCTTTAAGTGTTTGTCCAATCAAGTTTTAAAAAGGTTTGAATGTTTTGAACCAATAATTTTTGTCTTTTGAAACCTTTCACTGTTTTGTTTTATGACCCCCCAAGCTGCCAAAGGGCAGTCAATCAATCTTTGCCTGGAAACGTTAAATAAAATTCCTACAATTTCCGACACTTGATTGAGCCAAACAAAACCCAAAGCCAAGTTCACATAAACAAGGTACGTATGGAAAGTCCAGTGCTTTGCCTCACATCTAGATCATAAAGCATCTTGTAAGACTTAAAGGTAACCTGCACTATATATATACAGAATATTAATCCAATATCTAATGCTTCTTACAGCATATTACAGGAGAGGTGCTTTTGGTTTCACTGTAAACAGTCTTTAGGTGTAGTCTATCTAAGCAAAAAACTGCTTTAAAGCAAGAGGTGTACTGATTCCAATGTGTTCGCTGCTTTCCAGTTCCCAAATTTCGCGCCACAGTGGGTTGTTTTTGTGCATCAAATATCTTAATGAACAAGTCAAACGCATTATTATTCAAAAATCGTAATTTTTTAAAAACAATTAACAAGTTCTTTACCTCGCTTGCCGATCTTTACATGCAGTTGTAAAAACTAAGCTTTGTAGAAAAACAGATTCCTAAATATTTATATACATTAATCACAGGCATGACTTTTCCATTGTACAGCCATTTTTCGTGAGCAACAAAATAACCACTTTTTCTGAATCCCAAAAATATTACTTTATTCAGATTAACCTTATAAATGCTGTTGTAGCACTGCTTAGCTATTCAACTGCGTTGTAAGCAACGACAGTTTCAGATAGCAGGATGCCCATCAACAGCAAACAGAAGAATAAAAAATTCTGTGAAATCTTGGGGAAAATTTGGCACCATGTTTACCCTTATTAATGATTTCTATTCCCTAATCATTAATGAAAACAGAAATAAAAGAGGGCTACACCATCACCCTGTTTGACCCTGTCATTACAATTATGTCCGTCAGCTTAGATCCACATCTTATCTGCTTTTGACATTCTGATTACAGGCTCTCAAACAACGTAAAAATTTACCCCTTCACAACATTTTTCAGAATAGGCCATAACCAGTTTCTATTTACAGAATCAAATGCCTTTTCAAAGTCAATAAATGCTAAAAGAGCTTAAAGGTTATGAGCAAACTGTTTTTTGGATAAAGGCAAATAGAGTAAACATATGATCTATAGTGGAATACCCTCTCTTAAAACCGCTTGGTGTTCACCTGTAATGTTTTTTTTTAACCCATTCCGTAACCCTTTTATTAATGAGGGTACTGTACAGCTTACTACTTATATCACTAAAAGGGATTCCCTTGTAGTTATTAGAGTTGTCAACATCGCCTATTTTGTGTAATGTTTTGAATGATAGGTTTAGTCCAGTATTTTGGAAAAGACCATTATCAAACATTTTGTTGAATAATTTCAGCAGAAAAAGTACATTTTCACCTCCTTTTTAAATAAATTTTCCAATTGATTTTGGATCAGGACCAGCTGATTATCATGTTTAAGTCTTCTAAGTGCCAATAATATTTCATTTGATATGGAACGATCAAAATCTTCCTCAGTTTCTTCATAGTCACCATCAGATTTCATGGATTGTCTACTGAGTCTTTCTTTAGCAGGGTTTTGAAGTGCTGCAACCAGCTGTGGGACAGAGATACTTTTCTTTGGCTGACTCTTTTCTAAATGAAGCCTTTTTAATATTCTTCCAGAACTGAACTTGAGAGAGAGAGAGAGAGAGAGGAGGAGAGAGGAGAGAGAGATGGTGGGGAGAGAGAGAAGGAGAGAGAGAGAGAGGAGAGAAGGGAGAGAAGAGAGAGAGAGGAGAAGAGAGAGAGAGAGAGAGAGAGAGAGAGGAGAGAGAGAGAGAATGACAAGACAATGACAATGTTGAGAGAGAGAAAAGACCCAGAGAGAGAGTCGAATTTTGTTTTCCAAAGTTTTGATGCGAAACAGCTTCTTTATTATTTAGATTTTCATTTAGTCAACTATTTTCAACGTTATAAAAAAATCGTGCGTGGTTTGTACTGCTTTTGTATATTGCGTTCCCATGTGTGTAGGGGGGGGGGGAGGAGGGATGTGTGTTCTTCCAGTCTTCAGTTTCTATCAGGAGACAACTCCTTCAAAAAAATGCTGACAGAGGATAGCAGCTGTTGTCAGTGGTGTCATCTTCCTAGCAGCTTCCTTTCAGGTGAGAGGGGACAGTTTTAAAACAACTTCAGAGGAGGAAAAAATCTTATGTGAAAACACAAAATGTTGGTGACAGACAGACAGAGAGACAGACAATCAGACAGACAAAACATGCAGCTGGCCACGTGTACAGTCCAGTGCTGAAGTTACCAGCCTGGCTGTGTGTGGGGGACGTATAAAAACAGGCTGAGGTGGAGGGTCCACATCATTCCCTGCACAGGATCAAGAACCTACAGGTTAGTCCCCAACTTCTGAACAGTATTCATGTTGATGTTTGACACCATGCCTTTGAATGTGTGTATCTAGTAGTAAAGGAATATGGCTTAAAATTTAGCTACAGGTTCAGAGAGGACCCCTGACCAAACACATCTGCACTCCTTGTCTGCTGAGAGTGACCCCACCACTGATCATTTTCCAACATGAAGTACAAACTTTGTCTGTTACCCAAGACTTCAAGGAAGGTGTCTTGTCCTTCCTCATCTTGACAAAACTCCCTTTTCTATTTCTTGTAACCTTACCTAATGTCAACAAAAGAAGGAATGCCATATTCTATTTGATGAAAAAATAGAAAGGCACAAGAGGGGGAATACACCAACGAAGCAAACAAAGTTTGTGTGTAGCTTTACTAAGAAACCCTTGTTTGCTTTTTGGGTTTCAGTAAGTTACTCACTGTAAATCGGTACCTGCCCTTAGGGTGAGGAAAGGTAAATAGGGGTTTAAGGGGATGGGCCCCCTGAATAGGACCCTTAGAGAAGCTGAGGTCTCGACCCCTCGCCCCCCTCGACCCAAAAGGTTTTGGGAAAAACCCTTTACCTTTTTTCCTTTTATTAGGAAGTGGGGGAAATGTTACAAAGTGACCCTTTTTTTTTTTTTTATTCAGACTGTATTGTCCAAGCGTTTAATTACTAGAAGCCAGTGCATTCTCTGGAAAATAAAAACCCAAATAACCACTTCAATCATGAGAAAATCCAAAATTTCTTAAAAATTACCCCGTGTTTTACTCTTTGTTTTAAATATTATATGCGGGAAAGGGCTGGGCCCAAAAATGTTGGTTATCCTCTTGATTTAGTGGGCGGTAGTGGTTTTTTTTAATGATCCTTTTGAACAACACACCAGATGTTTCAATGAAACAGATTGTCTTTTTTTAATTTTTCCCCCCATTCTGGTTTAAAATGCAAGTTTCTTATCCAAGTCAAGTTTAAAGTTGGGTTCAATGTTACGTTCAGAAGACCAGCCCCCGCACTCACATTTGGAGAGTCTTTTTCTTGACGCCTTTTTGTTAGACCCCCTTGAAAAAGGTCTTTAAAAGTTCAGATAAAAGGGAAAAACCAACACTGATTTTTTTTTTACCCAAAATTTTGAAAAATACAAAAGCGGGAAAAAGGGTTTTAAACCCATATTTTAAACTTCAATTTAAAAAAAGGAAAAAGGAAAATAATTTAAAAATATCATTCGGGCAATAGAAAAAGGTCGTTTATTTAAATTTTGTGGAAATTATTTTTTCTTTTAAACTGAACAAAGATGGGCCCGAAAAAAACCTTTGTGCACTTCACCCCCTGCATGACTTGAAAAAAAAAAACAAAGGGATGATGTTGAACTTATTTTATTTTTCTTTTGTTTTTCCCCGTTTTATACTCGGAGGTGTTGGGGGAGATATAGCTGTCTGTGGGCGCGAGGCGTGTACCCGGAGTAGGGAAATGCCTGGGTTTTTTGGGGTTTGTGGGGCCACGGAATCATCCATTTTCCCTTCTTGGTGCCTTTGGCTTTCCACCCCCAAGTCCCGGGTTTGTTGTGGCCCGAAGAGCGGCGGGTTGTGAGGCATCCGTGTCAGGTTTTTCCAAAACCACTTGATCCTTGCTGGTCGTGTGTTGTAGGATGGTGTTGCCCCTACCATGTTCTGATGAATTTCTTTTAAATGTTTTTTGTCTTTTGGGTCTTGTTAAATTCCCTCTTTTTAGGCATTTCATTTCACACGGGGAACCTTTTGGGGGGTTTCGTTGGGGCCTTTGTGGGGGGGCCAGTCTGACACTGGTACGTGAGCATTGGCGGGAAGAGGGTTTTTAATCAGTTTTCCCTTTTGGTGTCCAGGGGGGATGGGGATGTTTCAGGAGAGGGGCGAGCTGGTAGCTGACCGCATTACCTTTTCTGAATCTTGTTAAATTTTTCCAGGGTTAATTTTCCGTTCCTGCAAAAACACTGCCCAAAAATTTTTTAAATTCCCCTGCCCTTGTTTTAAGGGGAACCCATTGTATTGATGTCCAGATGTGTGGTCCCCTGCTGACAATGACCCGGTTTTTCTGAAAACTGATTTTAAAGTCATTGGCCTGGCGGGTTCTGTTGAGTTGATCTGGGGTTGCCCCTGGATTGTGCCTTCTTGCTATGTTTTAAATTCCCTGGTCACAGCAAACATGAGTTCGTTGAGTGCCCCCGGATCGGGGTTTTGGCCTCCTTTGAAATTCTGGCCCTTGTAAATACAAAGAGCAGGGGGGGAGAGGAAAACAGCCCGTCCACCCCGGATGTAACGGGGAACCAGCAGATTTCCCCACGGGTTTCTTTGCGGACTGCGCTTTTTGCTGTTGGAATAGATACTGGATTTTTTGCCCAGCAGCTCCCCTTCACCCCCAAACTGCTCCAGCCCCTTTCCCACAACTTGTCTCGGGTTTCCCCCGGTCAAAACCCTTCCCTCTTGATCTAAAAGAAAAGGGTGGAGATCCGGTTGGTTCAAACCCCTTTTCTCAAAACAGGCCCTGAGGCAAAGTTTGGGCATCGGTCCACCCTCTTCCTTTCCTGAACCCAAAAACGAGGGGCCCACAAGGGAAGGTTCCTTTTTTGTTCGTGCGCTGGTCTGGATTTTTGAATTTTTTTTTCCCCTACATGGTTGGGGGTTGATATGCCTCTGTAGTTACTCAGTCTTTCTTGCTCCCTTCTTTTTCCCAAATTTGGGCCTTTACTTTGCATTCTGCCATTCCTTGGTCCCTTTCCCTTCCCCCCAATTTTTTTTGAAATGGTGGTGACCCCACTTAAAACCTGTTTCCCCACATGCATGGTTTGGGCTTCAGTTGTTATGCCATCGTCACCTGCTTTTTCCCTTTTTTGGGGATGGTCTTCACGCTTTTTCTGACTTCACTCCCAAAGGATGGTGGGTTTTCGAGGGGTTTGGGGTAGTTGGGGGTGAAAGGGAAACTGGGTTTTTTTCGTGCCGTTGCCCTGCAGGTTTTGAGCGGGTTTCTTGAAAATACTTTTTCCATCTTTTCACTACTCTTTTTCCTCGTTCGGCCTTGTCCTTTTGAAATGGGTTTGTTTAACAGGGTGGGGTAAAAGGGGTTCTTTCTCGCTTCTCATTGTTTTCACACTCTTGTAGAATTTCCCCTTGGGGAGGCTTTGCACTTTTCCCCTTAGCTCTTCCCCTTTTTTCCCCATGAATTTTTCCTTTGGGCTGTTCTGACTTTTTTTCTTGGTGTGCCCTTCGTGAAAATTCTGTCCCTTGATGAATCCTCTCTTTTTTTGATTTAATCCAGGTTTTTTAAAGACTTTTTTCTCTCTAAATTGCTTTTTTCCCACTTCTTTGTTCCACCAAGCTGTTCCTTTTTTGGTATTTTCCTCAGTCTTCTTTTAAAACCAAAAGCTTCTTTCAAAGAGTCCTGCACAGCGGTTTTTTAAAAATGTGCCAGGTTTTTCTCTGCCCCCCCCGTGATGTGGTGTCAACAGAGTCCAACTTCTCTCTTACGGTGCTCTATCTGAAACTTGACCTCCCCGTTCTGGCCCGCTTGTTTCATATTTAAATCCTTTTAAAGGGTCTTTTTTTTTGTTGGTGGTTCCCCCTCTTTTTCTTTGGGGGTTAGCGTTTGTGATGACTGGGCCCGTGGTTTTTGTGTCCGGCCAGCGTTTGGGATAGCTCTTAAAATTTCAAAAATTTTTTCCGGGTTTTTCTGGATCTTGTTTGCACCAAAATCGATTTGGGACGAGACGTTTTTGTCATCCCCCTTTGACCAGGTTAAATCTGAGTAGCTTTAGTTGGAAAAAAGGTGTTTGGGGTTTTTAAGGGCATGCTCCCCCGCATAGTTCCAGTACCCCGGTTGCCGTTTTTAGTTGCATTTTTCTGCGGTCACGGGTGGACCAAGTATTTTGTCCATGGGGCTCTTTCTCCCCCAAACCCGGCCCTTGAAGTTCCATGATAATTTTGATCTTTTTGTCAGGGGGTAAACCCTTTTAAAACATCAAGGGAGCTTTTTGAAAAACGATTTCCTTTAAACCCCATCTGAAATAGGAGTCATTGCAAGGGCATAAACCTGTAAATTTAATAAAATTTTGCGCCCTGTAATGCTATTTTTAGCGATTCTTTTTTGAAAACAGGGTCCGTACTCCATAGGGTCTTTTTCAAAATTTTGGGGGTATATGAAAACCCACACCATTGGGGCTCTCTGCTCTTTTTCTCACTCCAAATCCAAACCAAAAACGAAGTTTTTATGTATTTTTCCCTTTTGCCGTTCCTTTCATCTAGGTCAGTGATACCCCGGGTAGAGATCTTACGCTGGGTCATTAAGTCCCAAGCTCAGTTCTTTGTTTGTCAAACCCCAGTGTTCCAAGTCCCCATCTTGCACAATTCCTTACTCGTTGTCCCTTTTTTTTCGCCAAAATTGTTTACCGTTGAAATCATCCGGGTTTTTATCTCCTTTTTCTTTTTTGACGGTTTATGAAATCCACTGCCCGGGGGGTTGGCCCCCCGAAGGTTCCCAGAGCCCCGTTTGCCCGCAAGCTGTTACCCCCCCTTCCCCCGCCCAGGACGAGGGGGGACTTTAGGGGTTGTTAAAATGTTGAAAAACAAAACCCAAAGGGAAACTTTCAAAATTCTAAAACAAGCTGAAAAGTTTTAACCAAATTCCCGATTCAGTGTGAAAAGATGAAAAATTTAAAATCAATCTAAGAAAAAGTTTTTTCAGTTTAACAATAAAAAGTCTTTTTCCCGTTGTTGCAACCCTTTTTATTATTTTGAAGGTGCAGAACACCTTTGGACTGTGAAAGACAGAGATAGGAGATCCATGTGAAAAAATGGCCGGGCTTTTCCCTCTGTGTTTTTCTGTTGATCCCTTCCCCGTCAGCTCTGGGCAATACTGTGCAGTACATAGTTCGTAGTGAGAGTTTTGGCGTGGTTTGGGTTTTGGTTGGGTTTATTGGCTGGAGATGTGTTGGGGTTTAAAATTGATTGGTTGGGGATGGCTGGCTGGCTGATTTGTTGGTTGAAAAAAAAATTGATTGGTTGGATTTGGGCTGGCTAGTTGATTGGTTGGTTGGTTTGGTTTTGGGCGGTTGGTTTTGGGTTGGGTTTGGGTTTGGGTTTAAAGGGCTGGCTTTATTGCTAAAGGCCGGTTTTGGGAGGTTGGGTCATTGGCTGACTGTTTTTTCCCGCTGATTTAAATTTCCCCTTTTTTTTTGGGTTTGTTTTTCTGCTCTGCAATAAATGGAGAATAAATTTGACACATTGACTGAAAAGGGTTAGCATTATTATGTTGCTTTTGTGGCTTTGATTGTTTTGAAAGATTGGCTATATAAGTTCCTTTTATTATTATCATTTTATGACATAATGAGCAATGAGAGGATGTAAGATTAAAATAAGATGATGACGACACAATGGTGACGACAAATATGAGATACGTGAAAAAATAACGAAGGGGGACGATGATTGTGTGTGATAAAAAAAATATGACGAGACGACGACGACGAGACGAGACGCGATGATGATGAGGGTTTAACAATTAAACGACGACATGAGATAAGGTGGGAGTCGAAGACGACAAAGATTATGTATGGCGAAGTGAGAGACGTGATCATTCAACGAGAAACGTACGACGACGGTATGTTGTGATGCTGATGCGACGCGATGAGGGCGAAAAAGTGGTGGTGAGTTTTGGATGCGAACGATGATGCAATGTCGAATGAGATGATGGCGACGGGCGACACAAAGAAAAGAAGATGATGATGAGACTATATGTGATGATGATGATGATGATGTACCCCGTGCAGTGATGGAGTTGGGCCAGGAGACGCTTGCCTCATACCGGAGGGAAAGCTGTACTCAAGGCGTCGTGTGCGTGTCGGGTCAAGTGCTGTGGGGAAAAAAAGATGCCCCCAAAATTAGAGGGGAAAAAGGCGTTTGCCGTACGTACGTATCCCCGTCTGTTGTCTTTTCTGTTGTCTGTTTGGCTGCCTATTGTCCGGTTTTTTCCTGCTTTTGCCGTTTGTTTATATTATGTCAGTCGTCTATCGGTTGTCTGTCTATATGTTTGTGTTCAACTTACGGCTTACCACCATAATTAAAGTTAGAAATTAGGAAGAGTTGGTGAATGACGAAGATGGTGGCGGGGGGTTTTTAGCAATGCTTTTGAAGTGAAAGGGCTTTTGGTTAATGCAAAATGGACACCCAAAAGCTAACCCTAAAATGTACCACTCAAAAGCAGTGAAAAAACCCCGAAGTCGTAAAGCGCACCTTAAGGGGGATAAAAAAGGTTGCTACGCAAAATTACATTGGTGAACCCCGAAGTCTAGCCCCAGGAAAGGGGAATTTGAAAATTTTTTAATAAAGAAAAAGTACTGAAGAAAAACCCATAAAGGGAAAGACTGAACAGGAAAAAGAATGTAAAAACAATAAAAATTGTTTACAATTCTTTAAACTCGTCGGGGTTTGCGAAGGTGCTAATTTTAAAAATTGGGGGTTTTAAAACGTTCCATATTGCTCCCCACAATTATTTCTTTTTTTAAAACCCCATTTTTTCTAGGTTGGAAAAAAAGTTTCGGGTGCGTGGGTCTTTTTTCCCATTGTTTCGTTATTATAAACCCCAATTTGGGGGGGCCCTTTCCCATAAACAATGTTATCCCTTTAAAAAAAAAAACCATTTTTTTAAAAAAATTTTAGTTTTTCGAGTTTTAATCTCCCTTTTGGCGGGGCGAAATTTGGTGGGGCTCTGTGTTTGAGAGGGGATTTTGTGTGTTTTTCTGCTTCCTTTTCCAGAAATTTTACATTTTCCCTTGTTATGTTTTCCCCCTGATTTAAATTTTGGCCCGGAACCATTTTTCCTTGTTATTATCTACTTTTTAATATTTCGTTTTTAAAAATTTTTTTTTCTTTTTTTGGGAATTTTTTCAAAATTTCGATTGGGACTTATAAAATTGTTTTTAGGGGGACTGTGCGGGGTTTTTGTGACCCTTTTAAAATTCGGGCCCCTTTGTTTCCCCTTCAAAAAAAATTGCAGTGTTTAACGAACTGACCCCCAACCCCTTTCCAATAAAAGGTTTAGTGGGGTGTTTTTTTCCCTTCCATGGAAAGTGGAGAGCCCGGGAAATTGGCTATGCTCGAACCTAAATTTTTGCCCAAAAACCCCAATTTACCGCTTGCTTTTGGATATTAAGCAGCTTTTTCACATTGGGCCCTTTCATCCCCGAAAAAACCAGACGGGAACGCGGGCAGGCGGGGTTTAAATCCCCAGTGGTGGGCTTCCCTCTCCATGTCTCCCCCTCCCCTCTGAGGGTCATTTCGGGTTTAACCCTTTGGAAAAAGTTTTTTTTAAACATGCTGTGTCCACCCGCCCCCTTTAGTTTTTCACTTTTTGGGTTTTTTTGGGGACTCTGATTTTTGGTTTTGTTTGATGATGATGATGTTATCATAAATTTTTTTTTCAAAACACAGAACCCCCCTGTTTAGCACAGTTCTTTAACCATTTCTACTCCGGGATTGCCCAAATCCAAAACTCTTGTCGGGTTTTTTCCGCTAGCCGCTTCCACCTTTCGCCTTCGTCCTTTTTTCCTTTGATGCGTGCCCAAACCCCATTTTCATTTTTAAAAACCTCTCCACCTCCTTCAGTTTCTCCTTAAAGTTTGTTTGTTAAATTGTGCGTTTTTCGGGCCCAAAGGGGAAAAGCGGGACTACATCTTGATTTAAAAATTTTTTAAAAAAAAAAAACTTTGGGTTTAACCCTTTCCCACCGAAACTTGGCTTAAACCACTTTGGCCAGGGGAAACCAAAAATAAAACAGCGGGAATCCGCGGGAAATAAAAAAAACTTTTTCTTTCCCCCGACTTTCTCGGGTGGGGGATTGCCATCATTCCCCAAAAAAAATTTTGGAAAACCGTCTTTTTTTAAAGGAAAAAACCTTCAATTTTCATGAATTTTTTGGGAAGTTTGCAAAAAAGGGCCCTAAAACCTTTCCCCGGGCCACTCTTTTTCTTTCTGCTGCCTTTACCGTCCCCCCCCAGCCGAAAATTTCTTCCTTTTTCACCAAGAATTCCCAGTCACTCCTCGCCCACTAACAGCCTCTTCCCATTTAATTTTTTAAAATTTTTTTGGTGATTTTCAATTTCCCTTTTCGAAAAAACCGTCTTTCCGGGGGGCAAACGTCTTTCTCTTTTCTCTGTAAAACCCCATTTTCCTCTCTAAATTTTGGGTAAACAAAGGGAAAACGCCCCTAAAATTGGTTTTTATTTTGGGACGGTGTTTTACTAAGGGCTTCATTAACCCTTGCCCAAATCTGTTTTGTCCCCGACGAATGCATTTGTTTCTTTTTCCCCCAATTCTTTTCCAATTTAAACCATGCAAAACCTTTTCAGAAAGAAAAATATTTTTCTCGCCCGCAATTTTAAAGGGCCCTTTAGATTTTCAAAACCTTTTCTCTTCACAAGTTTTCCGAAGGGTTTTTTCACAAACCTCGGGACCCACTGACCCTCGGGACCCTTTTAAACCTTTTTCTCCGCCAACTGCTTGAGGGAGCGGGCCATTTCCTATGACATTCCTCCCTGACAGACCCTGGGCGCCAGGGTTTTCCCAAAGGGACTTTCTTGATAGCAAAGGGGCGAAAAACCCCGGAAAACCGGAACGGCAGTGGGGAAGTCAAAAACCCAAAATTCAAAAAAACAGCTTTTCCGAAAAAACAAATAAAAAAAAGTAAAAACTCTTAATCCTTTCAGAAAGGGGGACAGACTTATTTTCCCAAAAAAGTTTTCTTTTGCTACCCTTTAAAAATCTTTTTTCCCCACCTAAAAATCCCCTTGGTTTTTGAAAAAAACAACTCCTCTGCCTAACACCCCCAGCCGGCCCCGAATTTCCCAATAAATTTTTTTTCTCCCTTTTCTTTTCAGACAAAGTTCAAAAACAAAGGGGCCCAGCTGGACCCAGACTCTTTTTCCACCCTCCCGGCCCCCTGATGTCGGGTTCCTGGCACCCTCCCCTTTTTTTTCCCCCCACAAGGGGGAAAAAAGAAATAGGGCAAATTTGTTAAAGGGGAAAGGACTAAAAATTTCATGCGCCTTCTTTCCCATACCTGCTCCTGTTTTCCCTAAATTGTTTTTCCCCAAAAAATTGAAACCTATTATCACAAAAATAGAAAAACTCATCTCTTGTGTCGAATTTTCCATCGGGCTTTTAAAAAACAGAAAAATGGGCACAATTTCTACTAAAAAAACCCCCCCAAACCTCGTCCCAAAACATTTGAAGAATTATGGGCCTGTCTAAAACTTTAACCCTTTGTCCCCTAAAGTCTAGAAAAAGTCTTCTAAACAGTTTCAATAGTCCCCTTTCATTCCAAGGATCCCCTTTCCCCCCTTTTCAATTTTGCTATCCCCCAAACCCCACCCCCAAAAACCCCCCCAAATTTCCACACTTTTGATAACTTCTACTTGCTTCCGTTTGCGGGGGAAAAAATCTCCCTCCTCATTTCTTCTTGACTTTTTCTCCCAGCCTTTGATACCATGACCCAATTAAATTTTCTTTCTTTTTCGCCCCCAAAAAATTTGGGTTTTTTTAAAACGGAAACCAGCCCTCACCGGGTTTTACTTCTTTATCCAAAAAAGGTTTCCAAAAAGTTATTGTAAAAAAAATTTTCCAATCAAAACCCCTGTCAAAGGAAAATGTGGGGGCCCGCAGGGTTCAGTCCTGGGCCCTTTTCTTTTTACTCTCTACACTGTTTCCCACTCTCAGTTTTAATTTAAACAACCACCATTTTTGATCTTTATTTCTATGCCGATGTTTACTCAGCTTCAGGGCAGTGATACTTTTGAAAAATTTCCCTTTCCCTCCTGACAAATATGTCCTACTGCCTTAAAAGGCCTTTAAAAAAAGGGAAATGACTCAGAAAAAGTTAAAATTTAAATTGCCGAAAAACCCCCGAACCCCATGCTCTTAGGGACCCAACATAAACTTTCCGTATCGAAAATTGCTTCATAAAATTTCGGCAGACGTCTTTCCTTTTGGGCCCAAAACTTTTAAAAGTATTTAGGACTATTTCTTACAAAAAACCATCTTTTTGAAAAAATTCATCACCCAAAACCGGCCCTTTTGGGTACTATCAAATTTACGGGTTAAGGGCGGGGAATCGAAAAGGTATTCTTTTCCATGTTTGAAACTTCCAAGCTTGTCCCTTTCTCTCTTTTTTTTCACGTTTGGGATTCCTTTTTTTTTTTTTTTTGGGCCCGGGCCCTTTCCCAGATAATCACCCAAACCCCTTTTCAAACGCAACAAAAATCGCTGTTCGACTGGCCCAAAAAGGAAATAAAAATCTGAAACATCACTCCTCTTCTGCGTTTCTTACTGGCGGCCTGTCTCAAAAAAGGGGGCGGAGTTTTAAATAAATTACCTTTTTAAAAAAGGGCTCCCAAATTGCACCTCTTATTTTGTAACTGTCTTCATCTGTTTTCCTTTCCCTCCCGGTTTCCCCTTGGGCCGGCCGCAAAATACTTGTGCTTTCGAAAAACCCGATTAAAAAAAACCACTTTTTGGGGCCCTCGTTTTCTTGTTTTTTGGTCCTCCCCTGGGAAAGGGCTCCCTCTTTCATTTCGCCAAAAAACCTTCATTTATGCCTTCAAATCCGCCCCAAAACACCCCCCCCCTTATTTCCTTTCCTTTGGGGCTTTCCCCCCCAAAAATTTTTCCCTAAATTTTTAAAAGCAAATTTTCCCTTCTAAGGGTTGTTCCCAGTGTGTGTTGTGTGTGTGTGGGGGGTGTGTGTGTGTGTGTTTTTGGGGTGTGTGTGCTTTTGGGGATACGTGCGCGGCATGGTTTTTTGAAATTTTGTTGTTCATTTTTTGTTTAAGGAGGGGTTTTCGGCCCGTTAATGATTTAGTGCAAGCGGGTTCGGGGTTTGGGGTTTTTTGTTTTTTTACAAGATTCAGCGCTTATAAAAATTTTCCAAATATTATTATTATTATTTTATTAATGCCAAAAGTGGGCTAAAGTCCTTTTTTCAGCTTGGATCATCGTTTTTGGGAAGGTTTAAATTTTTTTTAGTTTTAAACTCTTTCATGTTGACGGGCTTAGGTGGCTTTTACTGGCGTGATACCCAAAGAAGAGGGGGCTTTAAATTTTAAAAAGCGGGTTTTAAAAACCCATGGCTTTAGCCATTGGGATCTTTGGTTATTTTTTGGAGCGTCCAGCCCCGAGTCAATCTTTTTTTGTTAAGGGGGTTTTCGGGGTAAAACCCCCCCCCTTCCCTTCCTCGTATCTTCCCCAAAAAAAGCAAAACACAGAACCTAAAAAGAAAAAATTTTAGACTTTACTCTCCAAAAAAATAAAAAATCACATCCCGGCAAAAAACTTAAAATCGCTTTCCCAAAACACACAGATTCCAAAAATCCAACCACCCCTCTAATTTCCCCAACTTCTTAAACCCCCCCCCTCTTCTTCCCCAGGTTTTGAAAAAACCGCTTAAAGGAATGTTCCCTCCCCCTTCCCCTTTACGTCAAAAACCGGGTTTCCCCCTTTTGTCCCCCGTGGGGGTTTTGCTCAAGGCAGGTGGTCCTTTAAGAAAGGGGGTCATGGGTGGGAAACGGGGAAGGGAAACGGGTCGAAAGGGGAAAAGAGGTGGATCCACGGGGGGTAAAGGGGAAAGGGAAAAATTTTTGGAAAGGGGGGGACAAGCCGGGTTTGGGGGAAATCCCCAGGGGCACACCAGGCTGTACCCCCTACCGGCTTGGGGGCCTTCCCCCCTGGAGGGCACCCCCATTTAACGGAACAGGCCAAAATTTGGGCCCTTCCTCAGAAAAACGCCCCTTTAAAAGCGCTTTAAAATGAAAAGGGGTTTTTTCCCCTTTCGGGCCCTTTTGGTTGAAAATTTTTCTATTCACCCCCGAGCTCCCCCCGTATACCCAAGGAATTTTTTTTAAAATTTTTTTTAAACGACACTCTGGGCTATTCCTTTAAACGTGCATATTGAATACAGTTAAGTTAAAAACCTTTAAAAAAATCTTCCCAAAAAAGAAATTGGGTTTTACAGAAAACCAAAAACCCCACCCCAACTGCTGCTTTCGCAAAAAGGGGAGTAATCCCAAAATCACTAGGGCCCTTTTCCCCTATTTTAAAATTTAAAAAATTAAAAAATAATGGGGTTCTAAAACGCCCGTGAGAACCCCTCTAGAAAAAAACTTTTTGCTTAAAAACATATTTTAAAAAAAAAATTTCCTTTTCGTTTTACTTTTTTGAAAACCCTTGGGGCTTGGGCCCAAAAAAGAAAAATTTTAAAACCCTTTAAGGGCAGAAGAAACCTCCCTTTTAAAAACCCTTTTACCTTTTAATTTTTGGTTTATTAAAAACCCGCCCTCTTTCCCCACTACGTTGGGCACAAAAAAAAATCAAAAAGAAAACCCCCCACAAAAAAGGCCACAATTTCACCACCACGGAAACCCCTTTATATTTTATGGAACATCTCTTAACCGTCACTGGAATTTGGGAAAAGGGTTTCCCCCTCCTGGGCCCCCCAAAAAGGAAAGTTGGCCCGACGGGGCCCACAAACGAAGGGGAAAGTAGGACTGGTTTCTTTTGGATCCCCGAAAAACCCTCAAAAATGGGGCTCCCCTCTGCTCTCCAAGAGGGGGGAAAAAAACACTCCGGGAAATTAAAGGGGCAATCCCGCACCTCAAGGGAAGGGCGTTGACAGGCGGGGGCACGACGTAACTAAGAAGGAAAAAAGAAGGGTGGGTTCCCAGGAAACCTGAAAAAAACCCTTTAAAAATACTGTTTTCCCTGCTCTCCCCAAAAAGAAAGGGCACAACACCACGTGGCGCCCCAAAAGCCCCTGCTGGAAACGTGACCCCCGAACTTTTAGCCAAACCCCTTACTCTTTCCCCCTTCTAACTAAGGGCAAGGCCTCCCCTATTTTTAAAAGGGTGCTTTCTCAGCTGACCATTCAAACCCTAACTCACGCCAAAGGAAAATTCTCGAGAAGCTAACCTGCAGCAGGGAAATTTCAGAAAAAAAGGGAATGTGCTTTTGGCCTTTTAAAACGGAGTTCACCACCTTCGTTTAAAAAAGCGTATGAAACCAGAAAAAAACACTAAAAAACCCAACCGATAAAATAGCACGGAAGTTACGTTTTTAATTTGGGCGAAAAATTTTGCCAACCTTTTCAGAGTCCCCTAGGGGGAAAATTTTGGGGACTCCCGGGTAGCTCCTAAACCAAAAAGTGAGTGTGCTGTTTGGGGGGATTGAGAAAGACTGGGGCCCCAAAGTTGAGCTTATCCACTTAATGGTTTTTCGATTTTGAAAATTTTTGCTTCTTACCTGCAAGATCTGTATCTCCTCTTTTTTGCTTTTGGTTGACGCCGGGAATTTCATTAAAAAAGGAAGCATAGAGTTCGCCCCGTGAAGTAGATCAAAGGGACAGCACTTCCATATAGCAATTTTATCTTCATCATCATTGAAATTTTCATGCAATTTTAAAAAAAAATGATTCAGTGGCCCTTTATGGGAAAATTCGTTTCGGTTTTAAACCAAAAAAGTCTGTGCCGGGTTTTGTCGGTCTCAGGCCCCCTTTGGGTTTTTTGGGGGGGTTCATGGGTTTAAAGGGTTATTTTAAAGATGGTTATAGTGGTCACCACCCCAGGTGGGTGCCTCACGCTCTGGCTCTGCGACTGAGTCAAAAAGGGCTTAGTAGGTGGTGTCCTGCATATTTTAGATCAGTACAAGCACCACTGAACACCACCAAAGTGACCCAGCAGCAGTACAGGGCCCCTCTGACTGGTGGTCCCATGGTGGCCTGACATTGATGGTCTCCATGTTAACTTTTACCTTGGGATATGACATGACAAATCTGGGTGTGGCTGGGGTGGATGTATTGAAATGAGTCGTGTTAAACAGAAGAAGAATAGCAGAAAATAAAATAGGTGATCAAATATATCTGCATAAAAAAATAGTTTTCTTGCGGGTATTTTAAAAGGGCATACTAAATATTTTTAGCTGATATATTCTTGTTGAAGTACGCTATCCTGTTTCACTGATGTGGTCTGATCATTGTTTACCAATAGTAACTCATAATGCTTCATGTGAAGTAATTTCTTCGACTCTTTTACTTTCATATTATATAAAGATTAAAAAGGCAAGCTATCTTTGCCACATGGTCAAAAATCATGCATTTAGTTTTTTTGGAGTTTCGAGACATATGATTACATTCAGTTCATTTATTTGCATGCAGCTTACGGCTTCATTAGGTCAGTATTGTTTAATTGAATTAAGATATTGGCAAATAGTTCATAATGGTGTGCATTCTATACAGAATGGTATTTCGTTTGTATAAATGGATAAAGGAATTGTCCTAAGACTGATCCTTGTGGTTTTACCAAAGTCTAATGAAAGTAGCGTGGATCACTTGAATCTAATGTCAAGAGTTGTTGACGTTGTGTAGGAAAAGACACAATAAATCTTAATGCCTGATTGGACAACTTACTGTAACAGAGTGGAGACTTTTGATCTGCCACGCCTCTTACACCTTCTCGGCTACGACAGCACAGCATGAACAGGGAAAGGGCATGGCCTCTAAGAAAGAGGCTGCATAAAGTGTCCAAAATTTGTAAACACGTCGCTCTGAACACATTGGGAGGTAATTACTCACCAAACCCACCCAACTGTGCCGCGTCCCGAGGTACAATCGTGAGCCACTGACTAGCATATTTGATGCTCCAGCCAATAGACTCCAAGTTCTTTACTATCCTATGACACAATAAATCTTAATGCCTGATTGGACAACTTACTGTAACAGAGTGGATATTTTTTATCTGCCACGCCTCTGTACCCTTCTGGGTTAAACAGCACAGTATGAACAGGAGGACAATGGCCTCTAAGAAAGAGACTGCATAAATACTACAATTTACCGCGAACGGCAAAGTGTATGCAATGGGTAGTTTTTAACACCACCCAAGGAAACAGAGCGCTGCACAATTTGCAGGTGTGTCCCAAAATAGTAACACGTCGCTCTGAACACATGGGAGGTAATTACTCGCCACACCATCACATTACATTGAATTAATTTTCTCGGTGTAAGAGAATAGTATCAAAAGCTTTGATCTTCTTCTTTGCTTTGCCTGGGAAAAGCCTTGATAATGTCAATAAACAATTATTCCAGTAAAACCATTATTTTATATCTGACATTTTTTCTGCGAGCTGTATAAGTGCAGTATGACAATAATGGTTGCCTCGAAAATTTGGTTTTCATGAATCAGATTTTCTCTCTCTCTCTCTTTTTTTGGGGGGAGGGGGTGGTCCTCGGCTAGAACTCCAGGTTCACCAATGTGAGATTGCGACCGGTGTTCCCCCCCACCCACCATTTAGGAGCTGCATTCCGACTTCAGGAAAGGTGTCTTAACACGACACCTGTGTGCATGCGTGCTTTTGTTCTCATCCATTTTTGCGGTACACTACAGCCTACTCTTCCGAAAGGCGAAACGGGTTTTTAATGTGTTCGATTTTTATTTTCGTCAAACTGAGAAGAGATTGTACCTCATATAATACAGATGAGTCTGAACATGCCTTTCAAGTGATTTACATATATTATATTTTATAGTTAAATAGGAACTGGCATTGTCACCTGATGGATAGCTTATGTTTAATTGCATTTGAAGGGGTAACAACTGTTGTCAGTACATATTTTATACGCCTGCGTTAGAGTGTCTGCAACACCAGTTGCATCAATTTTCAAAATGTTGCTATCAATACCATCACAATCTCTTAATCCTGGCTGCCTTGTCTGTATCAAGCTGTTAAACCCTTCCAATCCACCGCCGTATCAGGTCTGTTCACCTCCTCAATTTTTAAATTGTTAAACACTTCAGAAGCTGGTAAACCTGATTAATATTTGAGTAGGAAAGAGCAGCAAATAATGTATTTTTCTCAAAATGTCTAAAGCAGAGGTACAATATTTCCTCCTATCCTGGTTTATGAATTGTAAATTATTCTTTCGTGTTAAACATATGGTGTGTTAGTGTTCGAGAGAGAGAGAGAGAGAGAGAGAGAGAGAGAGAGAGAGAGAGAGAGAGGAGAGAGAGAGAGAGAGAGAAAATATTGCAAATAAAGAGAGAAAGTGCAATTCCGTTGTTGTTGATGTTGTTGCTGTTGTTGTTGATGATGTTGTCGCTGTTGCTGTTGCTGATATTTCTATCAATGCTGATTTTGCTGTGTTGCCAGTGTTAAGGTCTTTGGTGATGTATGTGTTGTTGTTGCTGGGGTGGTGGTGGTTCTCAATAATGCCACACTTGTTGCTGCTATTGTCATGGTGTCTCTATCCTGTTTGAAACACCCCCTATTTTTACAACTGCTGCAGATCTTCCCATGGAGGACCTCCTGGCCCTTGCTGCTAGAATGAGGAAGGAACTGTTCTCCATGCCACTTCTTCTTTTGCCAGCTGACCTGAAATGTGTTCCCTGTCAGCCCCTGTCTTCAGACTGCTTTGGCCACGACACTATCCTGTGACCTTACAGTCTGTGTCTTTGTTTCTCTACAAGTCTGTCTGTCTGTCAGTCTCTCTGTGCTCAGAAATCATCTCTTCTGTCTAAATCATTTATGGTGTTGTCTGGTTTAGGTCAGAGTTGCTGTTGTTGGCTCTGAGCTAAAACCAGAAAACAATCAAGAAGCATTGTGCTATCAATAAACTTTGGCTGGCAAAGAGAAGATGCTGTGTTGGAGTGTCACTGTGAGGCAGTGTGCTGTGGAAAGAAGAGGGTAGGTCAGGGTAGTACAAGCTGACATAACTATAACACTGATGCTAGTTCAGGCACAGACATACATACAAACTCATCAGCACACCCACTGAAAACAATAAAGGTGTAATTATTATTTATCTGTCTTTCTGTCTCTATGGCTCTCTGCCTGTATTTACCTGTCTATCTTTCTGTCTGTCTTTTTGTTTCTTTCTTCTTTCTTGCTTTCTTTTGTCTGTCTGTTTATCTTTGTGTCTATCTTTCTTTTGTTCCTTCGTTCACTCTTTCTTTCCTCCTTTCTTTCATTACTTTTTCATTCATTCTTTCTTTCTCTTTTTTCCCCTCATCTCCAATTTTCAATTCGTCTGATCATGCACATCACCGAAGCAGTACCCTCTCTTATTACTACAAGAAGGCAGGCATGCATATGACCATGTGTGCGTGTTTACGCGTGTACACAACACACACCACACTCACACACTCCACACACCTTTATATATATATATATATAGTATATTTTATTATATATAATATATATATATACATGTAGGGGCGGATAGGGTTAAGTTAAAATACCCTTAAAACATTCTTCACAAAAAGAGAACTGGTTCTTACAGAAAATACTTAAAATCAACACCACACACAGCTGCTTAATATGCAAAATTGCACTAAATCCCAAAACACTCAGGACTCGATCATATTAATTTAAACTTAGAAATACTGTGTGTTTTAACCACACAAGTGAGAACTCTCTAGACAAAACCATTAGAATTTAAAAACGTAGATTAAAGATAAATATCTTTCTGTTCACTAAACGAGAATGTTAAGTCTACATAATAGAAAAAAAACCTTAAGAAAGAGGAAACATTCCTCGAAAACATTCTACACTAATTTATCCAAGAAACAACCATCTAAGCACTGCGTTGACACAATACACTGTCAACAACAACCACAACAGCACAAAGAACCACCACGGAACTCAACCACATCATGGAATGACCCTCACCTGTCATTGGGAAGGAAATAAGGAGCACTCCGGCACCCCAAAGAAGACGTTGGCAAGACAGACAGACAAAGAACATAGACAAGGTTCTTAGGGGGCCTGAACTACTTCAAGGATGACTGCTACCCCCTGCTCTCCAAGTAGAGACACAACACCACGTGTGCCCAACAGCCGACACTGGAACGGTGACCAACGAACCTCTACAGCCAAAGACTCACTCTCCTCCTAACTCAAGTAAAAAATGCGTATGTGCACACAAGAAAGACACTAGCGCACACACACACACACACATACACACACACAGAACTAGCATGGAATTATGCATGGCATCACGTGCAGAATTAGGCGAACTGTGACAGTTGTCCCTCTTAATGGGGCAAAGAGGTCAAGCATTACATGCACTGAAAAAGCATGATATTAAACTTTATCCCAATAGATGTGTGCCTTTTTCTCTGGGAAACAGAAGCATACAAAGCCAGATGTCCACACAGAGCCAGCAAATATCTTGTTATTCCCTAACCATGATAAACTGTGTTTGGTGAAACATCTACATAAGTATCTAGAGTACAAGACTCAGACTCAAGACTCAAGAATTTAATTGTATAAGCCATACAACCCCTTACAATTCCATGGGTGATCATGTGTGAGTGGATATAGCATTGTAGTATAAGCACATTTTGAATGAAACATTATTAGTAACTCAATGGAAATAATAATGGATTTCAAAACGATATTTGCGCGAATGTTGGCTAGCAAATCATGGACTCAATTACAGTTTCATATTTAATTTTGTTACAAAGTTAGCAAGGAAAACATGATATACGTTCTATTTCTACAATACTGTGACAAAAATGAACACAAATTGTCTTGCTCAGGAGCATTTATAGTTCTGACATCTCCAGTATGAATCTGATCAAAACGACACAGATACTTGTGCAGTGTTTGCTTACTGTTTTAGCATTCAGATTGCATCATTAGTACTTTCAACAACATCAGACATACAGGCTTAAGCATTCAGATGCCATCTATGAAATCACTGTTGTAATAAAAGTGGAGTGTCCTTGGATTTAGATGTATATATTATATTATAAATAATAAATACAACAGAACAGTCTGTGTAGCAAGGTAAAGTACGTTTGTATACATACAACATGGCAGACAATGGGTGTGTTTCTCTAATCAACGCCTTCTTTAGCACACACATTATCATGTGAGACTGAACTAAGGAAACAGGAAAATGAAACATAATCTACAACACAGTTTCCAGTAGGATAGGTAAATGTAGAGGGACCATTTCTATCACTGTCCTCCAGTAGAGCTATTGAGTATATCATACAGGACAGAACTTGTACACAAAGATAACAAAATTTCCCGTAACTGTTAAACTGTGATCTTGCCCGTCTAAGTAGAGCAATAGGTGGATCTGTAATGAATTCTATCACACAGTTAAGGGTTCATCTAGCTCAAAGCGAAAAGAACATCCATCAGAATACCACGGCTGTTTGCTTACTGCTTTTTCGTTTTGATTGCATCATTAGTACGTCCAACAATATGAAGCATACATTGAGGTGCCATCTATGGAATCACTGTTGTCATAACAATGGACTGTCTTGGATTTAGATGTAAATAAATCATAAATACATCAGAAAAAATACCACTTTGTTACTTAAGGTATGATCATATACGGTGTTGAGATATCTTTCACAAAATCCATACATTCATCTCTTTCAAGAGCTACTGTTCTGCCACTATCCCCACATAGTTTTGAAAATGTCTGTGAAGTTGGAAACCAGTGGCTATATGTGTTTGAACAAAAATAGTTCATGAAGTTTTCGGTGAAACAAAATCATACAAAGGCACAGAAGGCAGGAATGAACTCCAGAGACTCAAAAGACAGGCATGAATTATCTTCCAGTGTGGAGGACAAGCCTTCCACATTCTAGGCTAGTGTGTGCACTGATGTGGGGACAAGTTACACTGATCCAGTTTTTCTTCAGGTCATGATCTTGACCTCATTTCTTTTTCTTTAGAATGCTGGGTTTGAGATGTGATTCTTGTTTCTCCGATGAGCAGTCGTCCAGTTTGTTGGCAGTTGTACCTGCCTTCTGCGTGTCTGTTTGTCTGAAGCGTCTTGTTGTGGTGTGTTGTTGAGTCCATGCCCCCACTGCATTGCTCGCCTCCAATGTTCAGTCATCATCATCATCATCAGTCGTGACCTTGGCGGTCGTGGGGGAGACACGAAAGACGATGCCATGGTAAGCCTCCTCCATCCATCTCGGTCCTCGGCTCTGCGCAGTAGTGCCGTGTCATTCATCCTGGTCCATTCTCTGATGTTGTCCATCCATGACTTGTTCTGTCTTCCCCTCTTTCTGCCACCTTCGAGTGTTCCCTACAGTACTGTTTTTGGCAGACTGTTGTGGCGGGTGACGTGGCCGAACCATGTCAGCTTTTTCTTCTTGACGATGGTGAGAAGGGGTTCCTGTGGACTTGCCAGCCGTGTTATTTGACTCTTGACAAATTCATTGGTCTTTCGTTCTCTCCAGGATATGCCCAGCAGTTTTCTATGGCATTTTGTTTCAAATGACTGGATTCGCTTTGCAATTTCAGCAGTCAATGTCCAGGTTTCACTTCCGTACAGCAGGATAGTCCGAATTAGGGCTTTGTAGAGCTTTAGTTTGATTGGGAAACTGATCTCTTTACTTTTCCATATGGTGGTGAGTTTTGTCATAGAAGATGTTGCCATGGCTAGTCTGACTTTGATTTCTGTCGTCCATCGCCCGTCCTTTGTGAGTGTAGCGCCAAGGTATTTAAAAGCGTCTACCTCCTCCAGTTGTTGGCCGTTCATGTAAATTTTAGCAGTGGCGTTGCTCGTGCTGTTCACAAGTACTTTACTTTTCTCCGAGCTCACCTCCATCCCATATGCTCCAGCTCTGTTCTCAAGTCTGGTCGTAAGATCTTGCAGCTCTGTGTTATTTTTTTGTTTGTTTTGTTTTGTTTAATGTCTATTCACTACATGGTGGTTTAGACACATCCGCATTCATACCAAAGTACCTATTATTACACACCGCATCTCTCTCTCTCTTTCTCCCCCTATCGCCCCTACATCCACATCACACACACACACCACACACACCAACTAAATATATATATATATATATATATATATATATATATATTATATATAATTTTATATATATATATATATATATATATATATATATATATATGTAATTACAATAAAGGTTTACAGGTGAAGAATATATGGCTTCAGCAACTGACACTATGAATTGCTGAGAGTCATATAAAACTTCTTGACTAGTGGCATATTTCTTATGAATATCTAAACCTCTCCTTTTATACATGTCAAGAAAATTGGGCAATCAAACAACAAATGGTGGACTGAAAGTGGAAGAACAACAACATGTTACATTTTTGAATATTTAGTATTCCATGCATTTAATCTCAGTTTATGTATTAGAATTTCTAATGTGTCAATACTAATGCTCTGTGTTATTTCCGCCCATGAGGTCAATGTCATCGGCAAACCGCAAGTTGTTGAGGGGTCTGCTGCCAATGGAGATGGTAGAGTGGAAGTCATGGATGGGTCTCTCTCATAATGTTTTTCAAGAACAGATTAAACAGGGATGGAGATTAACAGGCATCCTGTCGGACCCCAATGTTCAGTACAGGTGGGCTATTCATGTTTCGTTGCGACCGATCTGGGAATCCACGGCATGCTTCTCTGTATTTCGCGGTGCAAAATGTAAACCGGCTCAGTCACATGCGAGTTTCCGTACTTCGTTTTTCTTCTTTGAGATTGCGGGGAGGGATGGGAGTTAAACAGTAATCCCTGGGTGGAGGGGGAGATGGAGGAGATTGTTCTCGGTGTGTCGTCTTTCTGTCTTTGCACAGTATGTTTATCATCAGACGTCACATCATTCTCCTGATCTTCTCCAGTATTTGGTGCTGAAGAAAGAGCTGGCTCAGAGTCAGCAGGATCCAGCACAGCAGTACAGGGCGGAGCGTTGAGCTCCTCACACACGGTTTCATGAGGCAGATGGGCTGACCTGTTCTGTTTCCCTTGGCGACGGACTTGGTCTCTGATCACTGGTGGTATCCACCACGTTCCTGCAAGTGGTGGAAAGACACGGGTCTGGCTCTCCCACAGTCCTTTCAGCGGTCGTAGGAGTATTTGCCAACACCTCAATGTAAAGACAGGGACCAGAAGTGATGGGCACCGCCACGAGATGTGGTCCTGGAGTTTCAGGGGAGGTGGATCTTGAAGTCTGGAAATAGTGAGACCTCAAGGCTGTGTCAGGTCTTCTGTTGGTTTCTGTCTGCCTCCAGTTACTCCTTTCTCCTCTCAGGGATGAAAAGCGTTCTTCCTCCTTTTGTCTGCCTCTAGATGAAGCTGAGTCTTTCAGGAAGCCATATTCATCTCTCTGGTGTCTTGAGTTTCGTTCCTCTAGACTCACGTGGGGGTAAGTGTGCTGATCCTTCTGGCGGTTTCTGTTGTACGTAGCAGGTCGTTGATGTCGATCTTCCACTTGCAGGCGGCCTGCTCTGAAGTAGGCAAGTTGACCCTGCCGACGATGGTGCTCCACTTCCTCCCTTTGGCGTTCATTAAGATCTGCAGAGATCCTGATGTTACCTCGTCGGAGGAGATCTCTCAAATCCTTGTTGGTCAGGATTTCCATTTTATCGCCCATCTGTGCATACGGACAATCAGTGGTTGTGGGGAATCCTTGTGTTCGGCGAGGTCCTACACGGTAACACCTTTCAATGTCAGATTCGTGCCATGTGCGTGATGTATGAGTATTGAGCAGCTTGGAACATCTGGGAACTTTGCCAGGTATTTCATATCTTGTTCTCTAACAAGAAATTTCAAGGTGCACAGTCGGGAATTCTTCTGCAGCTCTCAGTTCCCATTACAGTCGGTCATCGTTCATGGAAGTAGCTCTGGTTTTGTTTGATTATGGTGAGGTCTTTCCCTGTCTTCTCGAATGCGTTCCTGAATTGACTCAGTCCATTGAAGCCAAACGATCTGAAGAGTGTTTTCCAGTTTTGTAGTTTTCATCCACTTTGTGGCAAATGTCTTCAGCAAACTGGTTTGAAGAATATCTGTAAAGTTTTCCAGTCATACATCACTTTTCAAAGTCTTCAGCATGTTGTTGAAGTCAGAAACTTGTTGTCCAGCATTTGCACTTGTTGCATAAAGTAGGTGAAGTAGTTGTGGTCATTATAAGTTGTTTCGTGAGTGTAATCCCTGGGTCCTGGATTCAGTTCAATGTCCCCACTCAACAAGAGCAGGGAAAGTACAGGCATTAAACAGCAAAGACAGTCACAGCAGTGCACCAGCCTGTCACTTCTGTTGTCACTGCACATGGCTGGACCAGTGGCTCCTTTCTATCTTCTTGTTTCCTTTCTCTTGCAGATATTTCCACAGCTAGGCAATAGAACTGCCCCAATGTTTTGTCTGTGGGTTACTGCTGTTGTTGGCATCTTGATGGTATCATTAAACAGTCACTGACAATTATCAATCCTGCTTAATTAACAAAATCCTCATTAAAAGCAGAGAGCTGCAGAAAACACGTCTTGCTGCGACTGTGAACACGAGTTTCAGTCCCTAGAGGTCACAAGAGAGCTCCAGAAAGGCTCAGAACTGTTTATCAGCTTTATTAGCCTTATGACCCAATCTCCAGGAAAACCTTTTCTCATTGGGTGAAAACAGTGCTTAAAGTGGCGGGCTTAGATACCTCAAAATATGGAATCCATAGTACACGTGCTGCCAGTACCAGTGCAGCTGCCAGTCATGGTGCATCCCTTGCATCAATCATGAAGGCGGCAGGCTGGAGTAGTCAGACAACTTTTTTTTGTAAATATTCTAACAAAGCTGTTACTCCAAACTTTGGACAGTAGGTTTTGGACACCTATTTTAGAAAACAACAATGTGTCCTATCTGAATTGGGTTTTATTGTACATAGTGAGTATTCACTGAACAATGCTTCATCAATTTGTCGCAGACCTTCTTGTCATTGGATGAGGTATGTTGGATGTGTCTTGTACATTTTTGTACTTGTATGTCTACTAGGCCACTCAAGTCTCATGTGATTTCTCTGTATGAGAAATAGATGAGAAATATTTTATAATTAAACTATGCTTATGCTAGGAAGGTGCAGTTTAATTAGGATTATTTTGAATCTACTGGAGGGAAGAGAAATTATGCGCCCTCCCCAATGATTTGAGATAATCCTGATGAACATACCATCCCTATTGTAAGCCTAGTGGACACATATGCTAAATACGGGGACAGGATAGCCTGGTGGTTAGAACATTGCGCTCACAATCTGACCCGGGTTCGATTCCTGTTCAAGGGGGATATTTTCCCCTGGAGTTAACATCAGTGCAGACTCCACTCTCCCCAAAAGTCCTTGGATGAGACTATAAACCGAGGCCCCGTGTGCGAACGCATGCAGAACATCTTGGCACACGTTAAAATCCTGTTCCGCTTTTCGTAAAAGTAGGCCATTGTGTGCCGGTGGGAACAGATGACAATTTACAAAACTGCATACACAAGGGGACTGGATATAAAAAAGCACACAAGTGCTTATTCCATTATCCTCGATATAAAAGAATAAAATTAAAATAAAAATAAATTAAATACTGACTTGTTCTGCTCACAGCTGTGCTGCTACATCTCGCATAATTTCTCTTCCCTCCAATTGATTCAAAATAATCCTAATTGAACTCATGGAAACATGGCTGACATAGAAGAGCTAGTTGAAGGTACAGATCATATCTGGGAAACACGCTTTACAGGTATCCAGTAGACTTCAACAGTTCCATCTGACACACATAGTGCCCATCTCTGGAGGCTGTAGCTGCTTCTAGAAGGTTCCAGTGAAACCCCCGCTCAGTCCAACAGGGCAATTCAAGTCCAGTTTCATCATCAACAGCACCATCCTCTGTGTCTTTCTACCATCTAAGATTTGTACCAGAGGATATCAATGCCAGCCTGGCTGCAAGTTTGCATCTCTTTGAAGAATAAACCGCCACATCCCCAGCCGCTATATGTGGTAGTGGCCAGCATTACCAAATCAAACACATTCTCCATTTTCATCACTGCACTGGCCAATCATTCTTGATAGACACTGGTACTGACGTGTCAGTATACCCTGCCTCTGCACAAAATTTCAAAACCAAACCACCATCTGCATCCCTTTCTGCTGCCAATGGAAACTCCATTAAAAACATGGGAAAAACACATCACTCTGGAAATCAGCTCCTGAAAAATCTTATATACATTGATTCTACCTTGCCAAAGTCATTCGTCGAATTCTTAGTGCTGATTTTTTTTATTACTCATGCAGTGATCACCGATTTGAAGGCAAATGTTTCCTGCCCCTGGACAATGTTTCCACTTCTCTGAAAATCACCAATGCACTTTTGTCTGTGGCAGCCTTTCAGTTCTTCCCCACAACATGTACTTGGATCTTCTTCAGCAGTTTCCAGAGCTACTCACCCACATTTTAACCCCACCATCAACAAACATGGTTTTGAAGATCACATCATTACACATGGCCCACAGTGCATGCCCATGTCTAATGCTTAACCCAGAAAAATTTTCGGCTGCCAAAGCTGAATTCCTGAAAATGTAGAGGGGAATAATCCATCAGTCCCAATCACCTTGGTCTTCACCTTGGTCTTTACCCCTACATGTAGTTCCCAAGCCAAATGGCCAGTGGTGACCCTGTGGTGACTACATACACATCAATGCTGCTACCAAAGATGATTAATATCCCTTCAAAGGGCCTCACATTCGAGATTTCATAATCACATGCATGATGCACCATCTTTTCCAAGATTGATTTGGTCAGGGACTTATCATCAGATTCCAATGGTACCAACCTTGTTGCCAGTCACATGTGCCAGTCTTGTGCATCTGTGACAAATTTTCCAACTCCTTTGATACAATGGACTGGTCATCAACAAAGGCAAGTGTGTTTTTTGGCGCAGTAAGTTGGATTTCCTTCGGGCATTCACATCAACACTCAATGAATATATCCACTCCTCGGCCAGGTAGATGCCCTCCGATTCTGCTCCTGCTGATTGCACCAGCCTTCAACTTGTTGCTGACATTCTGTCTCTACTGCATGCCCAAGCATGTGGTCAAGGGCAAACCATTGAGTGGCCTGAGGAATGTCAATCTGCATTTGATAAAGCCAAAGAAGCACTCAATGAGGTGGTGCTGCTGCATCACCCTCAAACAGACATGCAAACAAGTCTCACAGTGGATGCATCCAACACTGCTTTAGGTGCTCAGCTTGAGCAACAAGGCCATTCCTGGGTATCTATTGCTTTCTTCCACAGGAAACTTTCTGAATCAGAAAAGAAGGACAGTGCCTTTGATTGTGAACTTCTTGAAGCCTACACAGCCATTTCAAACACTTTTTGGAAGGATGACCTTTTACACTGTACACTGATTACAAACCCCTGACATCAGCTCTCAGGAGTCAAACTGACCCCTCCCCTTGGCAGACAAGACATTTCTCCTATATTGCTGGGTTTACCACTGGCATCCAGTACATCCAGGGCAAGTTTAATGTGGTAGCCAATGCTCTTTCACATTTCAGCACCAACTCCATTTCCTCAGAATACTGCATCTCCCCTGTGGGTTACTTCAATCACCTTGCTGAAGACTAGGTCCTGTCAGGTGAAATGGAAGCCCATTGCAAAGCCACCACTGGTCTCCATCTACAAGATGTTTAGCTTGAAACATTGGCCCTGCTCTGTGACACATCCATTTGTTTCCAGAGGTCAGTGCTACCAAATGCCTGGACTCACCCACTTTTTGACCATATACATGGACTCTCACATGCAGGTGCACGTCCAACTCAACGAGCCATCAGCCAACACTTTGTGTGGTATGGTATGAAACATGACATACACAAGTGGTGCCAAAGATAAAAAAAAGTCCATTGACACATCAAAACAGCACCAGTAGAACGTCCACTACCAAATACCAGATTCTGCAGTCTACATGTGGACCTTGTTGGACCCATGGCAGCCAGCCAGGGCATGACCTATCTCTTCACCATCATTGACCATTTCACCAGATGGCCAGAAGCCATTCCCCTACCAGATGCTTGTGCTTTTATCTGTGCTGTGGCTCTCATCCGTCACTGGATCACCAGATTTGGAGTTCCAGAAGACATGCATGCCTTTGCGCCTGTCGGCAGCACTGCGTGTGGCTCTGTGTTTGAATGCTGGATGTGTGTGTTTTTCTGCTTCCTTTCCAGAAATTTTTACATCTTCTTGTTCGTGTTCTCACCCTGAGTTATTTGGTCAGAACATTTTTCTTTGTTGTTATCTACAATTTTGAGATATTTCGAATTATAATTTTCATCTTTGTTTGAGTTGTTCAAAATTTCGATT
>CM054164.1:19120884-19174846 GCA_028751875.1 Rapana venosa
TTTAAAAAAAAAAAAAATTTTTTTTATTTTTCATAAGGTTTTACAGGTGAAGAATATATGGCTTCAGCAACTGACACTATGAATTGCTGAGAGTCATATAAAACTTCTTGACTAGTGGCATATTTCTTATGAATATCTAAACCTCTCCTTTTATACATGTCAAGAAGAATTGGGCAATCAAACAACAAATGGTGGACTGAAAGTAGAATAGAACAACAACATGTTACATTTTTTGAATATTTAGTATTCCATGCATTTAATCTCAGTTTATGTATTAGAATTTCTAATGTGTCAATACTAGTGCTCTGTGTTATTTCCGCCCATGAGGTCAATGTCATCGGCAAACCGCAAGTTGTTGAGGGGTCTGCTGCCAATGGAGATGGTAGAGTGGAAGTCATGGAGGGTCTCTCTCATAATGTTTTTCAAGAACAGATTAAACAGGACTGGAGATAACAGGCATCCTTGTCGGACCCCAATGTTCAGTACAGGTGGGCTATTCATGTTTCGTTGCGACCGATCTGGGGAATCCACGGCATGCTTCTCTGTATTTTGCGGTGCAACTGTACCCGGCTCAGTCACATGCGAGTTTCCGTCTTCGTTTTTCTTCTTTGAGATTGCGGGGAGGGATGGGAGTTAAACAGTAATCCCTGGGTGGAGGGGGAGATGGAGGAGATTGTTCTCGGTGTGTCGTCTTTCTGTCTTTGCACAGTATGTTTATCATCAGACGTCACATCATTCTCCTGATCTTCTCCAGTATTCGGTGCTGAAGAAAGAGCTGGCTCAGAGTCAGCAGGATCCAGCACAGCAGTACAGGGCGGAGCGTTGAGCTCCTCACACACGGTTTCATGAGGCAGATGGGCTGACCTGTTCTGTTTCCCTTGGCGACGGACTTGGTCTCTGATCACTGGTGGTATCCACCACGTTCTGCAAGTGGTGAAAGACACGGGTTCTGGCTCTCCCACAGTCCTTTCAGCGGTCGTAGGAGTATTTGCCAACACCTCAATGTAAAGACAGGGACCAGAAGTGATGGGCACCGCCACGAGATGTGGTCCTGGAGTTTCAGGGGAGGTGGATCTTGAAGTCTGGAAATAGAGACACCTCAAGGATTGGTCACGTCTTCTGTTGGCTTCTGTCTGCCTCCAGTTACTCCTTTCTCCTCTCAGGGATGAAAAGCGTTCTTCCTCCTTTTGTCTGCCTCTAGATGAAGCTGAGTCTTTCAGGAAGCCATATTCATCTCTCTGGTGTCTTGAGTTTCGTTCCTCTAGACTCACGTGGGGGTAAGTGTGCTGATCCTTCTGGCGGTTTCTGTTGTACGTAGCAGGTCGTTGATGTCGATCTTCCACTTGCAGGCGGCCTGCTCTGAAGTAGGCAAGTTGATCCTGCCGACGATGGTGCTCCACTTCCTCCCTTTGGCGTTCATTAAGATCTGCAGAGATCCTGATGTTACCTCGTCGGAGGAGATCTCTCAAATCCTTGTTGGTCAGGATTTCCATTTTATCGCCCCATCTGTGCATACGGACAATCAGTGGTTGTGGGGAATCTCTGTGTGTTCGGCGAGGTCCTACACGGTAACACCTTTCAATGTCAGATTCGTGCCATGTGCGTGATGATGAGTATTGAGCAGCTTGAGAACAATCTGGGAACTTTGCCAGGTATTTTCATAATCTTGTTCTCTAACACTAAGAAATTTCAAGGTGCACAGTCGGGAATTCTTCTGCAGCTCCTCCAGTTCCCATTACAGTCGGTCCATCCGTTCGTGGAAGTAGCTCTGGTTTTGTTTGATATTGTGGAGGTCTTCCCTGTCTTCTCGAATGCGTTCCTGAAGAGAACTCAGATCTGAAGCCAAACGATCTAAAGAGTTTTCCAGTTTTGTTAGTTTTTCATCCACTTTGTGGCAAATGTCTTCAGCCATACCACTTTGTTACTTGAGGTATGATCATATACGGTGTTGAGATATCTTTCACAAAGTCCATACATTCATCTCTTTCAAGAGCTACTGTCAAGAATATTGTTGAAGTCAGAAAACTTGTTGTCCAGCATTTGCACTTGTTGCATAAAGTAGGTGAAGTAGTTGTGGTCATTATAAGTTGTTTCGTGAGTGTAATCCCTGGGTCCTGGATTCAGTTCAATGTCCCCACTCAACAAGAGCAGGGAAAGTACAGGCATTAAACAGCAAAGGCAGTCACAGCAGTGCACCAGCCTGTCACTTCTGTTGTCACTGCACATGGCTGGACCAGTGGCTCCTTTCTATCTTGTTGTTTCCTTTCTCTTGCAGATATTTCCACAGCTAGGCAATAGAACTGCCCAATGTTTTGTCTGTGGGTTACTGCTGTTGTTGGCATCCTTGATGGTATCATTAACAGTCACTGACAATTATCAATCCTGCTTAATTAACAAAATCTTCATTAAAAGCAGAGAGCTGCAGAAAACACGTCTTGCTGCGACTGTGAACACGAGTCCAGTCCCTAGAGGTCACAAGAGAGCTCCAGAAAGGCTCAGAACTGTTTATCAGCTTTATTAGCCTTATGACCCAATCTCCAGGAAAACCTTTTCTCATTGGGTGAAAACAGTGCTTAAAGTGGCGGGCTTAGATACCTCAAAATATGGAATCCACAGTACACGTGCTGCCTGTACCAGTGCAGCTGCCAGTCATGGTGCATCCCTTGCATCAATCATGAAGGCGGCAGGCTGGAGTAGTCAGACAACTTTTTTTTGTAAATATTATAACACAGCTGTTACTTCAAACTTTGGACAGTAGGTTTTGGACACCTACCTTACAAAACGACAATGTGTCCTATCTGAATTGGGTTTTATTGTACATAGTGAGTATTCACTGAACAATGCTTCATCAATTTGTCGCAGACCTTCTTGTCATTGGATGAGGTATGTTGGATGTGTCTTGTACATTTTTGTACTTGTATGTCTACTAGGCCACTCAAGTCTCATGTGATTTCTCTGTATGAGAAATAGATGAGAAATATTTTATAATTAAACTATGCTTATGCTAGGAAGGTGCAGTTTAATTAGGATTATTTTGAATCTACTGGAGGGAAGAGAAATTATGCGCCCTCCCCAATGATTTGAGATAATCCTGATGAACATACCATCCCTATTGTAAGCCTAGTGGACACATATGCTAAAATACGGGGACAGGATAGCCTGGTGGTTAGAACATTGCGCTCACAACTGACCCGGGTTCGATTCCTGTTCAAGGGGGATATTTTCCCCTGGAGTTAACATCAGTGCAGACTCCACTCTCCCCAAAAGTCCTTGGATGAGACTATAAACCGAAGCCCCGTGTGCGAACGCATGCAGAACATCTTGGCACACGTTAAAATCCTGTTCCGCTTTTCGTAAAAGTAGGCCATTGTGTGCCGGTGGGAACAGATGACAATTTACAAAACTGCATACACAAGGGGACTGGATATAAAAAAGCACACAAGTGCTTATTCCATTATCCTCGATATAAAAGAATAAAATTAAAATAAAAAATAAAATAAATACTGACTTGTTCTGCTCACAGCTGTGCTGCTACATCTCGCATAATTTCTCTTCCCTCCAATTGATTCAAAATAATCCTAATTGAACTCATGGAAACATGGCTGACATAGAAGAGCTAGTTGAAGGTACAGATCATATCTGGGAAACACGCTCTACAGGTATCCAGTAGACTTCAACAGTTCCATCTGACACACATAGTGCCCATCTCTGGAGGCTGTAGCTGCTTCTAGAAGGTTCCAGTGAAACCCCCGCTCAGTCCAACAGGGCAATTCAAGTCCAGTTTCATCATCAACAGCACCATCCTCTGTGTCTTTCTACCATCTAAGATTTGTACCAGAGGATATCAATGCCAGCCTGGCTGCAAGTTTGCATCTCTGTCTGAAGAATAAACCAGCCACATCACCAGCCGCTATATGTGGTAGTGGCCAGCATTACCAAATCAAACACATTCTCCATTTTCATCACTGCACTGGCCAATCATTCTTGATAGACACTGGTACTGACGTGTCAGTATACCCTGCCTCTGCACAAAATTTCAAAACCAAACCACCATCTGCATCCCTTTCTGCTGCCAATGGAAACTCCATTAAAACATGGGGAAAACACATCACTCTGGAAATCAGCTCCTGAAAAATCTATATACATTGATTCTACCTTGCCAAAGTCATTCGTCGAATTCTTAGTGCTGATTTTTTTTATTACTCATGCAGTGATCACCGATTTGAAGGGCAAATGTTTCCTGCCCCTGGACAATGTTTCCACTTCTCTGAAAATCACCAATGCACTTTTGTCTGTGGCAAGCCTTTCAGTTCTTCCCCACAACATGTACTTGGATCTTCTTCAGCAGTTTCCAGAGCTACTCACCCCACATTTTAACCCCACCATCAACAAACATGGTTTTGAAGATCACATCATTACACATGGCCCACCAGTGCATGCCCATGTCTAATGCTTAAACCCAGAAAAATTTTCGGCTGCCAAAGCTGAATTCCTGAAAATGTAGATGGGAATAATCCATCAGTCCCAATCACCTTGGTCTTCACCTTGGTCTTCACCCCTACATGTAGTTCCCAAGCCAAATGGCCAGTGGTGACCCTGTGGTGACTACATACACATCAATGCTGCTACCAAAGATGATTAATATCCCTTCAAAGGGCCTCACATTCGAGATTTCAATAATCACATGCATGATGCACCATCTTTTCCAAGATTGATTTGGTCAGGGACTTATCATCAGATTCCAATGGTACCAACCTTGTTGCCAGTCACATGTGCCAGTCTTGTGCATCTGTGACAAATTTTCCAACTCCTTTGATACAATGGACTGGTCATCAACAAAGGCAAGTGTGTGTCTTTGGCGCAGTAAGTTGGATTTCCTTCGACATCACATCAACACTCAATGAATATATCCACTCCTCGGCCAGGTAGATGCCCTCCGATTCTGCTCCTGCTGATTGCACCAGCCTTCAACTTGTTGCTGACATTCTGTCTCTACTGCATGCCCAAGCATGTGGTCAAGGGCAAACCATTGAGTGGCCTGAGGAATGTCAATCTGCATTTGATAAAGCCAAAGAAGCACTCAATGAGGTGGTGCTGCTGCATCACCCTCAAACAGACATGCAAACAAGTCTCACAGTGGATGCATCCAACACTGCTTTAGGTGCTCAGCTTGAGCAACAAGGCCATTCCTGGGTATCTATTGCTTTCTTCCACAGGAAACTTTCTGAATCAGAAAAGAAGGACAGTGCCTTTGATTGTGAACTTCTTGAAGCCTAACACAGCCATTTCAAACACTTTTTGGAAGGATGACCTTTTACACTGTACACTGATTACAAACCCCTGACATCAGCTCTCAGGAGTCAAACTGACCCCTCCCCTTGGTAGACAAGACATTTCTCCTATATTGCTGGGTTTACCACTGGCATCCAGTACATCCAGGGCAAGTTTAATGTGGTAGCCAATGCTCTTTCACATTTTCAGCACCAACTCCATTTCCTCAGAATACTGCATCTCCCCTGTGGGTTACTTCAATCACCTTGCGAAAGACTAGGTCCTGTCAGGTGAAATGGAAGCCCATTGCAAAGCCACCACTGGTCTCCATCTACAAGATGTTTAGCTTGAAACATGGCCCTGCTCTGTGACACATCCATTGTTTCCAGAGGTCAGTGCTACCAAATGCCTGGACTCACCCACTTTTTGACCATATACATGGACTCTCACATGCAGGTGCACGTCCAACTCAACGAGCCATCAGCCAACACTTTGTGTAGTATGGTATGAAACATGACATACACAAGTGGTGCCAAAGGTTAAAAAAAAATCCATTGACACATCAAAACAGCACCAGTAGAACGTCCACTACCAAATACCAGATTCTGCAGTCTACATGTGGACCTTGTTGGACCCCTGGCAGCCAGCCAGGGCATGACCTATCTCTTCACCATCATTGACCATTTCACCAGATGGCCAGAAGCCATTCCCCTACCAGATGCTTGTGCTTTTATCTGTGCTGTGGCTCTCATACCGTCACTGGATCACCAGATTTGGAGTTCCAGAAGACATGCATGCCTTTGCGCCTGTCGCAGCACTGCGTGTGGCTCTGTGTTTGAATGCTGGATGTGTGTGTTTTTCTGCTTCCTTTCCAGAAATTTTTACATCTTCTTGTTCGTGTTCTCACCCTGAGTTATTTGGTCAGAACATTTTTCTTTGTTGTTATCTACAATTTTGAGATATTTCGAATTATAATTTTCATCTTTGTTTGAGTTGTTCAAAATTTCGATTTGACTTATGAATTGTGTTTACCTGACTGTGTTGGTCTTTGTGACCCATTTTAATCTGACCCTACTGCCATTCAACAAATTGCACGTGATTCACGAACTGACACAACCCCCATCAATCAAGTCTAGTGTGTTGTTCTGCTACCATGGCAGTGAGAGCTGCAGACATTAGAGCTATGCTCGCACCTGAATTTTGTCAAAAACAATACACGCTTGCTCCTCATATTAAGCAGCATATAACCCACTTAGGCATTCATCCCTGCAAAACCAGACGGGAACACGGGCAGGCCCACGTCATCGCCAGTGGTGGGCTTCCCTCTCCCATGTCTCTCCCCTCACCTCTGACGTTACTTCTGTTACCCCTGACAACCCTTCTTCCCCATGCTGTCGTCCACCCGCCCCTTCAGCTGTTCACTGTTCTGTTGTTTGTGACTCTGATAATGTTTTTTGTTCTGATGATGATGATGTATATCATGATGTGTTTCAAACACAGAATCCTCTGATTAGCACAGTTCTTTCACCATCTTCTACTCCTGATTCACCATCCAAACTCTTGTCTGTTCTTCCGCTAGCCGCATCTCCACCATCGCCTTCGTCCTTTTCCTCTGGTGCTTGTCCAAACTCACCACTTTCATCTTCAACCTCTCCACCTCCTTCAGATCTCCTTCAAGTTTGTTTGTTCAATGTGCAGTTTGTCTGTCCAAATGGAAAGCTGACAACATTTCTGATTTCATCTCTGAAAAAAACATTGACTTAACCTTCCTCACCGAAACTTGGCTTAAATCACATGGCCATGAACCAAAAATAAAACAGCTGACTCCTCCTGGATATAAAACTATTTCTTTCCCCCGACTCTCTCGAGGAGGTTGGATTGCCATCATTCTCAAAGACACATTGGAACCGTCTCTTTCCTTCAGTCACAACCTTCAATTTCTCACATGAATCTTTTGAAGTTTGCCAAATCAAATCTCAACCTACCTGGCCACTCTATTACTATCTGCTGCCTTTAACCGTCCACCTCCCAGCCGTAAAAAACAACCTAACATCTTCTCTTTTTCACCAAGAATTCCAGTCACTCCTCGACCACTACAGCCTCTCTCCCACTAAACTTATAATTCTTGGTGACTTCAACTTCCATTTCGACAACCAGTCTTCTCCAGATGTCAACGTCTTTCTCTTTCTCTGTCCAACCATTCTCTCTCTCAACTGGTAAACGAAGCAACGCACAGATCTGGTCATATTTTAGACTGGCTGATTACTAATGCTTCATTTATCTTGTCACATCTGTTTCTGTCACCGACGAACTGCATTCTGATCATTCCGCCATTCTTTTCCATCTTAACATCACAAAACCTGCCAGAAAGAAGAAATATGTTACTCGTTGCAATCTTAAGGCCTTAGACATTCATACCTTCTCTTCACAAGCTTCCGAACGTTTTTCACAAACCTCTGACCACACTGACCTCTCTGATCACTATAACACTATTCTCCGCCAACTGCTTGATGAGCATGCACCTCCTACTGACCATCTCCTCCCTGACAGACCCTGTGCGCCATGGTATACCCAAGACATCTTGATAGGAAGCGCAAACGCCGGCAACTAGAACGGCAGTGGCGGAAGTCAAAAACCGAAATCAACAAACAGCTTTTCCGAAAACAAATAAACAAAGTCAAACTCTTAATCCATTCAGCAAAGACAGACTACTACTCTTCCCAAGTTCTCTGAACTACATCCATAAAATCTCTCTTTTCCCTCACCTCAAATCTCCTTGGATCTGCAAAAACAACTCCTCTGCCTAACACCCACAGCCTGTCTGAACTTCCATCCATATTTTCTGCCTTCTTTTCAGACAAAGTTCGAAACATACGCTCCAGACTAGATCAGACTCAATTCCAGCCTGCGCCTCCTGATGCCCAGTTAACTGGCACTCCTCTCTTTTCCTTCCATCTCACAAGTGAAAAAGAAATCATGACAATTCTGAAGGAAATGACTATAAAATCATGCAACCTTGATCCCATACCTGCTCCTGTTTTCTCACAATGCCTTCCACAACTTGTACCTATTATCACTAAAATAGTAAACTCATCTCTTGTGTCAGGAAATTTTCCATCAGCTCTTAAAACAGCAATAGTCACACCTCTACTGAAAAAGCACGACCTCGATCCCAACATTCTGAAGAATTATAGGCCTGTCTCAAACTAACCCTTTGTCTCTAAAGTACTAGAAAAAGTCGTTCTCAAACAGCTCAACAGTCACCTTCATTCCAATGTTTCTCCTTCCCCTTTTCAATCTGCCTATCGCCCCAACCACAGCACCGAAACCACCCTAGTCCACACTTTAGATACACTTCTACTTGCTTCGATGCAGGAAAAATCTCCCTCCTCACTCTTCTTGACTTATCTGCAGCCTTTGATACCATAGATCACTCAGTTCTTCTTTCTCGCCTCCAAAATACGTTTGGTATTAACGGCACAGCCCTCACCTGGTTTACTTCATACCTCACAGACAGGTTCCAGAAAGTTATTGTAAACAAAATTCAATCAAAACCTGTCAAAATGGAATGTGGAGTCCCGCAGGGATCAGTCCTGGGCCCTGTTCTCTTTACCTCTACACTGCTCCACTCTCACATATAATAAACAACCACCATATTGATCATCATTTTTTCTATGCCGATGATACTCAGCTGGACCCTAGCCAAGGACACAGAACAGCGACTAGAAGCAGTGGAAATGTGGTTCATCCGGAGAATCATGAAAGTCTCATGGACAAAATGAAAAACAAATGCAGAAGTAATGGAAATGGCTGGGTACAAGAGATCCCTTCTCAACACCATCAGAGAAAGACAGCTTAAATTTTTCGGCCATATAATCAGGGCTGACGGACTAGAGAAACTGTTATGGAGTGGCAAAATCTGTGGAAACAAGAGCAGAGGAAGACAACGAACAAAATTCACAGACAGCTTAAACAAATTCGCAACGAATAAAGAGGGCACCAACAATGAGCTCATGAGAGGGACCGAGAACAGGTAAGAATGGAGAGCCATGATCGTCGATGTCTGCAGGACCAGACCGGACACTTGAAGAAGAAGAAGACTCAGCTTCAGTGCAGTGATACTGTTGAAAACTTGCCTTCCCTCCTGACAAATATGTCCAACTGCCTTCAAGACATTCAAAACTGGATGACTCAGAACAAGTTACAACTTAATGCCGATAAAACCGAAGCCATGCTCATAGGGACCCAACATAAACTTTCCTCTATCGCAAAACTTCAATAGAATTCGGCAATACGTCAGTTCCTTTGTCCAACTCTGTGAAGTATTTAGGACTAGTTCTTTACAACACACTCTCTATGAAAAAATTCATCACCCAGAGCTGCCAGTTTTGCTACTATCAATTACGGCCCATAAGCGCGATTCGCAAGTATCTGTCCACTGATGCAACTTCCAAGCTTGTCACATCTCTCATTCTTTCACGTTTAGACTACTGTAATTCTCTTTTGGCTGGACTACCGGCATCATCTATCTACTCTCTTCAACGCATACAAAACTCTGCAGCTCGACTGGTCCTAAGAAAGAAAAAATCTGAACACATCACTCCTCTTCTGCGATCTCTTCACTGGTTGCCTGTCTCACAAAGACTGGAGTATAAAATCAATACCCTCTGTTTCAAATGTCTCCACAAATCTGCACTCTCTTATCTCTGTAACTGTCTTCATCTGTACACTCCGTCCCGTTCCCTTCGTTCAGCCGCAGATACTTTGTGCTTTCGAACACCCAGATTCAAACAAACCACTGTTGGCCGTCGCTCCTTCTCTGTTTCTGGTCCATCCACCTGGAATGACCTCCCTCTTTCACTTCGCCAAAAGCCTTCACTTGGTACCTTCAAATCCAGCCTAAAAACACACTTATTTCCTACATGAGACTTTCCCCCCAAATATCTGTCCCTAATTTTCAACAGCATCTTTCACCTTCTAAGTGTTGTTCCGAGTTGTGGTGTGTGGGGTGTGTGTGTGTGTGTGTGTGTGTGGTGTGTGTGTGTGTGTGTGTGTGTGTGTGTGTGTGTGTGTGTGTGTGCGCGTGCATGCGTGCATACGTGCGCGTGCATGGTTTTGAAATATGTTGTTTATTATGTTTAAGGAGAGTTGCATGCCTGTAAATGATTGAGTGCAAGCGCTTCGATTTGTTTTGGTTTCTTTACAAGATTCAGCGCTATTATCAATTCCAATATATTATTATTATTATTATTATTTATTATTATTTCTTCAACCACGGCAGGTAGTTCACCTCAACTTTCTGGGCAGAGTATAATGAGACACACGTGACCACAGCCTAACACCCCCAAGCAAATGGCATGGTTGAGCGTTTCCGCCATCAGCTCAAGGCTGCACTCAAAGCACGCATCACCTGCCCTGACTATATTGCAGAATTGCCCATGGTCCTGTTGGGAATTTGCTCTTCTTGGCGAGAGGATCCTGACTATTCTTCAGCTGAGCTTATCTATGGCTCAGTTCTTTGCCTTCCAGGTAAACTCCTTAAGCCACTTGATGCATGGACTGTTGAACCAGACTCTACAATTCTCAAACAACTTCAACACACCATGCGCTCATTACAACAACAATCTACATCCGTACTTGCAAACCTTCCACAGGTCACGTCTAGCTCTGAACTGACTGTCACCAGCACCCACTTCAGTGATCTTACAAAGGCCCCTACTGCATCATTGACATCAGTGACAAGTTCTTCACTCTGGATATCAAAGATCGTTCAGAGAAGGTCTCAAATGACTGCCTCAAAGCTGCTTTTGTAACACCACTCACATCTTCAGGTAAGAGACTGGGTTCATCTGCTCAGGTATCACTACCACCAACCTCCACAGAGACAATGCTGTGCCCCCTGACATGGGATGGGGTGTGTAAACCACATGCCCATAAACCTTGACACACTTGGTCACCTTTCACGGTTACCAGAAAGATTTTGCTAATAGTTGTGCTCATTTACTTACTTTTCTTTCTCACTACGTACTTTTACTTCACTTGGAAGGGGGTAATGTAGTGTCTCAATCTCACAAGAGGTTTACTTCCCTTGGTTGAGAAAAACATAATGACTTCCGATTTCCACTTAATTCACAAATCCACCAAAAATAAAATACATAGAAAGTTGTAGGACATATACAAGGGTTTCCGGGGCTTTAATTAATGTACTAGTCATTTGTAGCATTCCTACACTCTCAACATTCCCATTCATGTCACACATACCCTATGTTCTATGATGTTTGGCCAAATGTAATCAGCATAAAAAGACTAGTGTCAAGGGTCAGGATGTTCCTGCACCACCATCAATCTGTATCAATGAGGAAATGCTTGCAAACACTGACCATGCCACCTACCTATGCCCACCATGACTGATAACCTGTCACATGCTAAATAAATAGATACACATCTTTTCAAAGCTGTTGCACTGATATCCTAAACTTGGTAAAAGAGCTATGGGACAACAAGAGCCTCACCTTGAACTCTAAGCTGAAGATGGACCAAACACAAGCCTATGTTCTCAGCACTGCTTTATGGTCTCATCATCATCATCTGCTCCCTTAACCCCCTCCGGGGTCGTAGAGGCACTGCAGTTATGAGCGTTGCACCAGTTGGCTCCTTTTGTGGTGGTTGTGGGCAAGTGCCTGGGTTGCTGAGAAGCTCTTCCCACAATTTAGGGATGTTGTCTGCCCATTTCTTCTTTGGCCTGCCTCGCCTTCTCTCTCCTGCACTGTTCCTTGCAGTATGGTCTTGGAGAGCCCATCTGATCTTGTCACATGCCCATACCATCTGAGCTTCCTTTTCTTGACTTTGGTCAGTAGGTCTTTGTAGTGTTTTACTTGTTGGGTGATGGTTTGTCAGACTTCTTCATTGGTAATGTGGTCCATATATGAAATGCCAAGTGTTTTTGAGGCATCTCATCTCCAAAGCCTGGATCCTCCTTTGTAGATCTACATTCAATGTCCAGGATTCGCATGTATACAGATATGTGGAGATGACCAGTGCGTGTAGCAGCTTGACCTTAGTCTGCAGAGAGATGTTTCAGTCTTTCTAGATGGGCTTGGGCTTTGCCATTGCTGCTACTGTTTGTGCAGCTCTTGTGAGGATTTCAGTACTTGAAGTGATCGACACCTTCAGTTCTTTTCCACTGTGATCTTCGTAGTGATTGGCTGGGCACTGTTTGTCATGAGTTTTGTTTTCTGGGCACTGATCTCCATGCCATATCTGAAGGATGTTTTATCCTGGTGGTACACTAGATTGGCTAATTCCTGTTCGTTTCCTACCAGTCCGAAGGTGTCATCAGCAAACCTAAGGTTGGGGATTGTCCACCCTCCAATACTGACTGTGCCAGTGTGATCTTCTAAGGCATCAGTCATCTTGCGCTCAAAGAGAACATTGAACAGTGCTGGGGATAGGAGACAGCCTTGTTGTACTCTCACTAAGGTATGGAACCATTCTCCAACCGTGCCTTGGACAAGCACTGCGCTGGTGGTTTTTGAATATAGCTCTTTTATGGTCTTGATGATCTTTAATGCCATGTTGTACTTCTGCATTGTGACCCATAATGCGTTATGCCATACATGATCAAACACCTTTTTGAAGTCTATGAAGATGTGGTACAGTTTCTGTTGGTGCTAGCTGTATTTCTCACACAGAACTCACAGGTTGAATATTTGTTCTGTGGTACTTCTGTTTGGGTGGAAGCCTGCCTTTTCCTCGACGATGATCTCTTCTGCCCGTGGCTTTAGCCTGTTCAAGATGACTTTTAACATACTTTACTAGCATGGCTATTATGGTTGATTGTTTGATAGTTCTGGCATTGCTGTAGATTGCCTTTCTTGGGGAGCATAAAGATGAGTGATTGAGTCCAAGGTGTTGGCCACTCTCTGGTCTGCAAGATCTTGTTATAAAATCTTATGAGGATGTCTATCACTGTTGTCCTCAAGTATTTGATCAGATTTGCTGGGATTTTGTCAATGCCTGCAGCTTTCCCACTTTTCACCGATTTGATTGCTACCTTAACTTCTTCATGAAGAACAGGGAAGTCATCATCCTCTGACAAGTCCTGACTTGCAAGTATGCTGGGGTCAACTTGTGTCTGATGGTTGTAGAGCTCTGAACAGTATCCTTTCCATCTGTTAATGATATCTTTTTCTTCTGTGAGGCAGTTCCCATCCTTTGTCTTCGATGTTGGTGACTCTTGCCTGTTTGTGCTCTTTTACAATTATTTGTGTGTTGTGTGAGCTCTTGTACAATTTGATATGCTCTTCTGCTGTTGTTTTTAGACAAAGTTTTTCTTTGATATCTCAGCACGTTTCTCAATCCATTCTTCTTTGGCCCTTTTTCACATCTTTCTTGATCTTTTTGTTGATCTCTCTGTATTTCCCTGCCCCTGTTGTGCACTTGTCACTGTTCAGTTCACTTTGTTTATCACACATATCCAGGATTTTATCTGTGATTCAAGGTTGTATTTTTTCTGGCGGTGCTTGCCAAGTAGTTTGTTTGCTGTTTCCGTCATTGCTGCATTGAAGCTGTTGGTTAATGACTCTGCATCCTTATTGAGTGCAAGCAGTGCAGCAAATTTTCCGCCTGTTTTTGCTTGGATGGATTCTGTGATGGTAGGGTCCTTCAATCTTTCTAGATTGAGCTTTAGCCTGATTTTCTTTGGCTTGCTGATCTTTTTCAGTCAGATTCTGAAATTCAGAAGCACCAGGTTGTGGTCACTTCCCACGTCTGCACCTCTAAATGTCCTCGTCTTGGCTCTGTTGATGTTAGATCTTAACCGGTATTGTACCAGTATGTAGTCTGGTTGTGACAGGTTTCATTGGGTGCATGCCACATCCAGCATCGGGATGCTTTGTGCTCACCAAGGTGTTTGCAAGCACCATGTCATTCATTATTGCTGGCAAAATCCAGTAGTCGTGTCCTCTCTCAATGGTATCCACATTACAGGCAGGGTCCACAGAATTTGCTCCAGTCTTTCAGTGAGTCAGCGCCCACCTTAGCATTCCAGTCTCCCTAAATGATCAGGATGTCTTTCTTGTTAACTTTGTTGATGATGTCCTGGAGTTGCATGTAAAATTCCTCTACTACTTCATCACCATGTTCTGATGTTGGCGCGTAAGCTTGTACCACTGTGATGTTGAAAGGGGCTGCTCTGAGGCGGATGGTTATAACTTGACTGGTTACTGGGCAGCACCCGAGCACTGAGTTTTTGATGCTCTTGTTGACAAGGAAATCTATGTGTGTGTGTGGGGTGGGGGTGGGGGCGCACGCGCGCGTAAGTCTATGTCTTTACTAGTCAAGTTATGTCTTTACTACTTAATGGTCTTTCACTCTCTCACTCACTCATCCCTTGGTCGGGACAACCGTTGGGGTACCCGCACGGACGCTGCAAGTGGTTCGCCAAATGGTTCTGTCCTGGGCTGCTTTCAGGAAGTTTGGTAGAGTGAGGCCGGTCCACTCCTTGATGTTGGATATTCAGCTTTTGCGTGGTCGTCCCTGCCTCCTTGCTCCTTCCACCATTCCCTGCAGGACTGTCTTTGACAGGCTGTTATGCCTTGTTGTGTGGCCAAACCATTTCAGTTTCCTCCGTTTGACTGTATCTAGCAATGTTCTTGTTTGCCAGCCAGTGCCTCGATCTGCTGCCAGACGTAGTCATTGGTTTTACGGTCTCTGTAGGTGATGTTCAGGATCCGCCTGAGGCACTTCATCTCAAAGACTTGAATGCGACGTTCTAAATCGGCAGTAAGTGTCCATGCTTCACAGCTGTACAAGGCAATGGATGTGACGAGTGCCTTGTAGAGTCTGACCTTAGTGTGGGTTCTGATGTTATGGTTTCTCCACACTTTCGCCAGCTTAGTCATGGAGGAGAGTGCCACGGCAAGTCTGATCTTCACCTCTTGTGTGCTCGTACCTTCTTTGGTGATGACTGCTCCAAGGTACTTGAAAGTTTCCACCTCCTCTAGTGTCTCGCCACTCATCTTGATGCTGGTGGGAGTGGTTGGTGTGGTACTGTTCACTAGGATCTTGCTCTTTTCCGTGCTGATCTCCATACCGTGGGCATTGGCTGATGTTTCCAGTCTGGTGGTGAGATCCTGGAGTTCTTCTTCACTGCGGCCCATGAGATCAATATCGTCAGCGAATCGAAGATTGCAGACTGGCCTTCCTCCTATTGTGATTGTGGTCTTGAAGTCAAGGAGGGCCTCCTGCATGATGTTCTCCAGGAACACGTTGAAAAGAACGGGGGATAGCGGGCAGCCTTGTCGAACTCCAACTGAAGTCCGGAAGAACTCCCGATTTCTCCACCCATGAGGACTGCACTGTGGGAGCTGTCATACAGCGCCTGGATGACTTGAACAGGTCCTCGTCGAAGTTATAGTCTCTCATGCTTGCCACAGAGCTTCTTGCCACACTCAGTCGAAGGCCTTCTTGAAGTCAATGAAGTTGTTGTAGAGCTGTAGTTGATGTTGGAGATGCTTCTCTATGAGCATTCTGATGTTGAAGATCTGCTCGACAGTGCTTCGACCTGGTCTGAATCCTGCCTGTTCTTCTGATAGGATTTCTTCTGCTTGTGGTTTCAGTCTTTATAAATTAGTATTCATATATGGTGAGTTTGTGTCTATGGGTTGGCGCACTTGTGCGTGCGTGTGTGCGTGTGTGAGTGCGTGTGTGCGTGCACGTGTAAATAATAAGCTGATATGTCTTTTTCAAACAATGGTTTTTATAATATTGTATCCCTACATTGGCGTGTGTGAGTGTGTGCGTGTGTGCGTACGCGCCTGCATGCGCGTCTGTGTGTGTTATGTGTGTGTGCGCATGTGTGTGTGTGTCTGTCTGTTGTTGTTGCTTCGGTTTTACGTCTGTTCACTCAAAGTGATATTAGACGATGGGAAGGGGAGAGAACATTGATGACGATGGTTGTGTACTGTGAAATTGGTATCTGTTGCTAAATATCGAAGGCAGTGTCTGTCTGTCTGTCTCTGTGTGTGATACTTTTTTCTTTTTTTTTCAAAGTTATCTTGAAATGTTCATACCAATTTGAAATGTAGCTTTATTGTTGTGTCTTTCGAGATAATTATTCATATCAATGTGCCTGCCAGTATTGTGATTTCCCTTTATGGGATGATTAAAGTGTTTTTGACTTGACTTGACTTGACACCTGCATGCACAGACACACACACGCACACAGACAGACAGACACACACACACACATATATGCAGAACTTTTCCCTGTTTAGAAACAAAGCTAAGGGTGGTTTGGCCCCATAACAGACACACCACCTTCTTTCTGCATCTTCCTGCAAGCAACTTTCATGGGGGGAAGTCATGTTGGTAGAGGACACATGCAAGAGCTGGACCGACTTAGATGAAGGACTGGACGCACGCCTTGTGTAGATCTCCTGACCACAGCCACTGACAGTGGAACCTGGTGAAGAATGTTGGCTTCTGCACTCAGGTCCCCCAGATAACCGCCAGAGTCAAGGGACGGATTAAAACGATGACAATGATGATGATGATGATGATGACAGCAACGATGACGATAATGATTATGACGTTGCTGCTACTACTGCTGCTGCTACTGATGATGATGAGGATGAAGATGATGATGATGATGACTTTATTACTTCTTGCCCATTGCCCTCAAAGGTGGCACATACGTGTTATACATAAGTTCTGAAGATAACAGGAGTATACATAAAGGGGTTCACAAACACATCTGTAGTTTTCGTCACAACTTTCTCTCTTCCGAAACCTTCAACATAACAACAAAAAAAACGCACTTTCATTCCCTTGAACAGCACCACTAGAAATAGAACTCTCTCTCTCTTAAAACAAGAGGTAAACAAGTGACGGATGTGCACAAAATTGCTCTGTATTCTAAGTGGAATATATTTCTGGTGATGTGTAGTGAACATGTGTAGCTTTGATTTGTTACTTTACAAGATTCAGCGCTATATAAATTCCATACATTATTATTATTATTATTTTATTATTATTACTATTACTATTGGTATTGATGGACTACTGGAAAGGTCAGTGGTTACTACATAATTAGAATTACAATAATTACAAGAACTAAAGAAGGACAAATATTTTCTGTGTAGCTGGAACAACTCAGTGCCAGATTCCTGTGATGGCAAGATGGGACTTCTTCCACATGTTTTACGGAGTGTGATTTACACTGGACTTGGCCCATGTCATATCAAGAGCACACAGGGGCAAGTAAACACTGTTGTCTTGCTAGCACAAATGTTAAGCTGGTGGAAGAGAGAGAGAGAGAGAGTGATGTGTGCGTTGTGTGGTTGTGTGTGTGTGTATGTGTGTGTGCGCGGCGCGCGCGTGTGTGTGTGTGTGTGTGTGTGAGTGAGTGAGTGCACACGCGCACTGATATAGGCAAGGTCAGGGTCAGTAAATTAGAGGCACCAGAAATCATGTTGCAAGATAGTCTTCACTGCCACAGAACTTTTTTCGTTTCTTTGACTGCAGATTTCACCAGGTGCAGCACAGCCTACAAATGCATGAAACTGGGATAACGGCCAGCATGGACGAAAAGGTCCAGAGTCTGGATGGAAGTTTATCCCATTTCATGGCAGAATTCAGCCAGCTGAAGAAAAGTGTTGTGGTGAACACAGAAGACATTCAAGAAAGGAAGAAAAAACATCAATGATGGATAGGTTGGATATGCTGGAGAGAAAGTTAGAATCCACTGAACACAATGCAAAGGCACTCAACCTCAGGTTCATTGGTGTTGCTGAATATGGGAGGGAGGATGAACACATCACAATACAGGTTGTTGTGGATATTCTGATGACCATCCTCACCCAACTGGCAGCATGATGACATCACCTGGTCCTTTCGCATTGGCAGACCCCGTTCATACAGTGATGAACCACGACTAATCGTCCCGTTGTGCCATAGGCTGGAGAAGATGGCAGTTCTGGGTGACCAAGACCTCAGAGACAACCTGAGGGTTAGCCGTGTCCATGTTGCTGCCAATCTTACCACACGACAGAGGGAAATGCTGGATTTTCATCGAGGGCAGGGCATCATCGCTTATTTCCATGGGGGAAACTTCATGTCAGGGACAAGGAGCAGCCTGGATCATCAAGGAGCAGCCAGCACAGGATGGGTGGCCACAAGCACAGGAAGAGCCACTAAATGGATGTAAATGGTACACATTCAAATGATTATCAATCTAAACAACATGCCATTTCTCCATATGCACTTCAGTGGGAAAGGCAAAGACTGGATAATGTTGGAGAGAACGATGATGATATGGCACGTAACGTTTTCTGCTACTGGACCAGATCAACACAGCCATACAATCACCACACATATGGAAAAAGTGTACAGGCAATCAAATACAAGAGATCACCCAAGCAGCAGTGCTTAGGGAAATGGACCTAGGGACATGATCCACTCCAGATTTGGTGAGCACAACAGGAATATGTCTGTACCTGTTGCCCCAGGTATGCATACCTACAATGATGTGGTCAGGAAACATGGTCCAAAACAAAGTGTTTTAGATAATGAAGAATTGTGACTCTGAAGGACACCAGGAGCAGATCAAGTTCTAGAAATGCAAAGGTGACAGAAGGAAACTACAGTCAAGTGGCTCATAACGGGTCACCAGGGATACGGGTGTGCATGCACACTCTGAATATGTAGACAAACAACAGCACAGTACATTTCATGGCACTGCTTACAAAAAAAACAAAGCAAGGTGGACTATTTTTCAGACAAAGAAGATGTGAACAAGACCAACATCAATGACAATCGCAGCGGCAAGGTTTTTACAAGTAATGAGAGTATGTTGACTGACAGAAGGGGTAACAAAGAGACTGAAGCAGAAGCAGAAGTGTTTATTCATTTGCTTAGCATGCACTAACAGGTTGACAAAGTGAGGACACTGCTGACTCATATGCTGCAGTCAACACAATGTACAGTGACACGACGTATATTGTGGAAAAACTTGACCCCAGCAGGTCAGACACAGGGTGACGGTGACACAGGTGATGAACTGACTGACTGACTGTCATGACAGGGGACAGGCATTTAACAGTGGAAAAGAAAAGAGAGACCCGACCCAAAAAACTATGTCTACTCCCTGCAGTCCTGCAACCAAGATGAGCTACATCCAATTCACAGGTGGGTAGAATGGCTCTGATGAAAATTACTGTCAGATCCAGCAGTCAGAGCAGCATTATAGACTCCTTCAGGAAAGTAGAGTCTAGTAACCATGCACAGGGCAAAACTAACCCCCCCCCCCCCCCACAAAGTCTGGGCCACAACACAAAAAGAAAAGTGCCTCAGGCACAAATAAATAGAACATAGGGTGGGCCTCTTATTTTATTTATTTTAAATATTTATACCACTTTAAGTCACGAGATTTCTCTTCGTGAAATTCGGGCTGCTCTCCCGGGGAGAGCGCGTCGCCACAAGAGCAGCCCAACCCTTTTATTTTTGTCTGCAACTGTATTTGTTTCCCTATCAGAGTGGCTTTTTTCTAAGAATTTTACCAGGGACAATTCTCTTGTTGCCGTGGGTTCTTTCACGTGTATCGAATAATTATGTGTAACACACGGGACCTCGGTTTATCATCTCATCCGACAGACTAGCACCCAGAAACCACTCATGGTTTAATGGATGGGGGAAAAGTTTCGGGGCCAAACGGGATACAAACCACCGCACACTTCCGACTTTTCGCTTTCATGATGCTAAATTTACTGAAAAAGAGACAGTACCAGTATCATTTAACATGTTTTAAATAAAAGTTCTGTTAAATTCCTAAATTACAATGTTAATGGTCTTTTGCAACAACAACAAAAAGAAAATAGCAATTTTATTAGCTTTCTCACTTCATATGATTTGTTTTTTTAACCGAAGCATTTATGCTTCTGATTTTGACTCTAATTTATTCAATCATTTTGGTCATTTGAATGTTTTTGCTATATTTGACTTTATTTAATTACTTTTGTGTCTTCTTTGGATATTAACCTTTTCTCCTTTTTTAGTTTTATGTGTTGCTGTGAAATATCTTATCACTGCAAATGAGGTATAATATCCAGCAATGGTTTTCTGTCTCTAACTTTTATCAATGACAACTTCAGTAACTTTAGATTTGAAAGGAGAAACTATCTTATTTAACATATAGCTGACTGTTCTTAAACCATGTAGGATGTTGTAATTCTAAAATGAATCTCAGTATGGTTTAATGTACTTGCAGGAATATTACTTATTCGTTTTTATATAAGATTCCATTGACATTGTAGACTGTTCACAGTAAGTTAGATTTATTTCACATGATTCTTATTTTCATGATGGCTTCTTTCATAAGCTATGTTGGTGCTTGGTGATCAAAATGTCATGACTAAGTGCACATAGATACCAAATGAAGCTACTCAGTTTCTGGCAGGGGAAGATGTGTAGGTACACAGGAGTGCAAATGCTTGTCTAATTCAGTTCTATAGTTGTGTTTGTGAACTTACTGTTCTTTTCCATTGTGCATCCCCCACCCACTCACTCCTTTTTGATGTATTGTGGCCAAAGGCTGACATACAATTAAATTATTTCAGAATTCAGAGCTCTCTCTCTCTCTCTCTCTCTCTCTCTCTCTCTCTCTCTCTCTCTCTCTCTCTCTCTCTCTCTTCTCTCTGTCTGTGAGGAGATGCGCAGCACATGCAGCTAGCTGAAGGTTGTGTTTTGCATTTTCTTCAGTATGTCCTCAAGTATGACAGGGGACAGGATAGCTCAGTGGTTGGAGCACTTGCTTTCCCCCAGCCAAGTTAAGCAGCATCAAGTGTGGTTACCACTTGGATGGGTGACCGTTTGCGTGCCTTGGCTTCAGTACAGTTCCCCCAGTTCACCCAGCTGTAAATATGTACCTGCCCTCTTTAGGGTCAGGGAAGGTAAAGCAGCGAGGTAGAGGAGATGGGCACTGCCCTCAATATGCTGGCCCATAGAGAAGTGAGGTCTCCGATGCCTTTCTCCCCTACGACCTTATAGGTTATGGGACACCTTTACCTTTACCTTACTAAGGACTGACATGGTGTTCCGAGGTCTACGTTGATGACTTACTGCATAAGACACTATGCCATTGGAGCAGCTGGACTTTAGAGCGTGTTGGGATGCTTCTTGGCAGTATTCCACCACTTCATTTGGAAGAGAACCATGCTTAAGATGGTAATGCAAGTGACCATTTTAAAAGCTCGCTTATGCATTGCCATTCTTCTCCTTGGTTTATCCCTTGTGTATTTGTTCTGGGGGGGACAATTTGTTCCTACGTCATGGAGAAAACCAGCTGCTGCTATGTAGCAAAGACACAGAGGTGAACCCTGGACCCAACCCAAATAACTCTGCCTTCCAGCAGCACACGGCAGATGAGGCTTTCCATGTTTCATCCATCTTACTCTGGAAAAGACCATTCCATGACTGAGGTCTTGTCTACACTGCTGGAGATGAGCAGGAAACTGGACACTGTGAATGAAGACCTAATTTGCTTGCAACAGGACCACAATGCCCTGCATGATCTGGTGCATAGCATCAGGGATGAAGTCCGAGAGATGTGTCAGAAGAATGAGACTTTAGAGAAGCAAAATCAGGATTTGTGTAACAAAGTCAATACCCTTGAAAAGAAGTACGATGATCTTGAAAACAGGTTTAGGGGAAACAATCTCAATTTTCATGGAGTGACTAGTACAGATAAAGAAATGAACAAAGAAAGTGAGGGTTTCATTCAAGACTTGTTACCAGACAAATGAGCTGAAGGATGCATTCAAATTTGATCATGTTTACTGAATAGAACAGACTCACTCATTGTTGCCTGATGTTCTTTTTTATAAACAGAAGGTTAAGATTCTGAATGCAAAGTTAAAACTAAAATGGACCAACACGTTCATAGGAAAGATTTCTCTCAGAGGGTTAGATAAATCTGACATAAGCTGGGCTCCCACCTCAAGCAACCCAGAGATGAGGGAAAGCAGGCCCGCATGGTCCATGACCATCTCTTTATTGATGGCAGGAAATTTGGCCCTGGTTCCTTATGACAATCTGATAGAAATAAGATAGGAACATAGCCAGCCTTCTGCTGGGGGAGAGAATAGTGGGGTTAATTCTGATAGGGGACCAAAAACTTACCTGCCACATAACGATTTGCCAGTGCAAACATGTAAGGGCCTGCTGTTGGGTTTGGCTTCACATATTGCACCTGAAATGCCACAGCAGGAGCCATTTGTACACATACCTTATGGTGTGTGTGTTCATGATGGTTCAGATGGGTGTACATGCTTTTTCACTTCTCCCTCCCCTCAAAAGTTTGAGGGGCCGAATGAATGTGTACTTTTCATAAAGATTTGCCTTCCGATAATGGTTGTGTTGTAGATGTCTGTCCTATAGTAGATAACGTAGAGCCTTTTCTTTTTTTGTCATGGAATATCAATGAATTGCGTTCAAAATACATTTTTGATGATTTTGTGAAATATGTGTATCGTTTGATTTTATGTCTTACAGAGACTTTGAAGAATCTTTCAATATTGATTTATTTTCTGGATTTAAAATGTGTACAAAACCTGCCATTAGATTGACTAAAAGGGGAGAAAATCAGGTGGTATCTAGTGTTTATTCAAAATAGGAGTTATGTTCCTATCTCGGTGAATTAAAAGTATGAAAATATATGTGCATTTCTGATTGATAAGCAATTATCGAACTGTGCTAAAGATATTTTGCATGTGTGTGTTTATGCCCCCCTGAAGGTTCTCCTTTCTACACACATTTTGATTACGATCATGGAATCGTGCTACTTGAAGACTGCTTATGTGATCTGTTGTCGTTACTTGACAATGTTTATTTCATCCTTGGTGGCGACTTTAATGGTCGAATTTCTAATATATCTCCATCTCATTCAGTCCATGACATTCAAATCAGTTCAAGAGTTATACAGTAAATTCTAGGCATTCTTCACAGGATTCTCAAATTATTTCTCATCTATTTCTCGTACAGAGAAATCACACAGGATGTAGCAGCGGAGTGCGCATGCCAAGCAAGTCAGTGGTAGGAAGTTGGCCGCTAGAGTGAGTCGTGGTTGTTGTTGTTGTTGTTGTCTTCAATTTAACGTCTGTTCACTCTTAGTGATATTAGACAAGGGATGTGGAAAATGTAGTAGAAGTTAAAACAGAAAGGGGAATGTACAGAGAAAAGACTGATTAGGTAACATGTGTGTTGGTATTTTCATGCAATTAAAGGGGTGGGGGGAATCTTAAACATGAGTAAACATTTAAATTCAACAAATTGTTAACATGAAACAACTATAAAATAACTACAACAAATACTCTAATGGACTGTGCAATAGACATTTAACAAAATTTTAATATTTTAAATATTTTAAACCAAAATATCATGGTTGCAGATATCCAATCACATATTGAAAATAAGTATACTGTCAACTTAAAAGTATATACAGATCGGTCAGTTTTAGAAAATAATGAAGCTGGTTCAGCATTCGTCATACCAGCTCTAAAAACAAAGAAATCATACTATCTTGGTAAACATCATTCAATATTTACAGCTGAACTTATTGCAATTCTTATGGCTCTTAACTATATTCTTGATTTTGCATTTCCCATCATTCCTATCTTACTTTGTGTAGATTTTAAGTCGGTACTGTATGCTATCAAATCCCCAAATTCCAGGAAAGTATCCAGAATCATTTTTGAAATTAAATATGTCATACACCTTTTAAGTTTAAGAAGTATTCCTGTCTCCTTTTGTTGGGTACCTTCGCACGTTGGAGTTTTTTCAAATGAGTGGGCTGACAGAGCTGCAAAAAGAGGGGCAAGACATCATTTTGAATCAATAGAACTGCATGTCCCATTATCTCTACAGGAGGGATACCGTTTATTAGAACAGACGTCGTGGAGTAAGTGGAGAGAATCAGATCAATTCAAGGAACGATCTTTAAAGAATTGCCTGACTAATGGCCTTATTTCATGTTACATGACTCCTTCTCAAACACATTTAAGTATCGCAATTACAAGAAGAGTTAATGCACTATATTTTAGAATAAAATTAAATGCATTTATAACAAAATTTTGTAAAAATGTGAGGTGCCTCTGTGGGGAACATATTTCCAACACTCACATCATATTTGAGTGTTCAATTGTAAAACCTTTTTTACCAACATTTTGTGAGCAGTCTGTGGAAACTGTTTTAAAAATCCAAAATTAGCCTTTGAGTCGTGATTTGAGGAGCAGAAGTGTCCATGATAAATGTTTAACTTTTTTATAGGTCTGTATTTTAATGTTTGGGCATTTGTTTTCTCTGTGTGTGCATTGTTGCAGGTTTTATGCCCTAGTAACTTAGTTTTCCATTGCCTACTAACCCTTTTCATGCAACATCTCGGTATGTCAGGAGAGAAAGAAGTAGGCCTAAGTGCCAACGTCAGATCGTCCGCATCAGATTTGGAAAGCCTCAATGCCAAAATGGGAACACCACTTCCAAAACTTAGACGCGAAAATACACAAGATGATGTCCCAGCTATAATCTCAAGTTTCCTCAGCTGTTAATAATAATAAAAAATAATAAAAATAATAAAATTAATAAAAATAATAAAAATAATAATAATAATAATAATAATAATAATAATGATTATGATGATGATGATGATGATGATGATGATGATGATGATGATGATGATAATGCATGGAATTTATATAGCGCTGAATATTGCAAAGAAACAAATCAAAGAGCTTACATTCAAATTATTTACACTTTGCAATAATTCATGAATAACATAAAAATATGTCAAGATTACACACACAAACACACACGCACGCACGCACGCATGTGCGCGTGCGCGCACAGCCTGCCTAAACATGGTGATGGAGCTGATGCTGAAGAGTACGAATAGATAATGAGAGAGAAGACTTTAGTAAGGAGATATATGTGTTTTGAGGCTGGTTTCCAGAAGGTCCGGATTTTCTCTGCGCTGTGCCTCACGAATCGCATGCATTGCTTTGGCGATAGCGCTTATAGCACACAAAACAAGATGTACTGTGTGTGCTGATCGGAGACTGCTCTTTCTGTTAAGACCATCAAGTCAAAAGAAAATTAAGTTCGTGCTGACAGGAAAAACAAGGCAATAAACGTAAACGTGACATGTTGCCCAACGATAGTTCCGAGTCTGAATATGGAAATATTGAAGACGGAACTGATAACGACGATGTTCTTTCTGTAAGTTTCAATGATGAGCTCATTAAAGAATTGGATGATGAACTCAACGTCAGTGGAGACGATGGCCAAAAGGTGTTGGTGTCGATTGCAAAGCTTGTTAACAAATAATTTTCCAAGAAAATCCCCTGATAAGAAAGTAAAAAACTGAAAAACGTTTGCGACCGGCAAATTGTGATAAATTAACCTCGCTATAAAAGAATAAAATAAAATAAAAAATAATAAATAAAACACACACACAAGACGGGATAGTGGTTGGATAGAGTGATGTATTCGTGAACTGCTTGAACCGGGTTCGATTCTCGTTCAAGAGGACTTTTCCTCTGGAGTTTACATCAGTGCCCACTCCACGCTCCCCAAAAGTCCTTCAATGAAACTTTAAACCGAGGTCCCGTGTGCGAACGCACGAATAACATCTTGCGTACACGTTAAACCCCGTTCCGTTTTTCAGAAGAGTAGGCCATTGTGTGTGGGTGGGAACAGATGACAAAATTGACAAAACTGCATACATACGGGGATTAGATGAAAAAAGCACATGAGTGTTTATTGCATTATCCTCGAAATAAAAGAATAAAATAGAATAAAATAAAATACACACACACAATATAGATAGATAGATAGATAGATAGATAGATAGATAGATATAGATAATTAGATAGATAGATAGATAGATGGATAGATAGATCTATGTATTAATATCTTTAGTAGTGATAATAATGATGGTAGATTCTATTTTATCTAATACTATATCTATCTTTATGAAATATATATATAATATATATATATATATATATATATATAATACACGCACACACACATAGTGTGTGTGTATGTGTGTGGTGTGTGTGTGTTGTGTGTGTGTGTGTGTGTGTGTGTGTGTGTGTGTGTGTGTGTGTGTGTGTGTGTGTGTGTGTGTGGTTACTTTAACATCCTTCCATTTTGTGATATTAGATGATAGGGGAAAGAACTATGAAGAGAAAAGGGAAAGTGACCAGACAGAATGTACAATGAGCATGAGTGGAATTATGAGTGGAGTTATGAGTGGAGTGCGTGCACAGAAAATGAGAGGGAGAGGGAGAAATAAACTGAATTGAATTTTATTGCTGTTGAGCAATACAGGCCATACAGCAAGCGTCTGTGTTACATGGGCTTCGACGCGATGTCTATCATTGCCATGGAAACCACAGCAATGGCAAAGCCTTATTAATGTTAGTTAAGTTAAACGACTGTATTTCACAGAGCAACCTGTCACTGAAAACTGTGTTCCCAGCAGCAGCGATCCTGGTCACATTCAGCCAAGGTAGAAACAGGTGATGTCGTGGAGAGCGTGCAACTGTGGCAAAGCACGTGCTTCTGTCTCTGCCTACTTCGTATTACGGACATGCTTTCATTTCCCTCACATTCTTCAGCTAGCATGTTTTTCTTTTCCTGTTTGACATACCAATATACCCAGCCCCCAGACTGCTCATCACAGGAAAACTCTAGCACAATATCATCTGATTAACACAGAAGAACATCAGCATCATCTGATCTGTGCAACACCACTTTTCTGAACAGTTTGTTTCTGTCTTTTCTTCACAGATGATTCTGCACAGAAGGATCAGTCAGCGTTGCTACAAAGTTTTTCACTGAACTTGCCTCAAACCCAGCAATCACACTGTCAATTGCAGGATCAGGTTCTGTGTGTGGTGGTTGTAGGTTAACTTAACAGAGAAGATTAGTTTGATATACTCCTTTAGCACCACCCTCACTGTCTGTGACACTGTGGTCCAGGCGTGCAGGTGTGGAGGCTGTTGATCAAAATCATCATGTGTGCTGTGTGTTGGACACAGTTTGTTTACATCAGGAGTTCTCTCGCCTTCTCTGAACTGTTCTAACTGTTGTTGCTGCTGTTGCTGCTGTTGTTGCTGCTGTTGCTGCTGCTGTTGTTGCTCCTTCACTCTCTGCTGGTTGCGCCGTTTCTGACTAGGAGTCTTCCGTCTGTAGCACTGAACTTGAGTGTGTTGGTTCAGTATAGGGTCAGCCATGTTTGTTGACACTTCACTGGCTGGCTTGAACCTCAACACAAAAACTGTGCAGTGCCCTTGACCAGTGATTTTCCAGCTGGAGGCGGAGTTTTCTGACAGAAGGGTGGTTGAGTCCTTTCAACAGTCACTGGGAGTCCAGTAGCTGGCATGTTGACTGTAAATTCGTAATATTTCAAGCAGCACAGGTTAAAGACGTCTTATCAGCTGTCTCGTCTTGTCTGTCTGTCAAGGGAGAGAGAGACAGACAGACAGATAGACAGACAGAGACAGAGAGACAGACAAGGTGTGTGTGTGTGTGTTGTTTGTATGTGTGTATGTCTGTGTGTGGAACTATTTTTTTTAATAAAATGAAAAAAATCCTCAGAGGGCAAGAACAAGCGTGTAACATAACTTGTATAACATAAGTAGTAGAACAAAACTAATATAAATAACAGTATCTTCACAAGGTGTGCAGGTGTGGAGGTAGGGGGGACGGGATAGCTCAGTGGTCGGAGCACTCGCTTTCCCCCAGCCAAGTTAAGCAGCGTCGATCGTGGTTACCAGTTGGGTGGGTGACCGTTTGTGCGCCCTGGCTTCAGTACAGTTCCCCCCAGTTCACCCAGCTGTAAATGGGTACCTGCCCTCTTTAGGGTCAGGGAAGGTAAAGCAGCGAGGGAGAGGAGATGGGCGCCGCCCTCAATATGCTGGCCCTAGAGAAGTGAGGTCTCTGACGCCTCGCTCCCCTACGACCTTATAGGTTATGGGACTCCTTTACCTTTTTTACCTTTATCTCCTATCTACACAAAGCAGCTAACATCTACCAACCGGACTGCTATTAAAAAAACCCAGAAAACTCGTGAAGGAGCGAACAGTTACTCAAAAATGTGCTCTAGAGATAAAGGACAGTTGAGATGATGACACTGACAAACTATTCACTGTGATTTGTTCACCACACAAGCATTAAATATTTCTGCAAAATTTCATTCGGAGAGCGTTTAGTCGAAAACGATACATTAGACTGATAATATGTCTGAGACATAGAGAGAAATCGCAAAACAAAAGGATGCTGGTCTGATTTGTATTAGCTCTTTTCACACAATTATAGTATTGAGAATCTGAGCTCTTGATAATATTTTAAATCGATCGGAAGACATTTTCTCTATGCGCCTGTAACACTCATGTAGATCTAAAGGAATAGGGAGAGTTTCTGTACCCTCAGAATTGTGAGCTGCTTTTCTTGCAGCTTGATCCCCTCTTTCATTGGGAAAAGTTCCACAGTGTAAAGGAACCTAGAAGAATGTTACTACCACATCTTTAACTGACAAAAAATATACGAAATGTTTTATTTCTGTTGTCAAATGCCTTTTTGTTTGGGTTTTCAGCGCATGTAACATTGATTTACCATCTACACAAGACAGGCATTCATGGGAAGAGTGGAAATATGATTTATAGCCATACGTATGGCTACAAGTTCAGCAGTATAAACAGAAAAATAATTGCCTAAATGATTGTAATGCAGGGATTACAAAGGCAGCTCCTGCCCTAGCGTCATCGAGCACCGAACCGTCCTTATAAGTAGGTCAATATTTATTTCATACTGATTACCTATGCTATAGTATACCGAGCTCAGGATATATTATATCCTCATAAATAATATATGTTAGTGTGTGTGCTTGCGTGCGTGCGTGCGTGCGTGCGCGCGCGCGTGTGTGAGTGTGTGTGTGTGTGGGGAGGGGGGTTGTGTGTGTATAAGATATATGTATGTATGTATGTATGTATGTATGTATGTTGGGTGTTTTTTCGAATCTTGGACAAAAATCATTTTTATGATGGGAATAAAGTTGTAACTGGTTACCTGCACTTATTTCTCCTCACTATATTTCGTCAATTATATAGATTGGTGAAGTGGGAAATAGCATCTCTTCTGAGATCAAAGTATAGGCCATTTATTTTCAACTTTTTCTTCCCGTGTCAACACTCTAAAAGTGTCTGACAATGTTCGGGGTTAATATTGCTATCCAGCTGAAACAGACCCATTGGCTGGATACAGACTTTATTATCTCCCTTGCATCCTTTTGATAGGAAAAGGGATCCCTAAAGAACATAAGGCACAAAGATTCGTTAGCCACTTATTTTCATATACAATTTTTTACCAATATTATTTCCATATATTTTCCTTCTCTTTCTATTTCATCTTTTGCTGGCAGCAGTGGTAGACTAGAAGAATATCTATTTTTCTTAGGGCAGCAATAGACATTTCTGAATTATGGAGGGTGTCTTGCTGTTACGTACCACAGAGGATGAGTGAACAAAAATTCATATACAACCGGGACCTCTTAATAGTGCTCAAACAGGAGCCAAAACTCAGTCAGGTCAGTCCAAAAGCATGGTCCTTATTCAAATACTACCCCCCCCCCCCCCAACGCTGCCTTCAAAGTTTTATATTGTAGTGAATTTTTTTTTTTCAATATTAGACAAAAATCACTTTTATGATGGTAATGAAGTTGTGTAAGTGGTTACCTGCACTTGTTTTTCCTCACAATACTTTGTCAATTATATATATGTGTGTGTGCGTTTACCACCTTGTCAAAATAAAAATGATTTTCACCATGAAAATCGACATGCAGAAACTCTGTGAACATGAGGCAATACATTTAATTATCCTATCCTTTCTGCTCCATGGAGAAGGTGTGGAAAAATCAATAATGAAAAGCAGTTTTATTTTTCTTCTTCTTCATTACTCGTCAGTAGAAGTAAATGACGCACACTTTAGTCTAAAACTACTTTAAATGGAAAGAAGATGGAGAAAGCCTGTGTTATGTGTGTGTATATAAATGAGAGAGTGGGGGGGGGGGGGGGATGAGTGCGCACACGTGTGTTTTGTGAGTGTGTGTGTATATATGTGTGTGTTTTGTTTGTGCGCGTCTGTGTTTGTATGTTTAAGCATGTGTGCATGCGCGCGTGTGAGTTTGTGTGCGTGTGTGCATGCGCGCGTGTGAGTTTGTGTGTGTGTGTATCTGCGTGCTTGTTTGTGTGTGTCAGAGAGAGAACGTTTGTTTGTCACCAAAGGTTAGGGGGAAAAAAAGCAAAACCGAAAATAGATCTTTTGCATTGAGGGCATTAACAAACCCATAGAAAAAATACGATGAAATCAAAATCAAGCATTAAGAAACAAATAATCTTATAGCGACAAACCATACTAATTTGAAAAGTCAAAGTAATAAGCAATGAAAAAGAACTAATAAAAAGAAAATTATGCATTTTGTGACAGAATTGATCAGTTGTATTGAAAGAGACTAGTTAAACAGGAAAAGACGGAGCAAAGGTTAGAGAGAGAGAGAGAGTTTACATCATCAAAGAAGAAAAAAGACCCATTTAAGGCATTAACAAGAATGATAGATAGATAGATAGATAGATAGATATAGATAGATAGATAGATAACATACATACATACATAACATACATACATACATACATACATACATACATACATACATACATACATACATACATACATACATACACAACACATACATCACACACCGCCGCGCGCGCGTGAGAGAGAAGAGAGAAGAGAGAGAGAGAGAGAGAGAGAGAGAGAGAGAGGGGAGAGAGAGAGAGAGAGAGAGAGAGAGAGAGATTGTCCCTTCATCCTTCCAAAGCTTAAAAACTCAGGTTTGTGTCAACACCAGACTAGTTTGCTTAGTCTCTGTGTCTTTTCTGTGCTTGTGGTATCTGAACTAGTGTAGTTATATAATTATCTCACAAGACACAAGAAAAATACATTTCAGATTGTTATAAACATTCCAAGATAGCTTAAAAAAATTATCACACACACAAACCCAGGTGCGCGCGCACACACACGCACCGCGTACACACACACACACACATATACACAATCACACACAAACACACACACACACACACACACACACACACACACACACACACACACACACACACACACACACACACACCAATAAAGGAATACAATGATGTAAAAACACTTGGAGAGCAGTGGGGAGCAGTCATCTTGAAATAGTTAAGGCTCTTGTAACCCAGTCTTCATTCTTTGTTGTTGCATGGTGTCCGTCCTGTCAACGTCTTGTTTGGGGTGCAGGAGTGCACCTTACTTCCTGTGGTGTTGTGTCTCTACTTGAAGAGCAGTGGTGAGCAGTCATTCCTGAAGTAGTTCAGGCTCCCGAGAACCCGGTCTACGTTCTTGTGTGTGCTGTCTGTCTTGTTAAGTCTTTCCTAGGGTGCCTTATTCCTTCTTAGTGACAGGTAAGGGACGTTCCCTATATATGATTGAGTTACATGGTGGTTCATTGTGCTATTGTGTTGTTGTTGTTGTTGTTGTTATTTTGTTGTTGTTGTTGTTGTGTTGTTGTTGTGTTGTTGTTGTTGTGTTGTTGTTGTTTAGGTCTTAGTGAAAAGCAGTGCGTAGATGGCTGATTCTTGAATAAATTGGTGCAGAATGTTTTAAGGGAGGTTTTCTATTTTTAAGGTTTATTTTCTATTAGGTAGACATAAAATTTTCCTTTTGTGAACGATAGGATGTTTTCTTTAATATATGTTTTTAAATGCTAATGTTGTTTGTCTAGAGAGAGTTCTCACTTGTGTTTAGAACACTCAGTATTTGTTAAGTTTGAATTGATATGGTAGAGTCCTGAGTGATTTGGCGATTTACTGTAATTTTGCGTATTAAATAGCTATGTGTGGTTGTTATTGGCTTTCTGTAAGGATAGTTCTCTTTTGTGGAAGAATGTTTTAAAGGTATTTTAACGTTACTGTATTTGAACATGAACAATTAAAGATTCAAAATGTAGATGGTTCCTTGGGTATACAGGGTGGAGTCTCTAGGTGTAAATAGACAATAGGACGCAAGGGAGATAACCCTAGTTATGGGGTGTATCTTCTAGGTAGAAGAAGCAGTAAGATCCTTGAAAGGAGGCAAGTCACCAGGGATTGACAACATCCCGGCTGAGCTCATCAAGAACGGAGGCCCAGAGATGATCAAGGCATTAACAATCATCTGCCAACGCATCTGGACCAGCAAAGAGTGGCCCGAACAGTGGACCCAAACCATCATAGTTCCACTTCCAAAGAAGGGAGACCTGAAGAAGTGCCAAAATTACAGAACAATCAGTCTGATAAGCCATCCAAGCAAAGTTATGCTACGCATTGCCTTGAACAGACTGAAACCACAAGCAGAAGAAATCCCATCAGAAGAACAGGCAGGATTCAGACCAGGTCGAAGCACTGTCGAGCAGATCTTCAACATCAGAATGTTCATAGAGAAGTATCTCCAACATCAACTACAGCTCTACAACAACTTCATTGACTTCAAGAAGGCCTTCGACCGAGTGTGTCAAGAAGCTCTGTGGCAAGTCATGAGAGACTATAACTTCGACGAGGACCTGATTCAAGTCATCCAGGCGCTGTATGACAGCTCCCACAGTGCAGTCCTCATGGGTGGAGAAATCGGGAGTTCTTCCGGACTTCAGTTGGAGTTCGACAAGGCTGCCCGCTATCCCCCGTTCTTTTCAACGTGTTCCTGGAAACATCATGCAGGAGCCCTCCTTGACTTCAAGACCACAATCACAATAGGAGGAAGGCCAGTCTGCAATCTTCGATTCGCAGACGATATTGATCTCATGGGCCGCAGTGAAGAAGAACTCCAGGATCTCACCACCAGACTGGAAACATCAGCCAATGCTCACGGTATGGAGATCAGCACGGAAAAGAGCAAGATCCCAGTGAACAGTACTACACCAACCACTCCCACCAGCATCAAGATGAGTGGCGAGACACTAGAGGAGGTAGAAACTTTCAAGTACCTTGGAGCAGTCATCACCAAAGAAGGTACGAGCACACAAGAGGTGAAGATCAGACTTGCTGTGGCACTTCTCCTCCATGACTAAGCTGGCGAAAGTGTGGAGAAACAGAAACCATAACATCAGAACCCACACTAAGGTCAGACTCTACAAGGCACTCGTCACATCCATTGCCTTGTACAGCTGTGAAGCATGGACACTTACTGCCGATCTAGAACGTCGAATTCAAGCCTTTGAGATGAAGTGCCTCAGGCGGATCCTGAACATCACCTACAGAGACCGTAAAACCAATGACTACGTCTGGCAGCAGATCGAGGCACAAGAACCATTGCTAGATACAGTCAAACGGAGGAAACTGAAATGGTTTGGCCACACAACAAGGCATAACAGCCTGTCAAAGACAGTCCTGCAGGGAATGGTGAAGGAGCAAGGAGGCAGGGACGACCACGCAAAAGCTGGATATCCAACATCAAGGAGTGGACCGGCCTCACTGTACCAAACCTCCTGAAAGCAGCCCAGGACAGAACCATTTGGCGGTCCACTTGCAGCGTCCGTGCGGGTACCCCAACGGTCGTCCCGACCAAGGGATGAGTGAGTGAGTGAGTCATGGGGCGTATGCTGAGGAACGGCAAGTATTGCCTGTTCCAGGTTTCTGTGGGTGCCTCCAGCGGTGGAGTCATGCCTGAAGAGAGTACAGCCTGGTGTGCCCTGAAGTGTCACTGACAGCCTGTCCTTGACCCTCAGAATTCCCATCTCCCTTTATCCCCTGGATCCACCTCTTTTCCCCATGACCCGTTTCCCTTCTCTCTGTTTCCCGTCCACCCATGACCCTTCTTGAGGACCAGCCTGCCTTGAGCTATCCCCATGGTGGCAGTGTGTGGAAACCAAGTTGTGACTGTGAGGGAAGTGGGAGGGGAACATTCCTCAAGCTGGTTTCAGAACTGTGGAGAAGAGGGGAGGGGATTATGAAGTTAGGATGTAGAGTGTGGTTGGCGATTGAATCTGTGTGTGTGGAACTGGCTTTAAGTATCTGTCTGATGTGATTGTTTTTATTTTGGAAAGTAAAGTCTGGAACTTTTCTTCTGTGTGCTATGTTTGTTGTTGTTAGGATGCTAGTCAGAGTGGGAATGGGTGGGGCTTTAGCCACAATCCCTTAAGGATCGTGACAGTTAAGGAAAGAAACAATACCCAAGAATAATCATTGTGATGTATGGCAAACTACTACAGTATTTACGGATTTGTATCTAATGTCTTGTTAAATTTTGTTGGAAAATCCTACATAGAAAAAGCAAGAGAACAACTTCTCTTTGCCAAGGGACTTAACAGAAAATAACTGCATCTAAGCAACTTCAATCAACCAAGACTGATAGAGTCTCTGATGTAGTGGCCCACAAAACAGAATTTCAGTTTATTTTCTTCTGAAGATACGGCAGTCTTCAACATTCCCTGTGACATCATTACTTTGTTCCATAGGATATTGCAGAGAATCACAGGCTGAAAGGACGGCTTCAGATCAAATTCAAGAACTGTCTAGTGTTAAAAAATAAAGGAGGAAGAAGGGAACACTGCAAAATATGAGCATTAGCAGGGTTACAATTTGTATTTTGATCATGGAGGTATGTATCGTTATGATTTAAAAAGAAAATCTTTTGCCAATATCCTGTTTCAAGACAGACTTCAGTTGTAGGTCTGTTTAAGAACAGGTATGGTGAATGATGTCAGACACTGCACTCCAGTCAACAAAAACAATAACAGCTTTTTTTCCAGAATGGAGAACAGTTTGATCTCCAGAATAGAGAACAGCTTTATCTCCAAAATCAACAAACAATAAAAATCACTTGCAACATATGCAGACTGAAATGTAGTAGACATGCTCCAGTTCTCAACAAATTGTTTCAGAAGCTTGGTTACATACAGGTTTGTCAAGAAACAGTAGTTATGAAATGCTTCAAGAGACTCCAGGACTTTCCAAGAGAAGGATGACAGCAGTGTTTGGAATGCCATAGGGACGGGTCTAGATTGAAAGTTCATTTAGTCCATACTTTAAAAAAACTGACTGGAACAAATGTAGCCCCCCACAACATAATGAGTCACATTGCAATTGAGGTAAATTGTTAATGTTAATATGTTTTTAATTAGAAGCGTAAACTAGACACGCAAGGAAGTTACAGTTCAACTGAAATGTTTACCAACCTATTCAGAAAATGGGAAGTTTCACTGAGTATTGCAGATTATCGTCAGAGCTATGTGGCCATTAGATGTATGACTTACAGGGAGGGTCAGCTCAATTGACTGTTACTATAACCAACATGAGGGAGGGGATGTAACTTCCTCCTTTTCTCAAAAGGCTTGTAATAATTTCGATTCTTGCTCATGTCCTATATACCTCCACTATATGCGCATGAGTTCATGTCAGTTCATGCCTAACCAAGTTACTGTTATCATATCGCCTCTTGCTGTGTTTGCAACATTCATCACTATCAGGAGTCTGAGCATTAGTTATGATATAGTTCCAGTTCTAGCTTTTGTTGGGTTTTTAATTGTGTTTAAAACTGTTTTTATGATCACCTGCTTTTTGTAGTGTCTGTGGAAAAGTGTTCTGTGGGGGAAAATGGAGATCTATGCTGCTGATTACTCTAGTGACCAGGAATTGGTGATGGATCTAGGGTCTAATGAAGAAGAACCACAAGCTGCCATTTTTGCTGAAAGGGAGCCATCTCTCTGAGATATTTTGACAACGATCCAAAATCAAAACAATCCAAAGAATGGATAATTGTGAAAGAAATGCCCCACGCTCAAGGAAGCGAAAAATTAGCACTGACCTTCTTCCAGAAAATGAAGGAAAAAGAAAGTAGGCAGCAATTCACATACTGTCATCGACAGTGTTTCTGATGAGAGGGCAAAGGAGCTGGGAAAAGAACCAATGGCAGAAGCTACAGAGGATAAAGATGACAACATTTTCACAAAATGGCATCATCCTTTGATTACAATAAGAAAAAAAGGGCAACCAGTTTCTGAAAAACTGGCAGAGGGAACATCTGAGGGAAAAACTTACCAAGGACCCTATTCCCCAAAACTGTGCTTACCTGGGTGTTCCCTCAAAAAACCAGGAAGTTTTTTTCTGTTCTCAAGCCTTTCTTGAGAAAGACAGATATCAGGATGGCAAACACACACACACACACACACACACACACACACACACACACACACACACACACACACACACACACACACACACACACACACAACACGACTGTCAAAAGCTGCCATAGGGATAACGCTCTGCACTGACTGACTTCTGAAGGTAAGATATACCATCTCAGGGCAGGATGCAGCTAAAGTACGCAGTGAACTGACCGGATGCATAGCCCACCTTTCAGATGCCCTAGCCTCACAGGTCATGCTTGGCAAAAATGGAGAGAAATGCACCAACCCTGCCTACCCTGTTAACTCTCTAGCATATGTGCACCGCACATTGCCATGACACCAGAACTTATGTATGGCGCCAAGTTTCACAAAGCATTAAACCCAGAAACTCAGAATATGCGTGGCCAGCAAAACAGAAGCACATGACATCACAACACCAGCAGTTCTTTTTTAGGCCAGAAAATGTGAAGGCAGAGGCGTGGTGGTGGGGGTAGAGTTCCCTAGGTCATCCAAATAAGGTGTTTTAAAAAATGAGTCAGAAAAACAGCCACCGGAAATAATAATAAAATAATAATAATATATGGAATTTATATAGCGCTGAATCTTGTAAATAAACAAACAAATCGAAGCGCTTGCACTCAATCATTTACAGGCATGCAACTCTCTTAAACATAATGAACAACAGATTTCAAAAACCATGCGCGCGCACGTATGCACGCATGCACGCACACACACGCACATACACACACACACACACACACACACACACACACACACACACACACACACACACACACACACACACTCGGAACAACACTTAGAAGGTGAAAGATGCTGTTAAAAATTAGGGACAGATATTTGGGGGGAAAGTCTCAGGTAGGAAATAAGTGTATTTTGAGGCTGGATTTGAAGGTATCAAGTGAAGGCTTTTGGCGAAGTGAAAGAGGAAGTCTTTGACTGAACTACCCCTCCCTTCTGGAAACAAGGTTAAGGAATATGAATTTTGCTGGCCCTCTATGTATGCCTATCTTAAAATAAAGCATGATACATTTATAGCAGGAAGCATTAAGAAAAAGTTGTCACCCTGGAATAAATTAACTTCTGACCCTTATGTACTTGAGACAGTTGAAGGAATCAAAATAACTTTTGATGACTGCCCAGAAGATATCAAGCAAAGTTCAGAAAGGCTATTAATAATAATAACAAGCATGAAAATTATGCTGTTGACTCTGAAATTGAAAACCTGTTGGAAAAAGGTGTGATTAAGAATCCTTGCCAAAATCAGGAGAAATTGTCTCACCTATCTTTGTTAGGGAGAAAAAAGACGGATCATTTAGAATGATTTGAAATCTGGAAGCTCTGAACAAAGTGTGAAATATAAGAAATTTAAGATGGAAAGAATAGATAAAGCTTTGGATCAAGTGACGCAAAATTGTTATTTTGCATAAATTAGTCTGAGAGATGTGCAGCATCATCATAGCAGCAGAGCAGACTTTTCAAAAATATATTAAATTTAGATGGAGAGCAAAACTACTGTTTTCAGGCAGCTGCCATGGGACTCAGTCCAAAAAGCAGAAACAGGTTTTAATGTGCGCTCAAGACGTTCTGCGACGTTCAAGACGTTCTGCGCCCTGCCTACGTTCTGCGACTGGTTTATAGTCAAGATGTTCTGCGACTGGTTTATAGTCAAGATGTTCTGCGACTGGTTTATAGTCAAGATGTTCTGCGACTGGTTTATAGTCAAGATGTTCTGCGACTGGTTTATAGTCAAGATGTTCTGCGACTGGTTTATAGTCAATATGTTCTGCGACTGGTTTATAGTCAATATGTTCTGCGACTGGTTTATAGTCAATATGTTCTGCGACTAGTTTATAGTCAATGACGTTCTGCGACTGGTTTATAGTCAATATGTTCTGCGACTGGTTTATAGTTTCATTCGAAGGAATTTGGTTAGGGAGTGGAGTTGGCACTGATGATAACTCCAGGGAAAATATTCTTTTGAATGGGATTTGAACCCAGGTCAGCAGACCCCATAAGCTCAGATGGCTCTGAAAGTATTACAAATTTGCATGCTGTTCCTGTTAGCCATTGAGCAGAGAGGGCACTCTTTGTACTGTTCTTGGTAGATCCAAAGAGTTAATATGTCCTTAGTCTTTCCCACTCTACAAGCCTTGTGTTTGGGCTTTGGTCTCAACAATCCAATCATTCCATCCTGCATGTGAGCTGTCTGTCTTCATAGTAGTAGTGGGATCTGATCTCTGAATATGAGTCTTTTGTTTATCTATGTTATTGATACACCATTCTAGCTCTGTTTTCCTTTCAGCTGATAACACAACAGACTTAGTCCAGTTTCACTTATTTTAAGTGCGAAACATTTGTCTTGTTTAAGTGCTCTGTAGTACAAAGGGCCCACTGGCTCAGAAAGTAAACAAGAAACCATTAGTCCAATACAAGATGCCAGAGGTCTTATGGCTACACTTTTCTGACTGAATAATTCTTTGCATGCACATAACAGTTTCTGTTTCCGTTCATCTGTAAGCATGACGGACATGTCTATGGAGTTTATTTTGAAACCCAGGTATGTGATTTCTTGCACAGGCACCAACTGTGATTTCTTTTCATGTACATAGAATCCTATGTACTCTAATAATTGTATTGTGTCTGTCACAAACTGTACAGCTTCTGTTTCAGTCTCTCCAACAATTAAACTATCATCAATGAATGAAGTGATCAGGTGACTCATATCATGTAAGCATGCTAGGACAGGTTTCATGAGTTTTGTGAATTTTCTGGGAATAAGACAGTCCCTATGGCAGAGGTCACAGATGAAATCTGACATTGGTCTGTCTGCCTGGGCCACAACCTTTCTTCTTATTCTCTTTGACCGTGCTGCTGAGCAAGTGTCTCTTCGAACTTGGAGAGACCTTTCTGTACAGTCTGTTTCCAAGCTGGCCGTTTGAGGGCCGTAGCTTCCCAGTTTTTCTGGTCGATGTTCAGGGCTTTTAAGTCCTTCTTGCATATGTCTTTGAATTGCAGTTGTGGTCTACCTGTGGGATGTTTTCCCTGCACAAGTTCTCCAAATGGGAGGTCTTTAGAGATCTGTCCATTGTCCATGCTCACAACAGGACCAAGCCAGCGCAAATACCTTCAAGTACTGAGTAGTACTGAGCAGTGGGTTTCTTTCCAGTCAATAGAAGCCATAAAGCAGTTTGGAGTGACTAGTTTTAATATGGCCTCTAAACTGTCCATTTTGGAGTTGTTATAAGTAATACTTTCATTTATATGCTTTAAGCGCAGAATCATTCTCTGTGTTCCATCTTCTGTGCTCGCTTTCCCCCAGCCAAGGTTAAGCAGCATCGAGCATAGTTACCAGTTGGATGGGTGACTGTTTGTTTGCCTTGACTTTATATAGTCCCCCAGTTCACCCAGCTGTACATGGATACCTGCCTCTTTTTGGTCAGGGAAGGTAAAGCAGCGAGGGAGAGGAGATGGCGCCACCCTCAAAATACTGGCACCTTGAGAAGTGAGGTCTCTGATGCCCCATTCCCATACGACCTTACAGGTTATGGGACACCTTTTCCTTTACTTTTTACAAAGGAGAGGTGACACAAATTGATGTTTCCTCATGCCAACATTTTGAAATAAAGACTTTTTGGCTGAGTTTCTGTATTTCTTTCAAAATGACGCTCTTTTGTGCAGCATGTAAGCTGTGTTGAACAGTAAAAGTCCTTTTGATTTGACTTATGCCAAAGTCAAAATCATTACCAACATCTTGTACTGTTTCTGATGTCTGTGGATCCGATATCAACGTTTCTGACTGATTTAAACACTGTGTGAGTCTGCCATCTTGAAAGAGTTTGGCCTCTTGTCTAATATGATCCAAGAACTGAGGGATAAAGCATGTTGCATTTGGCCATCACGGTGGGACACAGGCTCTAGACTTTTGTTTGGTAGCAGTGTCTCCCATTTCTGTTCTTGTTGCACTTCTTCTGTTGCCTGTAGGGCTCTTGTCTCTGGCCTATAAAATGAGCATTTTGCTTTCAGTATGAGTTGAGTTCTCTGTGTCAATGCCGCCATGCTCCTATAGACACTATGACACCTTCTTGCAACTTGCAACCCCGTGGGGATACCAGGGGCCTTTCAGTTTAAATAGTATCCCAACTTTATGGAAGTTCTGTCCCTCTCTTTGCCTCTGCCTTGCTTCTTCCTGTTATTTCATTCTCCTCTGTTATCTGTCTTCTGGTCCATTCTCCTGCCTTTTTCCAAAAACTCTGCATACTGAATTTCTAGTTACAAATTCATCTTCATCTCTCTCCCATCTCAATTCTCACCGATTTTTTTCTGTGGACTGTCCTCTTGTGTCAACTGGATATTTATTTCTATTATCAGCTCCCCATCAAGCATTTTTTGTATGGTTTTTTATTTTCTCAGCTGCCAAATGGTTGCCGCAAACTATGTGTAATCCCACGCTGGAGCGATGTAATCAGGGGATGGATGACTTTACATAATTCAGTCACTAACGAGACACATAAGGAATTGTGCAGGGTGTTTTCCCACGGGTTATTTTTAGCCTCTTCCTCGGTAAGGCAGCTATGCTAAGGTGACCAATTAATTCTTCCCTCATTAAACATACGCTTATGACCAACAAAACCAAGCTATAAAACGTAAAAGAAATGTGATGGAGTCTGTTGAAGATGTCTCCAGTGACTCTGAGACAAGCGGTAAGACAGAAAAGTGGCTTTTGACCGAGTTGGTGGGGGTCTAGTGAGTGAAGAGAGAGCAATTTCTGTCAAAACTTAGTCCTTTGCTGTGGCTAAAGGCCTGAAGGGCTTGGTGTGAGATTTGAAGACAGTTTATAAATTATGTAATAGGACTTTCGTGATTCAGTGCACCTCAAGAAGGCAGTTGGAGGCGTTGCAAAAGTGTACATGGTTAGTGACCTGCCCTGTTAAGCTAACTCCCCACAAAGCCTTTAATTACAGCAAAGGGGTCATCCAGTGTAGGGACCTGCAGGGTGTATCCGAAGCGGAAGTTAAAACTGAACTTGTATCCCAGGAAGCTGTGGATGTGTATCGAGTGCAGATTAGGAAAGGGGGAGATGGGGTAATATTAATAATAATAATGTATGGAATTTATATAGCGCTGAATCTTGTAAAGCAACAAATCAAAGCGCTCAGATGACTTTTTTTTTAATTCGTATGTATGTATTGTTGTTTTTCTAAATTTTTCATCTGTTCCCACCGGCACACAATGGCCTACTCTTTCGAACAGCGGAACAGGATCTAACGTGTGCACAAGATGTTCTGCATGCGTTCGCACACGGGGCCTCGGTTTATAGTCTCATCCGAAGGACTTTGTCATTCAATTCGATTTTTTTGTCAAACTGGGAAGAAAGGGCGAGGCTGGGAATCACGGTTTACTTGTTGGCAGGCAAACGTCTTAACCATCCTGCCGCCTTCCTTCACCTTTTCTTCAAACACCTTTTTCCTTACCTTTTGTACCACAGTGCTACCTCAGTCCATCAAGCCCACCATTTGGGGGGGGGGCGAGGGGGTTATCCTGGTGATTAGAGTGAAGTGCATAGCATAGTGCTCGTGATCTGCTGACCCGGGTTCGAATCTCGTTCAAGAGGATTTTACCTCTGGAGTTAATATCAGTGCCGACTCCACTCTCCCTACGGATGAGACTATAAACCAAGGTCCCGTGTGCGAATACACGCAGAATTTCTTGTGCATATGTTAAAACCTATTCTGCTTTTCAGAAGAGTAGACCATTATGTGCTGGTGGGAATGGATGATAAAATTTACAAAACTATATACACACGGGGAAAGGATGTATAAAAGCACACGAGTGTTTATTCCATTATCCTCGGAACAAAAGAATATAAAAAAGGTTGGGTATCTGAGCATTTAAGTCTTGCTGTATATCCCTTCGCTACTCATGTGCTTCAGGTGTCAGAAGTTTTGCCACGTGAGAGACAGGTGCCCTGGACAGGAGGTGTGCGGAGTCTGTACAAAGGCAGTACACGACGGGGAATGTCATGACCCTGCTTGGTGTGTGAACTGCAGAGGCGCCCACGCTTTCCTCGTCCAGAAAATGCCCTGTTTGGGTTTTGGAGACAGAAACTCAGAGAGTCAAAGTAGAGAAGAGGATCTCCTTCTTTGAGGCAAAAAAACCTTGTCCAGGGTAGCAACAGTGGCAGTGGCATCTCGTATGCAGCATCGGTTAAGAAGTGTGTTTCAGTGAGTTGTTAAATGGACTTAAAAAATCCAATCCAATCCAATCCTCTTGTTCATAGCCCCGCCGACCACAGAGGCCATATCAGGGCTGTCATCTCAATAACTGTTAAATCTCAGATTAAAACTATGCAGCTATATACAGATTAAAACAGGGTATAAGACCAACTCTACTGTCGTTCCTTTTAGCAACGCCCTGGCCAACCATAAGGGTCAACCCAGGAACGACACCTCATCAACTGCACATAAAATGAGATAAAACCAAAACCAGATACCTTAAAACGACCGTATTCTAAGTGACCAACTACAACACTTTCACTCATCACTCACTCACTCAGTCCCATGTCCCAAAGGACGTAGGGTGGACATGAGGGAAGACGCAACATAGATCTTTTTCCATGCTTCACGATCCTGTGTGGCTAGTAGGTGTTGCGGGGGTTGGGTGGTCCAGTCTTTGATGTTGTACTTTTGGCGGCCTCTTCTTCTCTTGCCTTTGACTGTTCCTTGCAAGATGGTTTTTGCTAAGGTGTTGTGTCTTGTGGTGTGACCAAACCACATCAGTTTTCTCCTCTTTATGGTGGAGAGCAAAGGTTCTTGGGGGCCAAAACGCTTTTTGATTTCTTCTTTCACATAGTTGTTGGTCTTGCGTTCTTTGTATATTTTGAGGAGTCTTCTGTGGCACTTGTTCTCGAATGCTTGGATTCTCCTCTCTAGCTCTGCTGACAGAGTCTATGATTAACAGCCATATAGGAGGATAGATATCACGAGGGATTTATAGAGGTGGTATTTGGTGCAGAAGCTGATGTTGTTGCTTCTGATGATCCTCTCGAGTCTGGCTAGAGCAGATGTTTCTGTTGCAATGCGAGCTTTCACTTCATTGTTTGATGTGCCATCTTTTGTTAGGATGGAGCCTAAGTATTTGAATTGGATTACCTCTTCCAGTATTTCTCCATTCATCTTTATTTCCGTGCTGTCATTACTTGCGCTGTTGACCATGATCTTTGATTTCTCTGTACTGACCTCCATGCCGTATGCGCTCGCTCGATCTGATAGACTATCTGTGAGGTTTTGCAGTTCTTGTTTGCTGCCGCCCATGAGGTCAATGTCATCTGCAAATCTGAGGTTGCAAGGGGGTCTTCCACCAATGGAGATGGGAGTGTGGTGGTTTTGCAGTGTCTCTGTCATGATGTTTTTGAGGAAGAGGTTGAAGAGTACATGTGAGAGAAGGCAGCCCTGACGGACCCCAACCGTGGTCTTGAAGAACTCGCCCATGTGATTGTTCATGAAAACTGCACTTCTTGCGTTCTCGTACAGTGCCTTGATGACTTCAATGAGGCAGGTGTCAATGTTGAAGTGTCTGAGTACTTGCCAAAGGCCGTCATGCCATACCCTGTCAAAGGCCTTTTTGAAGTCTATGAAATTGTGATACAAGTCTTTTTGGTGTTGGAGATGTTTCTCTATCAGAATTCTCAGATTGAAAATTAGTTCCATTGTGCTGCGTTTTGGTCTAAAGCCGGCTTGTTCTTCTGCCAGGAGTTTTCCGCTTGGTTTTTCAGTCTGTTGAGGACTACCCGCAGCATGATCTTGCTAGGATGGCTTATGAGACTGATGGTTCTGTAGTTTTGGCATTGCTTGAGGTTTTCTTTCTTTGGTAGGGGTATTACAAGAGACTGTGTCCATTCTTCTGGCCATTCTTTGGTGTCGTGAATCTTCTGACAAAGTTCTGTGAATCACCTTGCTATTTCATTCCCTCCATTTTTTATGAGTTCAGCTCCCCAGCCAGGGGACTTCCCCTTCTTCAATTGTTTATAGCTGTGTCTACTTCACACCTTCAGCACCTGGGATTTATCACAGTTCTTGATTAAACCATTGACGCTGGGGGCAACAGCAAAGTGAGAGGCTGTATGACCAGTGGATTTCCCACTCATGGAATTCCACTTTACAGCTTAGTCTTTAGTGATCGACTATGACTCTCTGACTAGGAGGCTTGACTCGCACAGTCCTTATGTGCTGCAGCCCTAGGGGCTGGTTGACCTTTGGAGAACATCTCCAACGCTGACTCTCCTTATGCCCACTTGGCCGAGAGAGTGGGGATGTACTGTGGGCAAGGCATCTCCACTATAATCAAATTTCTGCCCAGTTTCCAAAACAGCAGCTTCCTCCTCTGCTATTTTGGAGGTCATCGTCGGACACGACGGACAAACATACAAACTTCACACCTTAGTATTGGTGGGTCTTTATCTTGGTGTTCAGGGGTTTGTAAGAAACTATGTTGGTATCTGGGCGTAGTGGGTAGTTATACAATCCCTCACATTATTCCCTCGCCTTGGAGGATGGCATTGCTTTCCGTTAAAAGATTTCCTTCTTTGTCTTCAGTAACAGAGGCTTTAGGCTGTGTGGTTTTAGTAAGTAATTTCAGAGTGTCGTAAGCTGTTTTGCTGTTTCCCTTGGCCATTCCAACTTCGATGCTGTTGCATTGCTCTTCTATCCACGCTTCTTTGGCTTTTCTCATCTTTTGCCTCACTTCTCTGTGGCTATCCCTGTATTTGTTGTTGGCTTCTTGACTTGTGAACTTTTGTTTTTTAAGCTCTCTTTTTTTGTCGCAGAGGTCAAGAACCTCATTTGTCACCCAGGGTTGTTTTTTTGTTCTGCTTCTTCCTAATGTTTATTCTGCTGTTGTCATTAGCACTTCTTTGATGTTGTTGGCTAGTGTGTCCACATCATTGTCGATGGCTGTGAGTGTGGCGAACTTTCCTCCAATGTTGGCTTGGAAGATCTCAACCACTGTTGGGTCTTTGAGTTTTTCCAGATCAAATCTTATGCGAGGGTTTTTTGGCTGTTGTTTTGCTTTCAGTTTCAGCTTGATGGTGGTAAGTACAAGGTTGTGGTCACTGCCAATGTCAACTCCTGGGAATGTTCTTGTGTTTGCTTTGTTTATACTGGATTTGAATCTTTGGGGTGACAGAATGTAGTCAATTTGATTGTGAATGAGACCATTTGGTGAGTGCCAGGTTGATGTTCTAGATGGCTTGTAAGGGTGGAGTGTGTTAGCCAGAGTTACTTTGTGCTTCTTTGCGAATTCCAGCAGCCGCTATCCTCTTTCATTTGTTTCTCCTAGTCCAAAGCGTCCTGTGGTTCTTGTCCAGGTGTCATAGGCATCAGGTCCCACCTTACATTCCACTCGCCTTCCACAATAAGAATGTCTTTTTAGGGCGTTTTGGAGATGACGTTTTCAAGTTGTACGTAGAATTCTTCTACCAGGTCATCATCGTAGTCAGATGTTGGAGCATACACTTGGATGATGGTGAGATTCTGGGGTTTTGCAGAAACTCTGATTGAGATGAGTCTGCTGGATACTGGTGTGCAGCTGATGATGCTTGACACAATCACTTTCCTGACAATGAAGCCTACTCCGTGTTGATGTAGTTCCTCTTCTCCACTGTACCATATCTTGTGGCCGTCTTGCGTGGTTGTTTCTCCGAAGCCAATCCATCTGACTTCCGCAAGCCCTAGGATGTCCCATTTATATCTTTTTAGTTCATGTGTGAGTTCCTGTACTCTTCCTGTTTGATATAGAGTTCTTACATTCCATGTTCCGATGGTTACTCCTTTAGCTGGAAGCTTTAGAGTTGGTTCTGCTCCAGTAGCGCACTTGTCACTCCCACTCTGGAGGCTTGCAGTGGGTAGTGCGGTCATTGTTGATTCGGGCCTCGACCGATCCGGCATGTCTTTCTGTTTCGTTTTTCCCATCATGTCTTTGCAGTGGGCTTGAGGAAGCTTGGTGGCGCCCATCTGCTCTCCAAGACTCCTACTGGTGAGTAAGAATGCACCAGCCCCTCACAACGTTTCGCCCGCCAGTAGAAGCGGTTACCAAGGGTGTGGGTGGGTTAAGGACCCGGACCCAGAAGTGAGAGTTGAGTGCCAAGTGAGGACCAGTGCTCCCGTCCATCCCGAGGGATGCTACTGCCAGGTTTACAAAGTAACCACCTCTCCTTAAGCACCCCATTCACTCATATCAAACGGAAAAGCCCAATTCTCTCAGGAATTTAAAAATCATTGGTGTCCCGTAGGACATCCTCAAAAAACGATCTTCAGGGAGTCTGCAGTACAGTGCTTGTGCCTAATATCTTGAACATCTCAACACTCCAGAAGCAGATGCTTGGTGGTTACCCGCAGGTCACAAGTCACACACCATGGAGTTCCCTCTCCTTTAAGCAAATGACTGTGGGTGATATGAGAATGACCCGTGTAAAGCCTGGTGAGCACTGTTGCTTCCCTTCAGTTTTTGACACACAGAGGGAGGACTTCTTTCAGGTTAGGGTGCATATGGAAAAGTTTGTTCTCCACCTGAGCATTCCATCCCTCTTGCCAGAGACACACTGTTCACTTTTAGGTTTCAAATCTGAGTATAGCATGGTAGACCTAGAAATGTCTTTCACCATGGCACCCCTGGTGACTCAGTCAACTGTTTCATTGCCCCGAATGGCCACGTGCCCCGGGATCCATACCAAAACAATATCACATCTGTCCTGTCTCAAGGAAGTATACAGTTCGTAGAACTCCTGAAGCTTAGGATGATTTGTGTTCCTACAAGCGATAGCCTCCAGAGCTGAGAACGATTCCGCACGTACCAAGAAGCCTTTCCCTCCAGAACGCTGAATCAGGTTGAGAGACAAAACAATAGCACCAAGTTCGGCCATGCACACAGAGCCGTCCGAAGGCAAGTGCTGGGAAAGCACAGATCCCTTGATGGTGGGACAGTAGGCTGCGCAGGCCACCCCTTCCTCAGACTTGGAGCCGTCTGTGAAAACGCTTGTATAGGATGGGTGAGACTGACACAACTCTTGGAAAAAGACCTTGTAAGCTGTTGAGCTGGTCGTGGCCTTCCTATGAAGCAGCCAGATCAAACTGGACCACCGGGGTTTCTATCAGCCACATTGGCATCTTGGGGAACTTAGGAAATCACGTATTGCACCTAAATCAATACCTGCGCCCAAAAGGTCCGGAAGGATCCAAATCCTCAGGGGAGGGGTGGCAGAAGATGATTTCTCAAACTTGACCTAAAACCGGGATTTGAGAACACAATCATAAGAAGGGTTGTTGCACTCTGAATACAGTTTCATGTAGTAGTTCAGAGTCAGCTTCAGACAACGGCTCTTCAAAGAGGGTTCTCCCACTTCCACATATAAGCTATACACTGGTGTTGTCCGAAACGCACCCAAACAAATGTTGATCCCCTGGTGGTGAATGGGGTCTAGAAACTTCAAGTAAGAAGGCTTTGCAAGTACCATAATCCAATTTGTAATGCACCAGCACCCTATAAACATGCAGCAGTGTCCTACAATCTGCTCCCCAGTCAGCATGGTGATCACCAGCAGGAGGTTCAGGGTTTTCTGACAGGACGTTCTCAGGTGTTGGATGTGACTTTTGAACTTCAGCCTCCAATTAAAAACAACCCCTAAGAATTTGGCCTCAGTCAGCGCCGGGATGGTGGATTTTCCTAAACACATGACCAAGTCAGGAAAGTGTTCTCTGAACTTGTTAGTGAAGTGGATGCACTTTGTCTTTGTGGCAGAAAACTTGAATCCGTTAACCTCCACCCATTCTGAGACAGGATGCTCCCCTGCAGGACCCCCATCTCCTGCTCAAAGATGTCAGAGAGCATAGAACCAACCTGTACCTGAAACCGTCTCTTCTCCAGAAACTTGTCCAAGAACAATGGCAGACAACCACAAAACCCCAAATCCCGCAGGTCTAACATGATGCTGTACCGCCAAGCTGTATCATAAGCCTTTTCTAAATTAAAAAAGATGGTCACAACATGCTGCTTATTAATAAAGGCATTACAGACTGTCATGTCCAGATGGACCAGGTGGTCAACGGTACAATGATTCTTGTGGAAGGCACATTGTTCCTTTGCCAGAATGCCCTTTGTTTCCAGATGCCACACCAGACAGTGGTTGACTATCTTTTCCTGCAACTTACGGATGCAGCTGGCCAGTGCTATGGGGTCTATAGTTGCTGGGGTCTTTGAGATCATTTCAGGATGGGGATGACACAAGCCATCTGCCATGAAAAAGGAAAAAATGAAGTCATCTAAATGGGATTATATACTTTCAGGAGGGTTTGCAGGCAACTGTCTGGGAGGTGTTTCAGCAAGCCGTAATGAATATGACCATGCAGATGAAGAAGTAGAATTTTACGAAGATCTTGAAGTGACCATTATGAAGATACTGAAGAAAGACATCATCATCATTCAAGGGGATTTTAACGCCAAAGTAGGTCCTGACTCTTACAACCAATGGGCCGGAACAGTTGGTCAGTTTGGAACTGGAGAGACCAATGACAGGAAACTTCGTCTGCTGGAGTTTGCCTGCACCCACAGACTTACCATTGCCAATACCCTCTATCCCCACAAGCAGTCAAGGAGGACAACCTGGCATGTGCCAAACGGCAAGATCCATAACCAAATAGACTTTATCTTAACACCACGGCGCTTCAAATCCAGCATCAACAGAGCCAGAACAAGAACCTACCCTGGAGCTGACATAGGCAGCAACCACGACCTTGAGCTGCTGGTATTCAAAATGAAACTGAAGAAAAACAAACAGCCTGCAAACCCACGTATCAAATTTGACGTGGACAAACTAAAAGATCCAGATGTCGAGATCTTCCAAGCTAAGCTTGGCGGACGTTTTGTGGCAATAACCCTCCTGGACAATGACATCAATGACCTCACCAACAACTTTAATGAGGCAGTCCGAGAAACAGCAGAGGAGGTACTCGGTCGTCAGAGGAATAAACACCAGCCATGGACTACCAATGATATCTTGGACCTCTGCAATACAAGAAGAGCACTGAAACCAACCAGGTCTTCCAACCCTAAAGAATACCGGGAGGCCAACAATCTCGTGAAGAAGTCAATGTTAAAGGCCAGAGAGAAGTGGATTAGTGATCAATGTGATGAGATCGAAAAAAGCATGAAAGTGGGCAACAGTAAAAAGGCATACGACACCCCGAAGAAACTCACAAAACCACTTCAAACCAAATCATCAGTCATTGAAGACAGCTCGGAAACCTCCTCACAGAAAGCTCAGCTGCATTGAACAGGTGGTCTGAGTATTGTCAAGAACTATACAACTACCCAATCCAACCTGACAAGAGCATAATAGAAGAGGAAGCAGCAACATCAAAAGTACCCTCGCCATTACCTATACTGAGGGAAGAAGTGGAAGAAGCCATCCGCAGTTTACCAGTAGGAAAGTCCCCAGGAGCAGACAGCATACCAGCAGAGCTGCTCAAGCATGGTGGCGAAACAGTCATCACACATGTTACAGCTATCTGTCAGAAGATTTGGGAGACAAAATAGTGGCCAACAGAATGGACACAATCACTCATCATACCCCTGCCCAAGAATGGGAATTTACGCCAATGCCAAAACTATAGAACAATCAGCCTCATCAGCAACGCCAGCAAGATCATGCTCAAAGTTATTTTGAATCGACTCAAGAAGGAGGCAGAAGAACGTTCACCTTGCAGAGGAACAAGCTGGGTTCAGGGCAGGCAGGAGCACAATCGAACAGATTTTTAACTGCCACATCCTGATGGAAAAACATCTTCAACATCAGAGAGACCTGTTCCACAACTTCATCGACTTCAAGAAGGCTTTCGACAGAGTATGGCACGAAGGCCTGTGGCAGGTCCTCAGAATGTTTGGCAATGAAGAAGGACTAGTGCAAACCATTCAAGCACTATACAACACCGCAAGCAGTGCAGTCCTTCTGAACAATCAGGTCGGAGACTACTTCAAAACCACAGTTGGGGTCCGACAAGGATGCCTGTTATCTCCAGTCCTGTGTAATCTGTTCTTGGAAAACACTATGAGAGAGACCCTCCATGACTTCCACTCTACCATCTCCATTGGCGGCAGACCCCTCAACAACTTGCGGTTTGCCGATGACATGACATGAGGGCGAAAGTAACACAGAGCTGCAAGATCTTACGACCAGACTTGAGAACAGAGCTGGAGCATATGGGATGGAGATGAGCTCGGAGAAAAGTAAAGTACTTGTGAACAGCACGAGCAACACCACTGCTAAAATTTACATGAACGGCCAGCAACTGGAGGAGGTAGACGCTTTTAAATACCTTGGCACTACACTCTCAAAGGACGGGCGATCGACGACAGAAATCAAAGTCAGACTAGCCATGGCAACATCTTCCATGACAAAATTCACCACCATAGGGAAAAGTAAAGAGATCAGTTTCCCAATCAAACTAAAGCTCTACAAAGCCCTAATTCAGACTATCCTGCTGTACGGAAGTTAAACCTGGACTTTGACTGCTGAAACAGCAAAGCGAATCCAGTCATTTGAAACAGAATGCCATAGAAAACTGCTGGGCATATCCTGGAAAGAACGAAAGACCAATGAATTTGTCAAGAGTCAAATAACACGGCTGGCTGGTCCACAGGAACCCCTTCTCACCATCGCCAAGAAGAAATAGTTGACATGGTTCGGCCACGTCACCAGCCACAACACTCTGCCAAAAACAGTACTGCAGGGAACACTCAAGTCATGGATGGACAACATCAGAGAATGGACCAGGATGAATGACTCGGCACTACTGCGCAGAGCCGAGGACCGAGATGGATGGAGGAGGCTTACCACGGCATCGTCTTTCGTGTCTCCTCCACGACCGCCAGGGTCACGGGACTGATGATGATGATGAATGAATTTGGTCAGGACCTGCCAAGGTCTCGCCACATGACTGCAAGGCACTTTTTCACTCAAGAAAGGTGAATGGAAGATTGTACACTCATTCTTCTGTGAAACAAAATTGAAAGGATCCTTTTCTTTTATCACTTTTGTCCTTAAAAACATTGGTGCTCTGGAAGCGGCCAGCAGGTTAGCCACAGCCTCAGATGATGAACAGATGCGCAGGCATGTTTCCTTTTTATCTGTGTAATTATCCTCTACACCTTCCTACTAGATGTTCTGTTGTTGATCGTGGAGCAGAAACGCTTCCACACTTCACGCCTGCTGGTCTTGAAAATAGCGTGACTCTTTTTGTGGGCCAACACTGCCACAGGAGACAGTTGCTGTCAAACCAGACGCTGTGCTTTTCTCCTCTGCCTTGCATCCTGGGTATCCCCAGCAGACTGCTAGTCCTAGGCACAGACTTCTCTGCATACTGTAAAACAGATGCCATCAGTGCCTCTACCGGATCGTCTGCAGACAAGATTCATCCTTTTTGCTAAGGATGTCTGACATGAACTGATCCCAATTTACCCTCCTGACATCAAACAGCTTCAAATGGGATTCCTCCACCACCGTATTCTGAGCCAAGATGACTGGAAAATGATTGCTGCATGCACTTTACAATGAAAGGAAAAAATGTGGTTTGATGCCAAATGCCAACAAGCCAAAGTTAACTGTCGATAGGCATTAAGAATTTTAGGATGCCTAGAAAAAAATCGGGTCATGCATGTACAAAGCAAACACATAATAAACATCGTTCAGTACAGTTAGCAAAGTTCTTAATCCAAGCTGTTCGAAGAAGAAAAATTATAGCAGAACTGATGTAGATGTGATTTTTAGCCACGCCTTTCAGTGTAGAATTAGAGTTGCTATTAATAGATGTGTACTTTTACTTTATTTGAAAATTGGTGCCAGTGCGTTACATACATGTACATCCGTTCCCCGAGTTCCCACCTTATTTTGAATTGTGTCCCATAGCACAACATATGAAACAGTAACAAGTCAATTGACTAGCTCGTATTGTTTACAGCCCTTCGACCCTGAAGGTCATGTTGAGTTGAGTTGAGAATTATATTAGAGTCCTAGCGTAAACATCTCTGATTTACGGACTGTGGTCGCAGGTCATTCCACTGGAGCTCCTCGGGCCACCCTAAACGAAATACAATTTCAATATGCAACAGAGAGGCCGGCGCAGGCACAAAAGTGCTGTACGAGCCCGAGCTGTCTCTTAAGGCCATAATTATTAGGGCTGTCACCTTATTTAAACTTCAGCTACTCCAATAGCATCAAGTTTAACATCAATACCATCCAATCCCTTCAAAGATCCATAGCCTCACTCTGAAAAAGGCAAATGATCAAACACCTTAGGACGCCAGTCATCCCCACGTTACAAAAAGCGTAAACAGTGATAGTAAAAAAATTAAAACGGGCAAATTTTACTGCCCCCCGTGGGTCTCCCGGGGTATGCTTGCAAAGCGAGCATTGCAAGAATAGGAACCCTGCCCGCCATCCAGGCATGTCGTAAAAGGCGACTAAGGAGGCACCTTTCCCCCTAGGTAAAGGGCGTTGGACACAGGGCTAACAACCCTGCTCCGTAAAACAACTCCTGTTACGGAAACCTTAAACAGCAAAACTCGTGCCAACTCAGTCTTTGGGAGATCTGGGGATCCTTCAAGGAAACCTATGACACGCTGCAGCCAAACCCGTCAGGAAGCTGCAGGGCTGACGACCCCTCATCAACCGGAGACGCCCCTGATGAAGTCCCTGAGGTTGTTGTCACGTCGGCCGGTCCTACTTGGAACATGGAACGTGAGGACCCTCTGCGAAACCGGACGGTGTGCGCAGGCAGTGAGGGAGATGAACAGATATCGCCTCACACTCCTGGGTATGTCTGAAGTCCGGTGGAATGGTCACGGAGTGACAAGATTACAGTTAGGAGAAACTTTGCTCTACTCTGGTAAAAGTGAAGAAGACCGTCACGAAGCTGGAGTAGGTCTCCTGCTGTCCAAGCATGCAGCCAAGAGCCTGCTGGAATGAGAGCCTGTTTCAGACCGCATCATCACCGCTCGGTTTGAGTCGCGCTTCCAGAAGGTGTCCCTTGTCATGTGCTACGCCCCTACCAACACCGCGGAGGAGGAAGACAAGGACAACTTCTACACCCAGCTCCAGTCGGTGGTAGGCAAGATTCCGAGACAGAAACAGTGGAACACAAATGGACCACATTCAAAGACGCCATTGTAGGAGCCTGTGATGAGGTTTGGGACAACCACAGACGATTAGGAAGCCATGGATCAAGGATGAGACCTGGAAGAAAGTCGAGGAGAGAAGGCTAGCCAAACAAGAGCTGAACCGAGCTATGACCCGCCAACAGAAGCGGCGAGCAACAGCCAAGTACTCCATACTTGCCAAAGAAGCCAAGAATGAGCTACGAGCAGACAAACGAG
>CM054164.1:19175346-19222424 GCA_028751875.1 Rapana venosa
TTTTTCCCCCTGTTTTGGGTTCCCCTTCAAAAGGAAATCCTCTCTTCTCTTCACCTCCTTTACCTTTTTCCCCCCATCCATTAACCATTTCTCCTATCTCTCTCTCAAGATCAGTTCTGAAGAATTTAAAAGGCACTAATTAGAAAGAGTCAGCCAAAGAATATCTCTGTCGACCAGCTTGTTGCAGCACTTCATAAACCCTGCAAAAGAAAATAGTAGACAAGTCCATGAAATCTGATGGTGTCTCGGGGAGAGAACTTGAGGAAGAATTTTGATCGTTTCCATACTTAAAGTGAAATATTATTGGCACTTAGAAGACTTAAACTGATATCAGCTGGTCAGATCCAACATTGAGAATTATTTTAAAATGAGGTGAAAATGTACTTTTTCTGCTGAAATTATTCAACAAAATGTTTGATAATGGTCTTTTCCAGATAACTGGACTGAATCTATCATTCTAACATTACACAAAATAGGCGATGTTGACAACTCTAATAACTACAAGGGAATCCCTTTTAGTGATATAAGTAGTAAGCTGTACAGTACCCTCATTAATAATAGGTTACGAATGGGTTAAAAAAACAACATTACAGGTGAACACCAAGCTGGTTTTAAGAGAGGGTATTCCACTATAGATCATATGTTTACTCTACTTGCATTTATCCAGAAACAGTTTGCTCATAACCGTAAGCTCTATGTAGCATTTATTGACTTGAAAAGGCATTTGATTCTGTAAATAGAAACTGGTTATGGCCTATTCTCGAAAAATGTTGTGAAGGGTAAATTATTACGTTGTTTGAGAGCCATGTATCAGAATGTCAAAAGCAGATAAGATGTGGATCTAAGCTGACGGACAAAAAATGTATTGACAGGGTCAAACAGGGTGATGTATGTAGCCCTCTTTTATTTCTGTTTTCATTAATGAGTTAGGCATAGAAGTCATTAATAAGGGTAAACATGGTGCCACTTTTCCCCAAGATTTCACAGAATTTTTTATTCTTCTGTTTGCTGTTGATGTCATCCTGCTATCTGAAACTGTCGTAGGCTTACAACAGCAGTTGAATAGCTGAAGCAGTGCTACAACAGCATTTGATAAGGTTAATCTGAATAAGAGTAATATTTTTGTATTCAGAAAAAGTGGTTATTTAGTTGCTCACGAAAAATGGCTGTACAATGGAAAAGTCATGCCTGTGATTAATGTATATAAATATTTAGGAATCTGTTTTTCTACAAAGCTTAGTTTCACAACTGCATGTAAAGATCTGGCAAGTCGAGGTAAAAGAAGCTTGTTAATTGTTTTGAAAAAATTACGATTATTGAATAATAATGCGTTTGACTTGTTCATTAAGATATTTGATGCACAAATACAACCCACTGTGGCGCGGAAATTTGGGAACTGGATGCAGCTGTAACACATTGTGAATCAGTACACCTCTTTGCTTTAAAGCAGTTTTTAGGCTTAGATAGACGTACACCTAATGATCTTGTTTACAGTGAAACCAATAGCTATCCTCTCTCTGTTAATACTGCTGTAAGATGCATTAGATATTGGATTAATATTCTGTATATATATGAGTGCAGGTTACCTTTTAAGTCTTACAAGATGCTTTATGATCTAGATGTGAAGGGCAAAAGCACCTGGACTTCACAAATACGTACCTGTTTATGTGAACTTGGCTTTGGGTTTGTTTGGCTCAATCAAGGTGACGGAAATTGTAGAGAGTTTAGGCAAAGATTGATTGACTGCCGTTGGCAGCAGTGGAGTGGTCATATACAAAACAGTGAAAGGTTTCAAATGTACAGACAAAATTATAGGTTCACACATGTCAAACCTTATCTAAAACTTGATATGGACATACATTTGAAAAGAATTATGTCTAAGTTTAGACTTGGTGTATCAGACATAAATGTTCATAAATTTAGATATATAGAACATGGTGATGATGACCTCAGGTTGCTATACCCATTATCTAAGCAAACAGCGTAAGATGAAGTGCATTTTGTGCTGTGCTGTCCAGTATTAGAAGATGTAAGACATAATTACATTCCGGCAAAGTATAGTAGACAGCCTATTTTATATAGATTCTGTCTACGCATGGCATCTAGTCACCCTGAGATTGTGCACAGACTTGCTTTATATTTGTGTAAAGCCTTTAGAATAAGAGATATCTTAGTTTCTTAAGTACTATTTTTTGGAACTGATTTTTATTGTGGTGGTGGTTATACAAATACATTTTGGTTTTTTTTGTGCTTCCTTATTTTTCTCACTACAACACTAAGCAGCTCGGCAACACCCCTTCATGTATGGGCCAATGGCCTTTTTGTGAATAAATCTTTCGAGTTCAAGTTCTCTCTCTCTCTCTCTCTCTCTCTCTCTCTCTACTCCTCTCTCTCTCTCTCTCATCTCTCTCTCTCTCTCTCTCTCTCTCTTCCTTCTCCCTAAATTATGTTGATGTCAAGCTGTGTTATAGTCTACATGTTTTTACGCTTGTTAAACTGCATTTTATTTGATGTGGTGATTTCCCCTGTCTATATGAGCACCGAAAAGTATCATCATAAACATCTAAGCTATTGATGCTTATTGGCATAGAGGCAGCAACAAATGTTCTACACTCCTTGGCTTCCTGGGCCAGCTTCGGAATGTTCCCAGGTATGTTGGAAGGTCTTCAGCTTTTGCTTCAAAGTCCGACGCCAGTGTTCTTGGGTCGTCCTCGTTTGCGTTTTCCCTCTGGTGTCCGTGGAGGCTGTTCGGGCGATGTTTCCTGTTACCGACGGCAGATTATGCCCATCCATCCCCATCGCCTATGCATGATTATGTTGTCCATGTTTCTTGTTGCAACGGGCAAAAGTTCTTGGTTGGAGATGGTCTCAGGCCGAAGATGCGCAAGATCTTTGAATTCTTCGTGTGGAATGTGGATGTTGTCGAGGTCCTCTCGCATCCCCCAGCATCGGAGCGTCAAAAGAGTGGAAAGTAAAAGTCGGGTTCATTTTTTTGGGCAAACGGGATACGAACCACCGTCAACTTCCGACCCGACTTTTCGCTTTCTAGACATGCCGTTCACTCTAGACCACCAATCCACGGCGTCCTCACAAGGACAAACTCCACACTACAAACTAATAAGAAACAGCAGACCATAAAATGTTTACACACTTTCATAAGTCCTCAGTAGAGACTTATTTCTGAAACAGCAACAGACAGTCACCCTCTTTCTATCAAATATTTTTTTAGTGCTTTCTTAAAAAGCTTTGTTTCGATGATGCATCTTTCTAAAGGGAGGTACACTTCCTCCATATTGTTCCCCTCAGAAAATGTTGAACTTGTTTTAAACACTTTATTCTAAGGTGGGGAATAAAGATCTTGTCTGTTTTCTTGATTTCTGATATTGTCAACAATTTTTGAGTGTATTCTAAACATGTTATTCAAACCGCAGAAATTATTTCACTAGTCGTTTTTGAATGATATACGATAAGTCTTTAATAATAATTCTATTATTGTATTATAAATTGCTTTTTTTAAAGTTTTACAGGTCCTTTTATTGTAGACGACCTAGGTCTTAAGTTACTTAACTGTGGTTTGGGTATCACAAAAAGACTTGAAGATTGAGAGATAAAAATTAATATACGCCTCAAAAACTAGTTTTTGCGCTCGCATTAAAAATGAAGGAAAATCTATGCCCAAAACTATTACATGCTTGAGAAAGTGTGCTTTCCTATTTTACTTATGTGGTCTGACTATAATACATTGTGATTTGTAGTATGCTAAGAATAGGTTTGCTATGATCTATATAAAGTGTCAGAATAACAGGAATTAGTTTGCCTATGAGCTATGTAAGTGGTAGTATAACAGGAATTGTTTTCTTATATAGCTATATAAGTTAGTATGCTAAAGAAGAATATGTTTCTATGAGCTATGTCAAAGTTAGTAAAACAGGAGATAGTTTTTCTATGAGCTATGTAAGTGTAGTATGCAAAGAGTAGTTTTCTATGAGCTATGTAAGTGAAAATAAATAGGAATAGTTTTCTAAGAGCTAATAAGTTACTGTAACAGTGAAAAGTTTTCTATGAGCTTTATGTAAGTGTAGTATAACATGAATAAGTTTTCTATTAACGTATGTAAGTGTAGTATCACAGGAATAGTTTTCTAATGAGTAAGTAAAGTCTGTAAGATACGATAAGAATAGTTTTTCTATGAGCTATATAAGTGTAGTATGATAAAAAAAGATTCTCTATGAGATAAATAAGTTGTATATAACAGGAATAGTTTTCTATTAACTATGTAAGTGTAGTAAGACAGGAAAGGATTTCTATGAGCTATATAAGTGTAGTACGATAAGAAAGTTTTCTATGAGCTATATAAGTTGTATAAGATAAGAATAGTTTTCTAGAGCTAATGTAATTGTATATAACACGGAATAGTTTTCTATGAGCTATAACAAGTGTAGTATGATAAGAATATTTTCTTATGAGCGAATATTAGAGTAGTAAGATAAGAAATAAAGTTTTTCTATGAGCAATTAAAGTGTAGTATGATACGATAGTTTTTCTAGAGCTTATATAAGTGTAGTAGATAAAATAGTATTTCTATGAGCAATGCAAGTGTATATTTGTGCATAAGAAAGAGTTTTTTCTATGAGCTATGCAAGAGATAAATAAGAATCAGAATAGTATTTTCCGTGAGCAAAATAAGTGTAGTATGATAAGAAAAGAATATCAATATAGCTAAGCAAGGAAGTAAAGTATAAGAAAAGTTATCTATGAGCATATAATTGTAAGTATGATAAAGCATAGTTATCTATGATCTATGTAACGTGTAGTATGATAAGAAGAGTTTTCTAAGAGCTTATGCAAGTGAAGAATGATAAAGAATAGTTTTTCTTATGGGCTAAAAAGTGTAGTTATGACAGGAATAGTTTCTATGAGCTATGCAAGTGTAGAATGATAAGAATATTTTTTCTATGAGCTATGGCAAGTGTATTATGATAAGATAAATAGTTATCTCTAAGACTATCAAGAGGAATATGACAGAAAAGTGTTATCGAAAATCTGATCGGTTTCATGAATAATGTTGTAACTCTAAAGATAGGATTAAACATCAGTTTGAATATGTCTTTCACGTGCTTTAGATATAACAAAGCAGTACAGAAATTGGTCCAAGCCATAAGATGGATTAGACCAAGACACCTGATTTCTAAAAAGGTATATAACTTTTTCAGTTTTCAACTTCAGGTGGATAACATCTTTTCTCAGCACAATATTCATTATGTTGGAGTGTCTGTAAGAGCAGACTACATTAGATTTGAATGTTTTTCTCTCAACCCATCAATATCCTTGATCTCCCTGATTCTTCTTTTTCATTCTTATAGTTTCAAGAATAATGGAATAAACCACTGGTTGGCGTGTGGTATGGGTTATTTATTCATCAATCTTTAAAAAAACCCCATCCCTAAATTGTCAATGGTGGAATAACAAATCTGAAATGCAGTATTTTTTAAAGCAAATACTGTTCAAATTGTTTAGATCTTTATTTTGTTGTTTTATCTTATTGTAATAATGCTGGTAAACAATTTTGTAAAACGAGAGTTTCAAAATTCTGGTGATATTTCCTTTATTGTTTTCTGAAAACTAGAGTGTGAATTCTTATTTGTTAAAGAAATAGTACTTCTCAAAAATCAATATATGTGTTTCTGCGTAAAACACATCAATGTTTTGAATTATTACTTTTTTGATGCGCCTTGTATAGTGTTTTATCTGTTTCTTGCTTTGATTGCGTTTATTTTGTATTTGCTCTTAGCAAAGAAACTGTAATCCACATTTCGTGTTCGATTCTTTTGTAAACCAGGCATGTCTAGGACAATGATTTTTCCTCTTAATTCCGCAAAAGGATTGTCTCTCTCAAAAACGTAGCCATAACAGATTTAACCCAATAGTTAAAAGCATCCATCAGACAGTGATCTTGGTAAACAGTACGTAACAACGGTCCATCGGTACAACGTAACGTACATTTTCCTTATGGTCATAATTTGTTTCTCTAAATTATTCATATTACTGTTGTGAGTGTGTGTGTTGTGTGAGTGTGGTTGTTTGTGTGTGTTGTGTGTGTGATTGTGTGTTTTTGTGTGTGTTGTGTGTGCGCCGGTGGTGTTTGTGTGTTGTTCAAGAGAGAAGAGGGGGGGGGGGATTTTATTCTTTTATTCACTTATATCGAGGATAAATGGAATACGCACTCAGTGCATTTTTACCATCCAATCCCGGTGTGTATGCGGTGTTTTGGAAATGTTTGTCATTCTGTTTCCCAACGGCCAAAACAATAGCCTTACTCTTTTGTTTCGAAAAGCAAACAGGATTTATGGTGTGCGCAAGAGTTCTGCATAGGCTTTCATCACACGTGGCGGTCGTTTAATTAGATCCCCATCCGAAGACTTTGGGGGAGAGTGGATCGCACTGAAGTTAACTTTACGAGGAAAAAAGTCCCCTCGAACGGGATTCAATACCGGGTTGTCAGATTGCTAGCCAATGTTCTAACCACTGACCCCCCAAAGCGAGAGAGAGAGAGATAGAAGAGAGATATAGAGAGAGAGAGACAGAGAGAGAGAGAGAAAGAGAGAGAGAGAGAGAGAGTGAGAGCAGAATAGAGAGAGAGAGAGAGAGAAGAGAGAGAGAGAACTCGAACTCGAAATTCGAACACGAAATTTTATTGAGAGTAAATGGATAAGCACAGGGCCTTCTTTACACCATGCTCTCACAAAATAACAGGAAAAAAAACAGAAAAAAATAATAAAGAAGGAAAAAGTCGAGAAAAACTACATAACCACCCCCCCCCCCCCCCCCCCACCACACACACACCAAACACTAATCAAACCAGAAGAACTGAAACTAAACCTAGCAGCAACAATAGGACAAACACACAGCAATGGCAAAATACCCTTCAAGTAAACAAAGTATGCAACAGTAAAGAATCAGCAGTTTTGTAGATACATACCAATGAAGATGTCAAATGACATCATAATTGAAAATACTACTACTATCATTAGATAAAAATAAAAGAGACAATAAGAGATGAGTGAGAGGGAGGGAGGAGGGAGAGAGACAACAATACCCCACCAACAGACAGTCAGAACAGAGATAGAGCCAGGAGCTAAAGACAGATACAGACAGACAGATAAACAGAGACTATACAACCATTTAACACTATGTTGAGGGTAATGAATTAAGTACAACGATTCATTGCACATGCCCTACTCCATCTACCCAATTTTCCTAAGGAAAATATTCTAAGAAAAACCCAACAATCCATCCAAACCAAAGGAATTTGTAGAATGAATGCATGACCACACACACTCACACACACACATACACACACACACGCACCACACACCACACACGACACACACACACAAAACACACACAAAAATAACACACACACACACACACACACACCCACACACCACACACACACAAGCAAACAAGCCCCAATTATCAACGAGTAACACGAAAACAAATAAAAAAAATATATGACGAAAAGAACAGGCACACTCAAGTACACAAACAAGGTTACAAGTAAATAATTAAAAAACACACTCATAACACACATTATATTCACAATTCAACAAAATAAGACTTTATCAATATGGCGTACAATAATATTCTAAGTCTAAAGCGTAGTAGGAGACATGTAGATTGCAGCTTCTTTCATGCCCCTGGTCTTCCTTCAAGTTCTTCCCTGTCCAACTTCTCAGTCACACGTCTTCTGATATTCATTTCCTCTCACACAGGACCATAGTGCTTAGTTCTTTCTGACCACCCTGAAACAAATAACTCTGAAACGATGTTTTGAAGGATGAAAACTAGGTTTTTTGTTTTAAGTGATCAGGGAATTCATCCCAAGTTTACCTCCTGATAAATTAAAGAAGACATAAAGAATCAGTTCTTGGACGTGGGATAAACAGTAATACTTATAGCCTCGAACATAATTTACATACAAACTTGTTGTGAAGATAGGATGGCGCAAGATTATACATAATTTTGTACATGAACAAAACCTTTGTTAAAAAGACATCTTAGATGGAAGGAAGATATTAACGTTCCATGTAATCTGTTTACTTCCCAAGGGTGTTTGATTTAAGAAGCACTATTTTTAAAGAACGTCCTATACAAACCTTTCTATATCGCTTAAGAACAATATTTACTGGCTAAAATCCCAGCATGTGGAAGCATAATCGATGTCAGGCTGTATATAAGCATTGAAAAAAAAATAGTTCACAGGTATGTTGAACAAGCAAAAGTTTTATTCTAATTGAGCTGAAAGATTTCTGGGCTAACTTTTTAGACAAACTTGAAAGATGACTAAACAATACAAAATGTTTTATCAATAATTAACCCAAGCAATTTTATGATAAACCACTCTTCCAAGTGTTTAGAGAGAGAGAGAGAGAGAAAGCATGCAAAGAAAGAAAGGCAGGGCATAGTGGCTGTTGTTGTTGCAGTTGATGGTGGTGTTGGTGATCCACTGTTGTTGATGTTGCCGTTATGATGTTGTTGATGTTAAGTTATCACTGTTGTGTGTTGATGTGTTGATGTAGATGTTATCACTGTTGTTGTTGATGTTGCTGTTGTGTAGATTGATGTTGCTTGTGTTACATTGTTGTTTCACACTGTTGTTTAAAACAGTATCCCCCCTAATTTTTTTACACGCTGCAGATCTTGCCATGGAAGACCTCCTGCCCTTGCCTGCCCAGAATGAGAGAAGGAACTCGCCTCCATGCCACATCTCTTTGCAGCTGACCTGAAGTGTTCCCTGGTCAAGCCCCTGATCCCTCAGACCCATTGTCCACGTACCACTATCGGAATATCCAGAGACCTACATTCCTGGTCATTGTTGCTCTACAAGGTCTGCCTGTCTGTCTTCAGTCTCTCTGGCTCAGAAATCAACTACTTCTGTCTAAATCATTTATGGTGTTGTCTGGTTTAGGCCAGGGTTGCTGTTTGAATGGCTCTGAGCAAAAACAGAAAACAAGCAAGAAGCCATTGTGCTATCAATAAACATTGGCTGCAAAGAGAAGATGCTGTGTGGAGTGACACTGTGGTGCAGTGTGCTGTGGAAAAGAAGAGGGTAGTCAGGGTAGTCAAGCAGACATAACGTAACACTGATTCTAGTTCAGGCACAGACATACATCCAGCACACATCATCACACAGAGCATGAAAACAATAAAGATTAATTTCTGTTTATCTTTCTCTGGCTGTATTCGAATTCTGTGCCATGCCCTAATAGTCTGTTATTGTTTTGTCTGCCTGCCTTACTGACTTTCTTTTTTCAGTCTACTTTTTCTTTCTTATGATCGTTGCTGTTTACATATCTTTTATCTAATAATATATAATACTATTTATAATTCTCTCCTAAACATGACACGGCAAACAAGGCAGCCTCCAACTCTTTTCCAACATAGCATGCTTGATTTGTTGCTTTACAAGATACAGGCGCTATAAAAAATTCCATACATCAGTATTATATTATCATTATTAATATTATAGCACACACACACTCATGCATTACAAGGAAATAAACAACACACATTAGCTTGTAAAATTGAGGTTTATGTTGAGCGTTTGTGTCATTTTAAGATAGTGTAACAGGGGGAGATATTTGATCTGCATAAACTGTGTACGATTGTGCCACTTGACAATCCAGCACAGTCAGGAGTAGTAATAATAATTATTAAAAAAAATAATAATAATACATGAAATTTATACAGCGCAATATCTTGCAAAAAAACAATCAAAAGCGCTTTCATTCATCCTAGTCTTTCCACATGCACACAGTTTACAATTAATAGATTTTTACAAATTCAAGATTGTTAAACAAACCGGCACCGTACAAAGAAATAGATTTTTACAATTCAAAATGAGTAAACACACACGTGCGCGTGGGTGCGCCCCCCCCCCCGCCCCCCACACACACACGACCACACAACACACACACCACACACACAACCACACACACACACAAATACCGCACACTCGGCAGGGTGAGGGGGGGGGGGGGGTGTTTGTTGTTAGGCAGGGACAGAAATGAGATTAAACAATAGAAGAGAAATCTTTAAGTTGATAATAAATAGTCTTAGGCCGGGTTTTAAAAGCATCATAAGTAGATTTGGGTGGAGAGAGAGGGGAGGTGTTCCAGATCAATGGACAGAAACAGAGAAAGAGCCAACAGAGGACTGGTGAATCAAGTAATTCTTAAGGCGCAATGTATCTGCAGCAGAGCAGAGGGAACGACAAGAGTGTACAAGTGAAGACATACACAGAGGTAGTGATGGTGTTTTGTGGAGACATTTGTGACAGAGGGTACATATCATATAGTATATTACTCTCTGTTCAACAGGCAGCCAGTGGGAGAGATCGCAAGAGAGGAGGTAATGTGCTCAGATTTTTTTCTTTTTGAGACTAGTCGAAGCTCAAGTTTTTGTATACTTAAGAGAATTGTGTAGATTTTCCTGGCAAGACCAGCCAGACGATAAAAGCATAGTTCCAGATGTGAGAGATATGAAGAGATTTGGATGTTGGCGTCAGTGACAGATATTTTCGAACTGTAACATGCCCCACAATTGATAGTAGCACGACTGGCAAGATTTGGTGATGATTTTTTACTGGATAGTGATATCAATAACTAACCCCTAATATTTCACCTGTCGTAGATCGATGCAAAGATTCAGTGATTTCAAGATTTTAATTTCAAGAAAACCCCCCAAGGGGTACATGAAATTTAAAAAACCACAACATGTTGGATGTGGGCGTGTGAAAAATACTCACACACAAAGTCGCTCCCAAATGAAAAGTACAAGTTATGGACATGAAAAGTGAAAAGCATCCCCACACATTAAAGGCATAGAACCTATCATGAGCCTGAATACATATCCGCAACCACTGCACTCTCATCTCTCTCTCACTCTCTCTCTTCTCTCGCCCAGCACCCATGCACAACACAAAGGCATCCGCAAGCACATCACAACACACACCCACACACACACGCACGAGGCATGGAACACCAACACCCCAAGAAGCCGGCCACCCCCATCACACACACACTCGTGCACACCACGCACAGGCAGGAAGCATTTTCAAACAAAAACGGCCCCAGGCAAAGCAATTCAAATGAAAATACACAAGTTCTCGTGAGGCAACTGCACCAAGTGAGTTGGACCTTCCCTGTCTATAAAGCAACAACCATTACACAGATACAGCGCACACATGCACACAAATGCGTGACAACACACACCCACACACACACACACATCGGCACACACACTACATACACACCCACGTGGGGGTGCTAAGTGCTGCCACACACATGGCATGGCCACTCAAATTCCTAAACCACAAAGGAAATTAACTTATCCCTAACATGTAAGAAAATGCACTGGTGTCATCTAAATAGATGGTCAAATTCAATAGGATTTCATTATTTCTTTGAGTAAATTTATAACTTTAATAAGTGTAACACATCACACAAAAAGAGTATTCTATGTGATTGATTGTTACTAAGTATAGCAAGGAAATGACTCCAATTTACTACAAGGGAAAGTTTCTACCAAGTGAATTAATACCCTTGGTATAAATATCCTCCTTTTTGCTAGCATCCTTGTTCCTCCCAGACGGTAGGAGATGAGCGTCATTGCTCGAGATGTTCCCCCCATAAAGGACGGTTGCTCTTTTTAAGCTAACCTAACATAATTTTTAAAAAGGGATGGAAGGGTTAAGAGGCATTTGTCTAATTTTGTGTTTGAAAGGTATTAAATAAGCTTGTGAATTTAGAAAGTTAACAGTTTCGAACAAGGGAACAAGTGGCAAATTCGAACTTATCAATGTCTTTGTTGTACCAAGGTTCGATTTGGGGAAGAGTTTTGTTCCAATAACAAAATGCCTAATACAAGTAAGGCTTAACACTCTGTATAATTATATGTGTGTAAAAAGCCTAGTAATTTTTGTAAAGATTTGTTATTATTAAGAATGCAAAATTATTTTTTATTGTGAGGAATGACATAGTAATGTTTTAAAACGGTGCAATGACTTGGGGAATGTCGTTGGGATTCATCATTATAAATTAATGTGATTTAATGTTTACACAGTTTCATAGGATAGACCATCAGCTGTCCTCAAGCAAATGAAACCAGAGAAGACAAGTACATGACATTTAGTGGATACCTTGATTATTATGTAGGATAAATTAAATCTAATAAAAGTTTGTGAAAGAGGTAAGCAGAGAATACATTATTAAAAGATTGGTTATATTATGGCAAACTCTGTTAGAGTTTCCGTTTTGCTGTGTGGTACAGTGTGAGATTGGTAATCCCTGAAGCCTGTGATAGTGGTGTTGATTTCATGAAGAGATCAATGGTTACTGTTCCTTATTATTTTCAGGAAACATTCGTCCATCGTAGCATGGCTAGCATTGTCCTCATCGTTCCATCATTAGTATTCATTCGTTTTACATATCAGTTGTGCATCTTTTGATCCTGTATGCAGAGATGATTCCATGATTGGCTTTTCTAGTGAGGACTGGACAAAAAAATTAACAGAATAGTTTGTGTTATAAATTGAATTTGTAATGCAAATTGGTGATGATGTGTGATTGTATTAGTATACTCAGTAGAACTAGAAAGAAAAAATTTGTGAACCCAAACTTGCTTAGGCCAGAAGGATTACATTGAATGAATGTGGGGTTGTCGTTGTCACATTCATAGTGTTTCAGTGTGATTGCTGAGTTGATTGAGGTAATAATGTTTTCACTACTATTTACTGTCTCCCTTTTATAGTTTCTTTTCCTATTTTTCCTTCTATCCACTTCCTATCCTCCCTTTAATCAACTCCAGCCCACCATTATGGCGAGCCCTAATCCTCTTTAGGGAATACTAAAGACAATAGATAAGTTTAGGATCCCATTTCTGGTGCCGGATCGGATGGTGCTAGGAATCGGGTGTTACCAAAAATCCTGTTTAGGACTCACTACAATCTAATGATTTATTTTGTGAACTAACAATTTTCATGAACTTCATAACATTTGGTTTCCTCTATAATGTATTGGAAAAATTTGTATTCTTATCTGCACAAAGAATATGACATTTGAATAGATAATGGAACTCATCACCTAATCTCGTTTCACCAACAATATATCTACAGACCGCTATTCTGCTCTAGGAACTTTCATATTCTGCCAATTTGGATCGGAATCTGTGGTTCAAGGTTCAAAAATTAAATAAAAGTTTAATGACAAATTATAGGAAGAATCGTCAGATAATCTTCAAAGCCAAAAACAACTTTTTAAATATCTAATAATTAGAAATAGTCGTTGTATATCTACATGAGAAAACCATTGTTGGCAAATACCTGATCTGTTAAACCCTGTAACTTTGGCTTAAAACCAATTCAGATTAAACCATTGAGAACAAACTGATTCTGCCAAATGCCACTTAACCCGATTTCATTTAATATACTTCTTAGGTAAGCTAAATAATGCTAGAAATGAGTGCATTAACGATATACAAATCATGAAGCAACACATAAACAATGTTAGAAAACTTAGGCTCACTTCGATATCAACAGCTTATACCAAAAAGCAAATGCATCCTTAACTTAAGCTGTTATTACTCACAGGAAAGCTGTCCCATTTCCACCTAAACCATTTTACTTGGAGTAGATTTTCCCAGTTTAAGAATTATTTTGTAAGAAATTAAGTTTGTAATTTTGAACTAAATTCCCACATTGATGGAGTCCAGACCTCACATCCATAACGCAAAATTGGAACAACTACACTGTTAAATAATATACAATCTGTATAACAATGGGAAGAAATCAGTCTTCTGCATTTATTTTTAGCAGAGAAACATGCCTACGAACATCTTGATCATAAAAGTGTTTTTTGTGTCCAAGTTAAATTTGTTGTTATAATTAAGATCCGCCCGAGATATTTAAAAGAAAAAAAACCTCTTTAAATTTCTTTACCACCACAATGTAAATCAAGGCATTTCTTGATTTTACCTCCTTGAAAAAAACAAACTTTTGTTTTTTTCTACATTTATAATAATTTTCCATTATTTATCACATAGGTTTCACATTTCATCGATAGCTATCTGAAGTTTTCTTTTAATTCAGCACAAAATGCCGTCATCATCTGCAACGATAACCAAAATAAACTCAGCAAAAGACCTCCTTTATCCTCTTTCCCACCCATAGTTTCCTGGCTTTCCTTAGCCATTGTTGATAAACAGTTTATTTTTTTCATAATGTAAGAACTGCATATCATTCAAGTACAAAGGCCAAAGAGTAACGGTGACAATATTCACATGACGAACCCCAGTTGAGGTTTGAAAAAGTCAGAACACTCATACACTCCACTAACAATGATTTAGCTGTTAGAGTAGATATCTATTGATAGCCATTAATATGTTTCCATTCACCCCATGATCTACAGCTTCGCCACAGAAAATCTCTATTAACACAGTCGAAGGCCTTTTCAAATTCTACAAAAAAGGCAATAAGTCTTTCCTTTGCAAGAAACACATCAATCATGCAATGAAGTGCAAACAAGTGATCAGTGGTGGAAAAACCTGCTCTAAAACCTGCCTGTTCTTGTCGATTAGTCTTGCATTCATCAAAAAATTTTGTTAGTCGGGTTGTTAATATTACAGAAGTAAATAGTATTTCCAAAGCAACTATAAGATAGTTATTCCTCTATAATTATAGGATCCTCTGAATTCCGTTATGCTTGAAAAACTGGCTTAATAGTTCCCATTGGACCCAGAGCATTTGGAGATTTTCAGAGCGAAGGATGACATTAAACAACTTAGTAAATATAGCCAAGTAACCTAGTGACCACGCCTTTAAAAAATTCATTAAGACATGATCAAACAAAATGTTTTATTTAATTTTTAGTTTAAGTGATTGAATTCTGTACCTCCTCTTCATAAGGGTAAATTTATGCTCTTGGTTTACAATGGGGTGCGTTAATCTCGTCAATACGCAGCTTTCTCGGTCTCTCTGCTTCTGAGTATATCTTTACAAAATGTCCATAAATGCATGACATGATATGGGAGTAGTCTGGTATATCTTTCTCACTTTTGTTCCCGTTAATTTATCTCCGTATGCCTGGTATCAGAATTGTATACTCCTTCTAATTTTCTTTACAAGGTTATTTGAGGGACAGACGATTGCCGAATTCTATGAAGCTGTTGTGAAGGTAAGAGACTTTGTGATTGAATCCTTAAATCCATGGCCTCACAGCTTTATCGCATTGAGCTGTAACTTTGTTCTCTGTTTGGAGTTTTTCTTTGAATCTGAAGGCAGTAGGAACATATTTAGTCCAGAGAGAAGGCAGATATGGGAGTTTCACTAGCTAAGAATCCTGAGAGTCCGTCTGCATAAAAATGATGCTGATTTGACAACGTTTATTAATATGATGCAAGAGGGGGCATGAAAGAGTGAACAGAACAGGGCCGAGAACTGACCCTTTGACTCCACATTACAGTTTGGCACGTTTGGTTGGTTGTTATAAATCTTATATACTGAAATTGTTGTGTCTGTAAGGCATGAACTGAAACCCATGTGAGAGCGAGCTTTATTATCAAACGGTTTTTGGAGACGTAGAGAAGATTTGAGTTGGTCTAAAGTGTCGAAACTGCTGATAAGTCGAGGAGAGTAGAAGGGAGATTTTTTCCTGAGTCAGAAAGCATGCAGAAGCGTTGTTTAAGGTGTGGACTACGGTGGTCTCAGTGCTGCGGTTGGCACTATAGGAACTGAAAAGGAGATGTTGGAATAAGATGCTGGTGTTGTGTTTTGTTACAAAACAACTTTTTTTAAGGACTTTAGAGATACAGGAGGCTAGAAACAAGTCAGAAATTCTTCAGAATTTTAGGTAGTGGTCGGCTTTATAGAGTAGAGGTGATAACTAAAGCAGTTTTGAGAGCTGATGGTAAAAAATCCCTGAGAGAAGCGATGATAACTATTGTCGTCTATTGTATGAGCAGTGGAATGCACAGATTAGAAGAAGAGAAGCAAAGGTATAGGATCAAGATCACATGATTTTATTGTCATTTTTTTCAGAATTGTCTTGATTTCATTCTCACAGTTGTTGGATGAAAGAAAACTAGAAGAGGAAACTCCAGTGTAATAGGGATCAGGAGACGCAGGTTTGGAAAGAAGTCTGAGCCCAGTCTAGAGCAAATGTTGTGGAATTTGTCAGAGAGAATGAGAAATATAGCCGGAAGAATCCGAGTAATGTGACACATGGTAGAAGTGGCCATTCATAAGAACTTCTCTTTCTGCAGTGCCAGGACTGTTGCAGACAATCGGCAATCATGGCCTTCCATTCCTCTCTGTTTGTCAGATCTCCTGAAGAGTTCATTGTTGGGGATTTTTTTCCTTGTTGCGTACTATTCAGACTTCAGTAATTTGTGCATTGTCTTCCACCTATCTTTGGTACCTATATACAAATCTTTCCACATAAATATTTGCTTTTCAATTCCATCAGCTCTGTTAATTGCCCAAAAAATTGTAGTTGTCTTTTCTGATGGTATTGAGTAGAGAACTTTTTGTACCCAGCCATTTCCATTACTGTCTTCGTTTTGACATCTTCCAGAGCTCCGTAATATTCTCCATAATTCTTCTGATATACCACATTTCTGCTGCTATCAAAGTCTCCTTCGAGTCTATTGTCAGTGTCCCAGCATTCACATCCGTACAGAAGGATGACCATATGTAAGCTTTTCTGAGTGTAGACTTGGTGCTGAGTCTTAAATTTTCTGTTGGTAAATGATGGGCTACACTTCTTTATTTCTGTGTCGCCTCTGCGTCTGAAGTTATTGTTACGCCCAAGTATGCAAAGGTGCAAAACTTGTTTTAAAAAAATTCATTGCCCCTTAGCAAAAATGTTACATACAGGCATGTCTGACTGTTTTGAGATTACCATGCACTCAGTCTTCTTTGCATTCATTGGAGTCCTTTGATTTCAACTCTCGATTTTGACTGTTAGTAAAGGATATTTTTTGTAGTGTTTTTCCCTTAGCACTGTGACATCCGCCTATCTTAGATTTTTATGTTGAGACCTCCTACTTTTGACACATTCATGCTGCTCCTATGTTCTAAAGAATCATTTCGCTGTAGATATTGAAGAGGTCTAGAGTAAAAACACGTCAGCCCTGCCTCACTCCCCTACAGATCGGTCCTGTACTCACTGCAGGTCCATTATCAACTCTTATTGCAGCTTCTTGTTCCCATTACAAGTTCTGAACACACCGAGATCATTCCTTTTCCATCACCGTTAGTTTTAGTAAAACGGGAACCGATCGGGAATATTCTTACTTATGTCAAATGCCTTAGAAAAGTCAATGAAGCAAAAGATTACAAGTCCTTTTGTACCCCAATCGCCCTTTCCATGAGGGTCATTCAGGGGAAAGAACAAAGACTAAAGAACAGTAAACTTAAATTCTACATTTTAAGCACCTGTCCTAAGTCAATAGCAATGGTGTTTTCACACCAACCCAATGAAACAGTGTGGCACAAATGTTGCAGGTGTGTCCCATGATTTAAGAAACCCGTGACAGCAACAAGACTCTGATGGCATGGGAGGTAATCTTTATCACTGCCCCTGATCCCAAGTCCCGATGTACAACCAGGCTTCGCTGACCAAGCATACATTTAATTTGATGCTCAAACCAGTGGCCCAATGTTCCTATTACAACGTGGTTGAATGTGATGGGCGGTATAGATAACCTCCCGCAAGCAATCAGTCCTGTTGCAGTGTTGTGTTTTCTAAATCTGACACACATACACATCACCAAACAGGTCTATCTATCATCTATCTATCTAATCTATCTCTCTATCATATCACTATCTATCTTATCTATCTATCAATCTATCTATCTACATGTCCCCGTAGTCTGACGACCGTGGTGGGCAGGGCCCTCAAAGACACAAACAACCAGTTCCCCCTCCAATCCTCACTCTGTTCTGCCTTTCTCAGGTTTTGTTGATTCAATGCCTGACCATACGCTGATGTTATCCTCCCAGCTCTTCCTTTGTCTGCCTCATCTTCTCCACCTTGGACAGTGCCCTGTAAAAACTGTCTTTTGCAAGTCCTTTTGGATCTTGTGACATGCCCATATATTATAAGCCATTAAGTTAAACGCTTTTTCACGAATCGTTAGAGGTTCTCATAGGGTCCAATGTTTGCTGGATTCTGTTATGCACGCTTTTGTTGCTTATGTGGACTTTGTAGGAGATGCCAAGGAGTCTCCTAAAGCATCTCATCTCCCACCGCCTGTACGTCCTTCTCAATCCAAATCTGCAGTCAGGGTCCATGATCACAGGCAATACAGAAATATGGAATATGACAAGGGGCAGCATATAGTCTGATCTGGAGATAATGAGATATTTTTTATCTCTCCAGATGGTGTTTAGTTTTGACAAAGCCTGTTATATGCTGTGCAGGTCCTGCAAAACTACTTCTCTGGCTTGGATCCCTGGTCTGATACAAATGGCACCCAGGTACTTGAAGCTTAGAACGTTTCCAGTTTCTGGTCAATAACCCTGATATCAGTGCTAATGACCCGTTGGTGTTATTAGTCATCAGATTAGGTCTACTCTGCACTGATTTCCATGCCGTATGTATTTGGAGGCCTATTCAAGTGCTCTGTTAGCTGGCAGCTCTTTTTTATGATCCTCTAGTTCCATCAATGCATCAGCGAAGCGGAGGTTTGTGATCGTTCGCCACCAATGGCTGACTGAACCTTATGATGTTCCAGTGCATCAGCTATGATTCCTCAAGAAGATGTTGAAAAGAGTGGGGTGAGAGCAGACTCCCCTGCCTTTCTCCAACAGTTGTTCCAGAAACCATTCTCCAATGTGGGTTGTAAGTACACCTGCACTGTGGCCTCACGTACAGCGTTTGATGAACTCTGACCAGGGTTTTGCATTGAGCTTGTAAAAACCATGGTTGCCCACAAAGCTGCATGCCACACCCTATCAATTCCTTTCTGTAAAAAACGATAAATACGTGGTAAAGGTCGTGTTGAAGTTGAAGGTACCGCTCACAAAGTAATTTCCTGAGATGAATATCTTTCTGTTGGTGCTGCCCCAGCTCTGAAACCTGCTTGTTTCCTCAGCAATGATGTCTCTGCTTGTGGCTTCAGTCCTAATATTCAATATTATCTGCACATGACCTTGCTATGTGGCATATGAGGCTGATTGTTGCGGTAAATTAAGGGCATTGTTGTAAGATTTCCTTTACTGGGGAGGGTGATGATAATGACTGTGTCCAGGGTTGTTGTGCCATTGTTCCTGTCTGCCCAGATCAAGTTGCAGAATCTTATTAGGGCGCTGATCATTTCGGCCCAAACGGGATACGAACCACCGTCAACTTCCGACCCGACTTTTCGCTTTCTAGACATGCCGTTCACTCTAGACCACCAATCCACGGCGTCCTCACAAGGACAAACTCCACACTACAAACTAATAAGAAACAGCAGACCATAAAATGTTTACACACTTTCATAAGTCCTCAGTAGAGACTTATTTCTGAAACAGCAACAGACAGTCACCCTCTTTCTATCAAATATTTTTTTAGTGCTTTCTTAAAAAGCTTTGTTTCGATGATGCATCTTTCTAAAGGGAGGTACACTTCCTCCATATTGTTCCCCTCAGAAAATGTTGAACTTGTTTTAAACACTTTATTCTAAGGTGGGGAATAAAGATCTTGTCTGTTTTCTTGATTTCTGATATTGTCAACAATTTTTGAGTGTATTCTAAACATGTTATTCAAACCGCAGAAATTATTTCACTAGTCGTTTTTGAATGATATACGATAAGTCTTTAATAATAATTCTATTATTGTATTATAAATTGCTTTTTTTAAAGTTTTACAGGTCCTTTTATTGTAGACGACCTAGGTCTTAAGTTACTTAACTGTGGTTTGGGTATCACAAAAAGACTTGAAGATTGAGAGATAAAAATTAATATACGCCTCAAAAACTAGTTTTTGCGCTCGCATTAAAAATGAAGGAAAATCTATGCCCAAAACTATTACATGCTTGAGAAAGTGTGCTTTCCTATTTTACTTATGTGGTCTGACTATAATACATTGTGATTTGTAGTATGCTAAGAATAGGTTTGCTATGATCTATATAAAGTGTCAGAATAACAGGAATTAGTTTGCCTATGAGCTATGTAAGTGGTAGTATAACAGGAATTGTTTTCTTATATAGCTATATAAGTTAGTATGCTAAAGAAGAATATGTTTCTATGAGCTATGTCAAAGTTAGTAAAACAGGAGATAGTTTTTCTATGAGCTATGTAAGTGTAGTATGCAAAGAGTAGTTTTCTATGAGCTATGTAAGTGAAAATAAATAGGAATAGTTTTCTAAGAGCTAATAAGTTACTGTAACAGTGAAAAGTTTTCTATGAGCTTTATGTAAGTGTAGTATAACATGAATAAGTTTTCTATTAACGTATGTAAGTGTAGTATCACAGGAATAGTTTTCTAATGAGTAAGTAAAGTCTGTAAGATACGATAAGAATAGTTTTTCTATGAGCTATATAAGTGTAGTATGATAAAAAAAGATTCTCTATGAGATAAATAAGTTGTATATAACAGGAATAGTTTTCTATTAACTATGTAAGTGTAGTAAGACAGGAAAGGATTTCTATGAGCTATATAAGTGTAGTACGATAAGAAAGTTTTCTATGAGCTATATAAGTTGTATAAGATAAGAATAGTTTTCTAGAGCTAATGTAATTGTATATAACACGGAATAGTTTTCTATGAGCTATAACAAGTGTAGTATGATAAGAATATTTTCTTATGAGCGAATATTAGAGTAGTAAGATAAGAAATAAAGTTTTTCTATGAGCAATTAAAGTGTAGTATGATACGATAGTTTTTCTAGAGCTTATATAAGTGTAGTAGATAAAATAGTATTTCTATGAGCAATGCAAGTGTATATTTGTGCATAAGAAAGAGTTTTTTCTATGAGCTATGCAAGAGATAAATAAGAATCAGAATAGTATTTTCCGTGAGCAAAATAAGTGTAGTATGATAAGAAAAGAATATCAATATAGCTAAGCAAGGAAGTAAAGTATAAGAAAAGTTATCTATGAGCATATAATTGTAAGTATGATAAAGCATAGTTATCTATGATCTATGTAACGTGTAGTATGATAAGAAGAGTTTTCTAAGAGCTTATGCAAGTGAAGAATGATAAAGAATAGTTTTTCTTATGGGCTAAAAAGTGTAGTTATGACAGGAATAGTTTCTATGAGCTATGCAAGTGTAGAATGATAAGAATATTTTTTCTATGAGCTATGGCAAGTGTATTATGATAAGATAAATAGTTATCTCTAAGACTATCAAGAGGAATATGACAGAAAAGTGTTATCGAAAATCTGATCGGTTTCATGAATAATGTTGTAACTCTAAAGATAGGATTAAACATCAGTTTGAATATGTCTTTCACGTGCTTTAGATATAACAAAGCAGTACAGAAATTGGTCCAAGCCATAAGATGGATTAGACCAAGACACCTGATTTCTAAAAAGGTATATAACTTTTTCAGTTTTCAACTTCAGGTGGATAACATCTTTTCTCAGCACAATATTCATTATGTTGGAGTGTCTGTAAGAGCAGACTACATTAGATTTGAATGTTTTTCTCTCAACCCATCAATATCCTTGATCTCCCTGATTCTTCTTTTTCATTCTTATAGTTTCAAGAATAATGGAATAAACCACTGGTTGGCGTGTGGTATGGGTTATTTATTCATCAATCTTTAAAAAAACCCCATCCCTAAATTGTCAATGGTGGAATAACAAATCTGAAATGCAGTATTTTTTAAAGCAAATACTGTTCAAATTGTTTAGATCTTTATTTTGTTGTTTTATCTTATTGTAATAATGCTGGTAAACAATTTTGTAAAACGAGAGTTTCAAAATTCTGGTGATATTTCCTTTATTGTTTTCTGAAAACTAGAGTGTGAATTCTTATTTGTTAAAGAAATAGTACTTCTCAAAAATCAATATATGTGTTTCTGCGTAAAACACATCAATGTTTTGAATTATTACTTTTTTGATGCGCCTTGTATAGTGTTTTATCTGTTTCTTGCTTTGATTGCGTTTATTTTGTATTTGCTCTTAGCAAAGAAACTGTAATCCACATTTCGTGTTCGATTCTTTTGTAAACCAGGCATGTCTAGGACAATGATTTTTCCTCTTAATTCCGCAAAAGGATTGTCTCTCTCAAAAACGTAGCCATAACAGATTTAACCCAATAGTTAAAAGCATCCATCAGACAGTGATCTTGGTAAACAGTACGTAACAACGGTCCATCGGTACAACGTAACGTACATTTTCCTTATGGTCATAATTTGTTTCTCTAAATTATTCATATTACTGTTGTGAGTGTGTGTGTTGTGTGAGTGTGGTTGTTTGTGTGTGTTGTGTGTGTGATTGTGTGTTTTTGTGTGTGTTGTGTGTGCGCCGGTGGTGTTTGTGTGTTGTTCAAGAGAGAAGAGGGGGGGGGGGATTTTATTCTTTTATTCACTTATATCGAGGATAAATGGAATACGCACTCAGTGCATTTTTACCATCCAATCCCGGTGTGTATGCGGTGTTTTGGAAATGTTTGTCATTCTGTTTCCCAACGGCCAAAACAATAGCCTTACTCTTTTGTTTCGAAAAGCAAACAGGATTTATGGTGTGCGCAAGAGTTCTGCATAGGCTTTCATCACACGTGGCGGTCGTTTAATTAGATCCCCATCCGAAGACTTTGGGGGAGAGTGGATCGCACTGAAGTTAACTTTACGAGGAAAAAAGTCCCCTCGAACGGGATTCAATACCGGGTTGTCAGATTGCTAGCCAATGTTCTAACCACTGACCCCCCAAAGCGAGAGAGAGAGAGATAGAAGAGAGATATAGAGAGAGAGAGACAGAGAGAGAGAGAGAAAGAGAGAGAGAGAGAGAGAGTGAGAGCAGAATAGAGAGAGAGAGAGAGAGAAGAGAGAGAGAGAACTCGAACTCGAAATTCGAACACGAAATTTTATTGAGAGTAAATGGATAAGCACAGGGCCTTCTTTACACCATGCTCTCACAAAATAACAGGAAAAAAAACAGAAAAAAATAATAAAGAAGGAAAAAGTCGAGAAAAACTACATAACCACCCCCCCCCCCCCCCCCCCACCACACACACACCAAACACTAATCAAACCAGAAGAACTGAAACTAAACCTAGCAGCAACAATAGGACAAACACACAGCAATGGCAAAATACCCTTCAAGTAAACAAAGTATGCAACAGTAAAGAATCAGCAGTTTTGTAGATACATACCAATGAAGATGTCAAATGACATCATAATTGAAAATACTACTACTATCATTAGATAAAAATAAAAGAGACAATAAGAGATGAGTGAGAGGGAGGGAGGAGGGAGAGAGACAACAATACCCCACCAACAGACAGTCAGAACAGAGATAGAGCCAGGAGCTAAAGACAGATACAGACAGACAGATAAACAGAGACTATACAACCATTTAACACTATGTTGAGGGTAATGAATTAAGTACAACGATTCATTGCACATGCCCTACTCCATCTACCCAATTTTCCTAAGGAAAATATTCTAAGAAAAACCCAACAATCCATCCAAACCAAAGGAATTTGTAGAATGAATGCATGACCACACACACTCACACACACACATACACACACACACGCACCACACACCACACACGACACACACACACAAAACACACACAAAAATAACACACACACACACACACACACACCCACACACCACACACACACAAGCAAACAAGCCCCAATTATCAACGAGTAACACGAAAACAAATAAAAAAAATATATGACGAAAAGAACAGGCACACTCAAGTACACAAACAAGGTTACAAGTAAATAATTAAAAAACACACTCATAACACACATTATATTCACAATTCAACAAAATAAGACTTTATCAATATGGCGTACAATAATATTCTAAGTCTAAAGCGTAGTAGGAGACATGTAGATTGCAGCTTCTTTCATGCCCCTGGTCTTCCTTCAAGTTCTTCCCTGTCCAACTTCTCAGTCACACGTCTTCTGATATTCATTTCCTCTCACACAGGACCATAGTGCTTAGTTCTTTCTGACCACCCTGAAACAAATAACTCTGAAACGATGTTTTGAAGGATGAAAACTAGGTTTTTTGTTTTAAGTGATCAGGGAATTCATCCCAAGTTTACCTCCTGATAAATTAAAGAAGACATAAAGAATCAGTTCTTGGACGTGGGATAAACAGTAATACTTATAGCCTCGAACATAATTTACATACAAACTTGTTGTGAAGATAGGATGGCGCAAGATTATACATAATTTTGTACATGAACAAAACCTTTGTTAAAAAGACATCTTAGATGGAAGGAAGATATTAACGTTCCATGTAATCTGTTTACTTCCCAAGGGTGTTTGATTTAAGAAGCACTATTTTTAAAGAACGTCCTATACAAACCTTTCTATATCGCTTAAGAACAATATTTACTGGCTAAAATCCCAGCATGTGGAAGCATAATCGATGTCAGGCTGTATATAAGCATTGAAAAAAAAATAGTTCACAGGTATGTTGAACAAGCAAAAGTTTTATTCTATTGAGCTGAAAGATTTTCTGGGCTAACTTTTTAGACAAACTTGAAAGATGACTAAACCAAGACAAATTGTTATCAATATTTAACCCAAGCAATTTATGAGAATCCACTTCTTCCAAGTGTTTAGAGAGAGAGAGAGAGAGAAGCATGCAAAGAAAGAAAGCAGGGCTTAGTGGCTGTTGTTGTTGCAGTTGATGGTGGTGTTGGTGATCCACTGTTGTTGATGTTGCCGTTATGATGTTGTTGATGTTAAGTTATCACTGTTGTGTGTTGATGTGTTGATGTAGATGTTATCACTGTTGTTGTTGATGTTGCTGTTGTGTAGATTGATGTTGCTTGTGTTACATTGTTGTTTCACACTGTTGTTTAAAACAGTATCCCCCCTAATTTTTTTACACGCTGCAGATCTTGCCATGGAAGACCTCCTGCCCTTGCCTGCCCAGAATGAGAGAAGGAACTCGCCTCCATGCCACATCTCTTTGCAGCTGACCTGAAGTGTTCCCTGGTCAAGCCCCTGATCCCTCAGACCCATTGTCCACGTACCACTATCGGAATATCCAGAGACCTACATTCCTGGTCATTGTTGCTCTACAAGGTCTGCCTGTCTGTCTTCAGTCTCTCTGGCTCAGAAATCAACTACTTCTGTCTAAATCATTTATGGTGTTGTCTGGTTTAGGCCAGGGTTGCTGTTTGAATGGCTCTGAGCAAAAACAGAAAACAAGCAAGAAGCCATTGTGCTATCAATAAACATTGGCTGCAAAGAGAAGATGCTGTGTGGAGTGACACTGTGGTGCAGTGTGCTGTGGAAAAGAAGAGGGTAGTCAGGGTAGTCAAGCAGACATAACGTAACACTGATTCTAGTTCAGGCACAGACATACATCCAGCACACATCATCACACAGAGCATGAAAACAATAAAGATTAATTTCTGTTTATCTTTCTCTGGCTGTATTCGAATTCTGTGCCATGCCCTAATAGTCTGTTATTGTTTTGTCTGCCTGCCTTACTGACTTTCTTTTTTCAGTCTACTTTTTCTTTCTTATGATCGTTGCTGTTTACATATCTTTTATCTAATAATATATAATACTATTTATAATTCTCTCCTAAACATGACACGGCAAACAAGGCAGCCTCCAACTCTTTTCCAACATAGCATGCTTGATTTGTTGCTTTACAAGATACAGGCGCTATAAAAAATTCCATACATCAGTATTATATTATCATTATTAATATTATAGCACACACACACTCATGCATTACAAGGAAATAAACAACACACATTAGCTTGTAAAATTGAGGTTTATGTTGAGCGTTTGTGTCATTTTAAGATAGTGTAACAGGGGGAGATATTTGATCTGCATAAACTGTGTACGATTGTGCCACTTGACAATCCAGCACAGTCAGGAGTAGTAATAATAATTATTAAAAAAAATAATAATAATACATGAAATTTATACAGCGCAATATCTTGCAAAAAAACAATCAAAAGCGCTTTCATTCATCCTAGTCTTTCCACATGCACACAGTTTACAATTAATAGATTTTTACAAATTCAAGATTGTTAAACAAACCGGCACCGTACAAAGAAATAGATTTTTACAATTCAAAATGAGTAAACACACACGTGCGCGTGGGTGCGCCCCCCCCCCCGCCCCCCACACACACACGACCACACAACACACACACCACACACACAACCACACACACACACAAATACCGCACACTCGGCAGGGTGAGGGGGGGGGGGGGGTGTTTGTTGTTAGGCAGGGACAGAAATGAGATTAAACAATAGAAGAGAAATCTTTAAGTTGATAATAAATAGTCTTAGGCCGGGTTTTAAAAGCATCATAAGTAGATTTGGGTGGAGAGAGAGGGGAGGTGTTCCAGATCAATGGACAGAAACAGAGAAAGAGCCAACAGAGGACTGGTGAATCAAGTAATTCTTAAGGCGCAATGTATCTGCAGCAGAGCAGAGGGAACGACAAGAGTGTACAAGTGAAGACATACACAGAGGTAGTGATGGTGTTTTGTGGAGACATTTGTGACAGAGGGTACATATCATATAGTATATTACTCTCTGTTCAACAGGCAGCCAGTGGGAGAGATCGCAAGAGAGGAGGTAATGTGCTCAGATTTTTTTCTTTTTGAGACTAGTCGAAGCTCAAGTTTTTGTATACTTAAGAGAATTGTGTAGATTTTCCTGGCAAGACCAGCCAGACGATAAAAGCATAGTTCCAGATGTGAGAGATATGAAGAGATTTGGATGTTGGCGTCAGTGACAGATATTTTCGAACTGTAACATGCCCCACAATTGATAGTAGCACGACTGGCAAGATTTGGTGATGATTTTTTACTGGATAGTGATATCAATAACTAACCCCTAATATTTCACCTGTCGTAGATCGATGCAAAGATTCAGTGATTTCAAGATTTTAATTTCAAGAAAACCCCCCAAGGGGTACATGAAATTTAAAAAACCACAACATGTTGGATGTGGGCGTGTGAAAAATACTCACACACAAAGTCGCTCCCAAATGAAAAGTACAAGTTATGGACATGAAAAGTGAAAAGCATCCCCACACATTAAAGGCATAGAACCTATCATGAGCCTGAATACATATCCGCAACCACTGCACTCTCATCTCTCTCTCACTCTCTCTCTTCTCTCGCCCAGCACCCATGCACAACACAAAGGCATCCGCAAGCACATCACAACACACACCCACACACACACGCACGAGGCATGGAACACCAACACCCCAAGAAGCCGGCCACCCCCATCACACACACACTCGTGCACACCACGCACAGGCAGGAAGCATTTTCAAACAAAAACGGCCCCAGGCAAAGCAATTCAAATGAAAATACACAAGTTCTCGTGAGGCAACTGCACCAAGTGAGTTGGACCTTCCCTGTCTATAAAGCAACAACCATTACACAGATACAGCGCACACATGCACACAAATGCGTGACAACACACACCCACACACACACACACATCGGCACACACACTACATACACACCCACGTGGGGGTGCTAAGTGCTGCCACACACATGGCATGGCCACTCAAATTCCTAAACCACAAAGGAAATTAACTTATCCCTAACATGTAAGAAAATGCACTGGTGTCATCTAAATAGATGGTCAAATTCAATAGGATTTCATTATTTCTTTGAGTAAATTTATAACTTTAATAAGTGTAACACATCACACAAAAAGAGTATTCTATGTGATTGATTGTTACTAAGTATAGCAAGGAAATGACTCCAATTTACTACAAGGGAAAGTTTCTACCAAGTGAATTAATACCCTTGGTATAAATATCCTCCTTTTTGCTAGCATCCTTGTTCCTCCCAGACGGTAGGAGATGAGCGTCATTGCTCGAGATGTTCCCCCCATAAAGGACGGTTGCTCTTTTTAAGCTAACCTAACATAATTTTTAAAAAGGGATGGAAGGGTTAAGAGGCATTTGTCTAATTTTGTGTTTGAAAGGTATTAAATAAGCTTGTGAATTTAGAAAGTTAACAGTTTCGAACAAGGGAACAAGTGGCAAATTCGAACTTATCAATGTCTTTGTTGTACCAAGGTTCGATTTGGGGAAGAGTTTTGTTCCAATAACAAAATGCCTAATACAAGTAAGGCTTAACACTCTGTATAATTATATGTGTGTAAAAAGCCTAGTAATTTTTGTAAAGATTTGTTATTATTAAGAATGCAAAATTATTTTTTATTGTGAGGAATGACATAGTAATGTTTTAAAACGGTGCAATGACTTGGGGAATGTCGTTGGGATTCATCATTATAAATTAATGTGATTTAATGTTTACACAGTTTCATAGGATAGACCATCAGCTGTCCTCAAGCAAATGAAACCAGAGAAGACAAGTACATGACATTTAGTGGATACCTTGATTATTATGTAGGATAAATTAAATCTAATAAAAGTTTGTGAAAGAGGTAAGCAGAGAATACATTATTAAAAGATTGGTTATATTATGGCAAACTCTGTTAGAGTTTCCGTTTTGCTGTGTGGTACAGTGTGAGATTGGTAATCCCTGAAGCCTGTGATAGTGGTGTTGATTTCATGAAGAGATCAATGGTTACTGTTCCTTATTATTTTCAGGAAACATTCGTCCATCGTAGCATGGCTAGCATTGTCCTCATCGTTCCATCATTAGTATTCATTCGTTTTACATATCAGTTGTGCATCTTTTGATCCTGTATGCAGAGATGATTCCATGATTGGCTTTTCTAGTGAGGACTGGACAAAAAAATTAACAGAATAGTTTGTGTTATAAATTGAATTTGTAATGCAAATTGGTGATGATGTGTGATTGTATTAGTATACTCAGTAGAACTAGAAAGAAAAAATTTGTGAACCCAAACTTGCTTAGGCCAGAAGGATTACATTGAATGAATGTGGGGTTGTCGTTGTCACATTCATAGTGTTTCAGTGTGATTGCTGAGTTGATTGAGGTAATAATGTTTTCACTACTATTTACTGTCTCCCTTTTATAGTTTCTTTTCCTATTTTTCCTTCTATCCACTTCCTATCCTCCCTTTAATCAACTCCAGCCCACCATTATGGCGAGCCCTAATCCTCTTTAGGGAATACTAAAGACAATAGATAAGTTTAGGATCCCATTTCTGGTGCCGGATCGGATGGTGCTAGGAATCGGGTGTTACCAAAAATCCTGTTTAGGACTCACTACAATCTAATGATTTATTTTGTGAACTAACAATTTTCATGAACTTCATAACATTTGGTTTCCTCTATAATGTATTGGAAAAATTTGTATTCTTATCTGCACAAAGAATATGACATTTGAATAGATAATGGAACTCATCACCTAATCTCGTTTCACCAACAATATATCTACAGACCGCTATTCTGCTCTAGGAACTTTCATATTCTGCCAATTTGGATCGGAATCTGTGGTTCAAGGTTCAAAAATTAAATAAAAGTTTAATGACAAATTATAGGAAGAATCGTCAGATAATCTTCAAAGCCAAAAACAACTTTTTAAATATCTAATAATTAGAAATAGTCGTTGTATATCTACATGAGAAAACCATTGTTGGCAAATACCTGATCTGTTAAACCCTGTAACTTTGGCTTAAAACCAATTCAGATTAAACCATTGAGAACAAACTGATTCTGCCAAATGCCACTTAACCCGATTTCATTTAATATACTTCTTAGGTAAGCTAAATAATGCTAGAAATGAGTGCATTAACGATATACAAATCATGAAGCAACACATAAACAATGTTAGAAAACTTAGGCTCACTTCGATATCAACAGCTTATACCAAAAAGCAAATGCATCCTTAACTTAAGCTGTTATTACTCACAGGAAAGCTGTCCCATTTCCACCTAAACCATTTTACTTGGAGTAGATTTTCCCAGTTTAAGAATTATTTTGTAAGAAATTAAGTTTGTAATTTTGAACTAAATTCCCACATTGATGGAGTCCAGACCTCACATCCATAACGCAAAATTGGAACAACTACACTGTTAAATAATATACAATCTGTATAACAATGGGAAGAAATCAGTCTTCTGCATTTATTTTTAGCAGAGAAACATGCCTACGAACATCTTGATCATAAAAGTGTTTTTTGTGTCCAAGTTAAATTTGTTGTTATAATTAAGATCCGCCCGAGATATTTAAAAGAAAAAAAACCTCTTTAAATTTCTTTACCACCACAATGTAAATCAAGGCATTTCTTGATTTTACCTCCTTGAAAAAAACAAACTTTTGTTTTTTTCTACATTTATAATAATTTTCCATTATTTATCACATAGGTTTCACATTTCATCGATAGCTATCTGAAGTTTTCTTTTAATTCAGCACAAAATGCCGTCATCATCTGCAACGATAACCAAAATAAACTCAGCAAAAGACCTCCTTTATCCTCTTTCCCACCCATAGTTTCCTGGCTTTCCTTAGCCATTGTTGATAAACAGTTTATTTTTTTCATAATGTAAGAACTGCATATCATTCAAGTACAAAGGCCAAAGAGTAACGGTGACAATATTCACATGACGAACCCCAGTTGAGGTTTGAAAAAGTCAGAACACTCATACACTCCACTAACAATGATTTAGCTGTTAGAGTAGATATCTATTGATAGCCATTAATATGTTTCCATTCACCCCATGATCTACAGCTTCGCCACAGAAAATCTCTATTAACACAGTCGAAGGCCTTTTCAAATTCTACAAAAAAGGCAATAAGTCTTTCCTTTGCAAGAAACACATCAATCATGCAATGAAGTGCAAACAAGTGATCAGTGGTGGAAAAACCTGCTCTAAAACCTGCCTGTTCTTGTCGATTAGTCTTGCATTCATCAAAAAATTTTGTTAGTCGGGTTGTTAATATTACAGAAGTAAATAGTATTTCCAAAGCAACTATAAGATAGTTATTCCTCTATAATTATAGGATCCTCTGAATTCCGTTATGCTTGAAAAACTGGCTTAATAGTTCCCATTGGACCCAGAGCATTTGGAGATTTTCAGAGCGAAGGATGACATTAAACAACTTAGTAAATATAGCCAAGTAACCTAGTGACCACGCCTTTAAAAAATTCATTAAGACATGATCAAACAAAATGTTTTATTTAATTTTTAGTTTAAGTGATTGAATTCTGTACCTCCTCTTCATAAGGGTAAATTTATGCTCTTGGTTTACAATGGGGTGCGTTAATCTCGTCAATACGCAGCTTTCTCGGTCTCTCTGCTTCTGAGTATATCTTTACAAAATGTCCATAAATGCATGACATGATATGGGAGTAGTCTGGTATATCTTTCTCACTTTTGTTCCCGTTAATTTATCTCCGTATGCCTGGTATCAGAATTGTATACTCCTTCTAATTTTCTTTACAAGGTTATTTGAGGGACAGACGATTGCCGAATTCTATGAAGCTGTTGTGAAGGTAAGAGACTTTGTGATTGAATCCTTAAATCCATGGCCTCACAGCTTTATCGCATTGAGCTGTAACTTTGTTCTCTGTTTGGAGTTTTTCTTTGAATCTGAAGGCAGTAGGAACATATTTAGTCCAGAGAGAAGGCAGATATGGGAGTTTCACTAGCTAAGAATCCTGAGAGTCCGTCTGCATAAAAATGATGCTGATTTGACAACGTTTATTAATATGATGCAAGAGGGGGCATGAAAGAGTGAACAGAACAGGGCCGAGAACTGACCCTTTGACTCCACATTACAGTTTGGCACGTTTGGTTGGTTGTTATAAATCTTATATACTGAAATTGTTGTGTCTGTAAGGCATGAACTGAAACCCATGTGAGAGCGAGCTTTATTATCAAACGGTTTTTGGAGACGTAGAGAAGATTTGAGTTGGTCTAAAGTGTCGAAACTGCTGATAAGTCGAGGAGAGTAGAAGGGAGATTTTTTCCTGAGTCAGAAAGCATGCAGAAGCGTTGTTTAAGGTGTGGACTACGGTGGTCTCAGTGCTGCGGTTGGCACTATAGGAACTGAAAAGGAGATGTTGGAATAAGATGCTGGTGTTGTGTTTTGTTACAAAACAACTTTTTTTAAGGACTTTAGAGATACAGGAGGCTAGAAACAAGTCAGAAATTCTTCAGAATTTTAGGTAGTGGTCGGCTTTATAGAGTAGAGGTGATAACTAAAGCAGTTTTGAGAGCTGATGGTAAAAAATCCCTGAGAGAAGCGATGATAACTATTGTCGTCTATTGTATGAGCAGTGGAATGCACAGATTAGAAGAAGAGAAGCAAAGGTATAGGATCAAGATCACATGATTTTATTGTCATTTTTTTCAGAATTGTCTTGATTTCATTCTCACAGTTGTTGGATGAAAGAAAACTAGAAGAGGAAACTCCAGTGTAATAGGGATCAGGAGACGCAGGTTTGGAAAGAAGTCTGAGCCCAGTCTAGAGCAAATGTTGTGGAATTTGTCAGAGAGAATGAGAAATATAGCCGGAAGAATCCGAGTAATGTGACACATGGTAGAAGTGGCCATTCATAAGAACTTCTCTTTCTGCAGTGCCAGGACTGTTGCAGACAATCGGCAATCATGGCCTTCCATTCCTCTCTGTTTGTCAGATCTCCTGAAGAGTTCATTGTTGGGGATTTTTTTCCTTGTTGCGTACTATTCAGACTTCAGTAATTTGTGCATTGTCTTCCACCTATCTTTGGTACCTATATACAAATCTTTCCACATAAATATTTGCTTTTCAATTCCATCAGCTCTGTTAATTGCCCAAAAAATTGTAGTTGTCTTTTCTGATGGTATTGAGTAGAGAACTTTTTGTACCCAGCCATTTCCATTACTGTCTTCGTTTTGACATCTTCCAGAGCTCCGTAATATTCTCCATAATTCTTCTGATATACCACATTTCTGCTGCTATCAAAGTCTCCTTCGAGTCTATTGTCAGTGTCCCAGCATTCACATCCGTACAGAAGGATGACCATATGTAAGCTTTTCTGAGTGTAGACTTGGTGCTGAGTCTTAAATTTTCTGTTGGTAAATGATGGGCTACACTTCTTTATTTCTGTGTCGCCTCTGCGTCTGAAGTTATTGTTACGCCCAAGTATGCAAAGGTGCAAAACTTGTTTTAAAAAAATTCATTGCCCCTTAGCAAAAATGTTACATACAGGCATGTCTGACTGTTTTGAGATTACCATGCACTCAGTCTTCTTTGCATTCATTGGAGTCCTTTGATTTCAACTCTCGATTTTGACTGTTAGTAAAGGATATTTTTTGTAGTGTTTTTCCCTTAGCACTGTGACATCCGCCTATCTTAGATTTTTATGTTGAGACCTCCTACTTTTGACACATTCATGCTGCTCCTATGTTCTAAAGAATCATTTCGCTGTAGATATTGAAGAGGTCTAGAGTAAAAACACGTCAGCCCTGCCTCACTCCCCTACAGATCGGTCCTGTACTCACTGCAGGTCCATTATCAACTCTTATTGCAGCTTCTTGTTCCCATTACAAGTTCTGAACACACCGAGATCATTCCTTTTCCATCACCGTTAGTTTTAGTAAAACGGGAACCGATCGGGAATATTCTTACTTATGTCAAATGCCTTAGAAAAGTCAATGAAGCAAAAGATTACAAGTCCTTTTGTACCCCAATCGCCCTTTCCATGAGGGTCATTCAGGGGAAAGAACAAAGACTAAAGAACAGTAAACTTAAATTCTACATTTTAAGCACCTGTCCTAAGTCAATAGCAATGGTGTTTTCACACCAACCCAATGAAACAGTGTGGCACAAATGTTGCAGGTGTGTCCCATGATTTAAGAAACCCGTGACAGCAACAAGACTCTGATGGCATGGGAGGTAATCTTTATCACTGCCCCTGATCCCAAGTCCCGATGTACAACCAGGCTTCGCTGACCAAGCATACATTTAATTTGATGCTCAAACCAGTGGCCCAATGTTCCTATTACAACGTGGTTGAATGTGATGGGCGGTATAGATAACCTCCCGCAAGCAATCAGTCCTGTTGCAGTGTTGTGTTTTCTAAATCTGACACACATACACATCACCAAACAGGTCTATCTATCATCTATCTATCTAATCTATCTCTCTATCATATCACTATCTATCTTATCTATCTATCAATCTATCTATCTACATGTCCCCGTAGTCTGACGACCGTGGTGGGCAGGGCCCTCAAAGACACAAACAACCAGTTCCCCCTCCAATCCTCACTCTGTTCTGCCTTTCTCAGGTTTTGTTGATTCAATGCCTGACCATACGCTGATGTTATCCTCCCAGCTCTTCCTTTGTCTGCCTCATCTTCTCCACCTTGGACAGTGCCCTGTAAAAACTGTCTTTTGCAAGTCCTTTTGGATCTTGTGACATGCCCATATATTATAAGCCATTAAGTTAAACGCTTTTTCACGAATCGTTAGAGGTTCTCATAGGGTCCAATGTTTGCTGGATTCTGTTATGCACGCTTTTGTTGCTTATGTGGACTTTGTAGGAGATGCCAAGGAGTCTCCTAAAGCATCTCATCTCCCACCGCCTGTACGTCCTTCTCAATCCAAATCTGCAGTCAGGGTCCATGATCACAGGCAATACAGAAATATGGAATATGACAAGGGGCAGCATATAGTCTGATCTGGAGATAATGAGATATTTTTTATCTCTCCAGATGGTGTTTAGTTTTGACAAAGCCTGTTATATGCTGTGCAGGTCCTGCAAAACTACTTCTCTGGCTTGGATCCCTGGTCTGATACAAATGGCACCCAGGTACTTGAAGCTTAGAACGTTTCCAGTTTCTGGTCAATAACCCTGATATCAGTGCTAATGACCCGTTGGTGTTATTAGTCATCAGATTAGGTCTACTCTGCACTGATTTCCATGCCGTATGTATTTGGAGGCCTATTCAAGTGCTCTGTTAGCTGGCAGCTCTTTTTTATGATCCTCTAGTTCCATCAATGCATCAGCGAAGCGGAGGTTTGTGATCGTTCGCCACCAATGGCTGACTGAACCTTATGATGTTCCAGTGCATCAGCTATGATTCCTCAAGAAGATGTTGAAAAGAGTGGGGTGAGAGCAGACTCCCCTGCCTTTCTCCAACAGTTGTTCCAGAAACCATTCTCCAATGTGGGTTGTAAGTACACCTGCACTGTGGCCTCACGTACAGCGTTTGATGAACTCTGACCAGGGTTTTGCATTGAGCTTGTAAAAACCATGGTTGCCCACAAAGCTGCATGCCACACCCTATCAATTCCTTTCTGTAAAAAACGATAAATACGTGGTAAAGGTCTTGTTGATGTTGAAGGTACCGCTCACATAGTATTCTGAGGTTGAATATCTGTTCTGTTGTGCTGCGCCCTGCTCTGAAACCTGCTTGTTCCTCAGCAATGATGGTCTCTGCTTGTGGCTTCAGTCTATTCAATATTATCTGCAGCATGACCTTGCTTGGGTGGCATATGAGGCTGATTGTGCGGTAATTATGGCATTGTTGTAGATTTCCTTTCTTGGGGAGGGTGATGATGAGTGACTGTGTCCAGGGTGTTGGCCATTTTCCTGTCTGCCAGATCTTGTTGCAGATTCTTAGTAGGGCGCTGATCATGGCTTCCCCTCCAGCTTGAGCCAACTCAGCTGGAATGTTGTCAGCTACTGCTGACTTTCCCTTTTTCAGCGATCTGACTGCTGTTTCCACTTCTTCTCGGAGGATAGGGTGACTGTCTGTGTCTTTGCTTGCGGGTACATTAAGGACTTCTGGATCTCCTGCGGTTCTATAGTTATACAGGTCGGAGCAGTATTCTGTCCATCTGTTCAGAATATCCTGGTCGTCAGTGAAACACTTCCCATTTTTGTCTTGGATTGTTAAACCTTTTCTCTGTTTTGTGCTAGTCAGGTCTTTCACCAGCTGATATGCTTTCTTGCTATTGTTTTTCTTGATGTTCTCTTCAATGTCTTGGCACTGTTCACTGATCCATTTCTCTTTTGCCTCCGTCATGGACTTCCTGATTCTTTTGTTGACTGCCCTATATTGTTCTGCTCTTTCTTTTGTTTCGTTTTTCTTTTTCTTCAACTCTCTACACTTGTCGCATAGTTGTAGGATGTTAGGTGTGACCCATGGTTTTTTGACTGGTCGGTGTTTGCCAAGAAGCTCGCTTGCTGTTTCAGTCACTGCTGTATGGAAACTATTCGTCAGTGTATCTATGTCTGAGTCTATCACAGTGAGTGCTGCAAACTTTCCACCTATCCTTGCTTGAAAAATTTCTAATACCTCTGGGTCCTTCAGCTTCTCGAGGTCAAATTTGATCCTGATATTGTTCGGCTTGTGGATTTTCTTTAGACGTAGTGGGAAAGTCATCATCACATCCAAACAGGTAAGATGTAGAATTTATGTAGTCTCTCTTTAGAGGCCACATCTTATCTGTGAGACTGTGCCTTGTACCTGTGACATTGTGCAGAGATGGGACATTGAAAATGTCCACTCTGTTACAAATGCGTCAGAAGTGGGATGAATATATCCAATTTGGATTGCCATGATATGGGAGCCAGTAAGGCTGTGTTGGGACGTGGGTAGCAATTGGATGGGGATGGTGGCTTGAGCATCAATTATGTTTGTCAGGAGCTCTGCTCAATCCGGTGACCAGTTGACAATGTCAGGAGCTCCGTCTAATTTGTTTAATTAACCAGTTAATGGGCGTTAATTTGTGCAGTGAAATGTTTAATGCTCTTGCTTAAGTTAATCTGAATATAGTGGTGTATTTTTGAATAATTTCTTCATTTCAGTGATTTTTTTTCCAACTTTTTCTCTCGGAGTGTCAGTTATGTAAAACCAGCCATGTCACCGTGATCTTCAGGCAAAGGGCAGTGCAGTATAGGACTTGGAAGGGAGCAAGATTTGCACGCTTTTCATTGAGGGATGTGTGATGTAAACCGTTCCTCCTTGCTGTCAGCTGCTGCAGTGGGAAATGTTACATTGTGAGATGAACTTCTGTTTATAGGGCTTATTCTCCGCAAGGTTGTGTGCGCAGCGCAGGTGTTTTTACTAGTCTGTTTCTTTTTTCCCCGAAAGTCTATGATGAAATGACGGGTGCACTCATGGCTCTGAGCGAGTATTAATATTAGCATTGTATTGTGTATGGCCATGTCCTAATCTACAATCTCTCAATATTTTACACCTTCGCGAACACGTAAACAGACTGCATCATCTTCCAGTGACTCAGCACTACAAGCTACCACCTGAGAAGAAAAAAAACTGTTTCATCAGCTGTCGGACTGTTTCAGGAAGAAGAAGAAAGTTTTTTCGAAGAGAGTGGGGAAATAAACTGTGACACAATGTGAGAAAAAATCACCTTAGCCATATTATGAAACGTTTTGACAGTCTGGCTACAAAGGATGATATTCAACAGCTTAGATCTGAGGTCAACAAGATAGTAAATAAATTAGAAACAAGAATGGACAAAATAGAAAGTGTGTGGTTTTAAGTCAGTAACAAATGGACAGAATAAAAAAAAGAGAACTGTAAACTCAAAGAGCAGATAAAAGAGCAAGAAGAAAAACTACATAAATTTGAGAGCTATTAAAATCACTTACAACAGTACATCGCCGATGGAATGTTAGAGTATATAATGTAAAGGAGAAGGCGGGGAGACTAGTGCGGACTGTGCAAAAGCCTGTTGCAAAGATATTTACAGAACTAATCGGGGTATCAACAACTGAGGACGATCTAGAGGTGGTGCACAGGTCAGGAGCTACTAGTACAAGGGGAAAGCCACGCCCCATTATTGTACGATTCCAGTCTCGAAAATTAAAAGACAGTGTGCTGAAGGATCCCAGAAAGCTGAAACATAAGGGCGTGTTTGTGGGGGAGGATCTGACCCCTGCCAATTACAGACTCCTGCAGCAAGCATACAGACACAGTGCATCATTGGCAACCTGGTCATCCCAGGGAAAGATCTTTGCAAAACTAAAAAATGGCAACACTGTTCCAATCAAATTCGGAGCAAATATAGACAGCTATTTCAAAGAGAGATGCGTGCAAGCTCTAAGTAACAGATTGATGTCAAAACTCAGTGATTCATAATTCCTTTAAAAAAGATTGTGTGTGTGTGTGTGTGTGTGTGTGTGTGTGTGTGTGGGCCACGCTTTATTATTGTTCTCTTTCTTCATTAGCTCAACTTCTTATAAAATGTGTACATTTTTCCTGAAGTATATCTTTACCTTTTTTCTTTTATTTTTCAAGCCTAAAGTTCACGCAACATTTGTGTCGTCTATTCGCTTGGCGTTTGTTGTCGATTCCGCATCATCGTGCTGATGCTGACCGGTACACTACAACAGTTCTAGCGGAACTGTGAAAAGGGGGGTGATGTACCAATGTTTGTATTTACTCATTTTTGATACATGCAGGCACCATTAGAAAAAGGATAGTTGGACATCCTTAATAGATCTCTCTGTCTCTGTCTCTGTCTCTGTCTCTGTCTCTCTCTCTCTTCTCTTTCTTCTCTCTCTCTCTCTCTCTCTCTCTCTCTCTCTCTCTCTCTCTCTCTCTTCTCTCTCTTCTCTCTCTCTCTCTCCCTCTCTCTCTCTCTCTCTCTGTGTTTGAGGAAGGGATGAGGTAGAGTGCACCAACAAAACGGAGACCATACATTGGTACTCTGCAGATGGTCTCTCTCCCTTTGTGTTTGCCTTGTCTTTATTCTTTTTTTTTTTTTTTAATCCGATCTGAACTGTGCATGTGCTTAAGTAAACAGGCATATTTGTATAATACTTATAGGTATACGAGTGCATGTAAGAGTGTATAAGTGGAACACACATCCTTTTACAGTCTATGTACGTTGATGCTGAGCTGCTGAAAAATGGTGATCGAGGGGTCAAGGGAGACTTATTTTATTTATTTATTTTTTTAAATAATTTTTTTAGTAAAGAAAAAAGGAACATGGCTAAAGCAGTAAAGCAGTGGATGCTATGCATATTTGTGGTGCATGTGTCAGTTGAGGCAGAATTTAACACAACATGGATTCTGTTGATGACGTTGTTCATGATCAATGCCTATCTGTCCAGGTAATTATGTCCTGAAGGACATGGTTGCAGCTGCTGCTGTAACTGAGAAAATCCATTGAAGAGAACAGAAACTCCTAGAAGTCTCTGTTACGTAGTTGTGTGTATGTGATTGTTGTTATACCCTTTCTTGAATTATTTATTTATTTGTTTATTCTTTTGTATCGAGGATGGTGGAATGGGCACTCGTGTGCTTTTTTTCATCCGGTCCCCGTGTGTATGCGGCTTTGTAAATTTTGTCATCTGTTCCCACCAGCACACAGTGGCCTGCTCTTGCCGAGGGCGGAGCGGGATTTGGCGTGTGCGCGGGGTGTTCTGTGTGGGTTCGCGCACGGGGCCTCGGTTTGAAGTCTCATCGGAAAGACTTTTGGGGAGAGTGGAGTCTGTACTGATGTTAACTCCAGCGGAAGGTGTCCCCTTAGGCGGGAATCGAGCCCGGGTCGTCTGACCACTGGGCTGTCCCTTCATTATCATTATCATCGGTGTGTTGAAGACGAGGATGTGAAGATGGGGATGGTGATGATGATGGCGATAATGATGACGATAATTTTTATTGTTGTTGCTATTATTATTTTTTATTATTATTATTATTATTATTTTTTAATTTATTAATTATTATTATTATTATTATTATTGTTGTTATTATCGTTACTATTATTATTATTATTATTATTATTATTATTATTATTATTATTGACTACGAGGTTATACACAAAGGTATTTGCGTTACTTAGTAAATGATCAGATGCTTTGCATTCCTTTTTTCTTCTTTGAAGCATGTATGGAAATGTGCGTATATAAGAGTTGCAGAAATGTGTATTCTGATTATGCGCGAATATTACACAGTGCATGCACGTCTATAGATATTATACCTATCTGATTTTGTTTATTTGTGCACGTGTTGTAAATGTTTAGTCGTTCAAATCAAGCATTGAATATGACCGACAATGTATTCTGGCATGTATTTTTGTTCTACTGCAGCACTCCTGATTGTCCACGCCGAAGGTGCCTTTTCCATGGGTTAACAAAGTGTTTTCGATGTGATGAGTCTGTACAGTGTTTTATTTTAGGTGAAAGTAATGGGGGTTTACGATAATGTTCTTGTGCTAACAATGTATCAGCTTTCTATATTGCAAACCATTTATGATGGGGAGAGCCATTAGAATTATATCTATGAACTGCCAGGGCCTTGAAAATGCAACAAAGAGACAAGATGTCTTTCATTATTTAAGAAATACAAATTGCTCTATTTTCCTACTACAAGATACCCATATTGACCCCAAAATGGAGCGATATATCTGTTCTGAATGGGGCTACAAGTGTTATTTTGCTTCCCACAATTCAAGCTCAAGAGGTGTGGCCATCCTCTTCAATAACAATTTTGAATTCAAAGTAAAGAAAATCTATAAAGACCCTGATGGTAATTATATATTTGTCTCGGTTCATATCATAAATAAAGACTTTCTTATAGTTAGTATATATGGACCTAACAGAGACTCACCAGAGTTTTATAATGAATTGGAGGGCCATATTGTTGGAGGAGACTGGAATCTTGTGCTAGATCCAGACTTTGATTGGTTAATTACAAGCATGTCAACAAGGCAAAGGCTCAGGAACAGGTCAAAAATATGATGACGAATTTAAATTTGTCAGACATGTGGAGGGAATTCCATCCCCAGGCCAAAAGGTACACATGGCGAAGGAGTAACCCTGTGCAACAAAGCCGGCTAGATTTTTCAGGGAGTGTGTACCTTACAGTCAAAGACGCAAATATAAAACAACACATTGGAGCTCTCATTGAACAAAGAAAGAAAGAGGAGCTCATTATGGCAATTTAACTCATTTCTTCTGAGAAATAAACTATTTGTGGAAGAGATAAACAATGTTATAAAAACAGTTATTGAAGAATATGCTGCTCTTCCTTATTCTCGGGAACAAACCATTAATATTCCTAGTGACGAGATTCAGTGTACTATCCCTGATCAATTGTTCTTAGATGTTTTACTTATGAAAATAAGATCAAAAACAATTTCATTTGCCACAATGAAAAAGCCTAAAACTGTAGACCGCACTAACTATTTAGAAAACAGTATTGAACATCTTGAAAAGAAACTTGTACTGACCAACGAAGAGACTCGACAACTTAACAATGACAAAGAGGAACTGGTTAGGATTAGAGAGAAACAAATGCAAGGGGTTTTACTACGTTCGCGAGCAAGATGGGTGGCTGAAGGGTAAAAGGTAACAAAATATTTCTGTAGTCTTGAAAAACGTCATTATATTAGTAAATACATGAACAAATTAAGGCTATCAAATGGTAATCTAACATCAGATCATGAAGAGATAGTTAAAGAAGTACAACATTTTTTTATGAAAACCTGTATGCAAGGAAGCGAATAGAGGATTGTGAAATATCAGATCTAGTAGGAAATATCCCTAAACTCACTGATATTGAGAAATCGCAGTTAGAAGGGGAAATATCCATGAAAGAAGCCACACAGGCACTGAAAAATATAAAAAACAATAAAAGTCCTGGCTCAGATGGATTTGCTGTTGAATTTTTTAAATTTTTCTGGAAACAGGTTGGTCCATTTGTGGTAAGAGCTCTAAATAATAGTTTTTGGAAAGGGGAACTTTCAGCACCCCAAAAAGAAAGTATTATTACTTGTATTCCAAAAGGAGATAAAGAAAAAGAATTTATTAAGAACTGGAGGCCAATTTCCCTCTTAAATGTTGTGTACAAAATTGGCTCTGCAAGCATTGCAAATAGAGTAAAATCTATATTACCTTCTCTTATTAATGAAGATCAAACAGGATTTATAAAAAATAGATTTATAGGAGACAACATTCGACTAATTTATTATATGATTCAGTATTTAAACAGGGAAAGTTTACCAGGGTTACTTTTATGCCTTGATTTTGAAAAAGCCTTCGACTCTATTGCCTGGTCATTTATGTTCAACGTCCTTTCTGCTTTTGGTTTTGGCAAAGACTTCTGTCAGTGGATATCTGTTTTCTACAAAAATATGACATCGTCTGTTCTGGTTAATGGACAAATGTCACAGTGATTTCCCATCTCGAGGGGTTGCCGACAGGGAGATCATATATCCCCATATCTGTTTATTTTGTGTGTAGAAGTCCTTGGTATAATGACTAGACAAGCTGAAAAGATAAACCGAGCACAAAATTTCACAATACGCAGACGACACTGAACTTTTTTAGATGGAACTGAAGAAACATTTACAGAGGCGGTTAACATTCTTGATACATTTGGGAAGAAGTCTGGCCTGTACTTAAATGCAAACAAGACTGTGGCTGTGTGGCTTGGAAGACAGAAGAACTCACCAAGACGCTACAGTCCTCATTTACACATGCAGTGGAATCCTCCAAGGTTTAAGATATTAGGAATATGGCTCTCTAATAATTTAAAGGAATGTGAAGAATTTAATCTGAAAGAAAAATTTGCTGAAATTGAATATCTTTATAAACTATGGCTTCAGCGACAAATTACCCCATTAGGTAGAGTTGCTATTCTTAAATCATTAATTTTATCCAAGATTGTACACTTGTGGATGTTGTTGCCTAACCCTCCAGATAAAATAGTCGGTTTGATCAAAAAAACAGTGTATGAGTTTAGGATTAGTTTGTTTTTCTAAACAGTTGTTAAAGCTATTCGCGAAGGTGGACTTGGAGTACCAGATATCAAAAGGTACATAAACGCTTTAAAACTGCTTTGGATAAGACGATTACGAAAAAGTACTCATAAATGGAAACACATAACCTTGAAAATAAACCCTATTCTAGCTCATCTTGAATATCTTGGCACTGATCTCACATGTGACAGAAACCATTAACCTAATCACTTTTGGAATAATGTCCTAAGATCATACAAAGAATTTGGAAAGAAGGTTTCTGTATCAACATCTGAAGAAATAATAGGAGAACCTTTGTTTTATAATGATAACATTCAGATTGGGAACAGAAGCTTTTTTTAAAGAAATGGTATGAAAAAGGTGTATGTTTCATTCATAATTTGCTTGATGAGAATGGTCTTTTTCTCACAGTTCAAGAGTTTAATGGTAAATATAATCTACAGACTGATTGTATTACATACATGGGATGTGTACAAGCTGTTAAGAGTTATGTAAGAAAACAACACACAGATATATTTGATAACATAGCATTGAATTGCCCTAAAACTCTTAAGGTTATCGCATCATACCCCAAAGGGGCTCGATTATTTTAGGATATCCTCATGGGGGATGATGCAAAACCAAACTGTTGTCAAAAATGGGACAATAAATTAAATGTCAATGTCAATTGGAATGGAACTTTCAGAAAAACTCAACAGATTGAAGAAATTAAACTACGTTGGTTCCAAATAAGACTTACACATAGAATATTAGCAACAAATACTGTCCTTATGCACATGAATGTGGTTCATGAAAGCAGCTGCAGCTTCTGCAGAAGAGTTCAGGATAGTATAAGCCATATGCTCTGGACTTGTGATTGTATCCAACCTTTTTGGGCACAGTTGGAAAGATATATAAATCAAATTTGTGAAAATGCAAACAACATAATGCTGAATGACAATTGTATTGTTTGGATGTGATGATGCCTATAGGTCTTAACACATTTTTGACATGATTATATTACATGCAAAATTTTACATTTACAGATGCAAGATCAATAAAACAATCCCTCAGTTCTGTCACTTCAGGACATACTTGAAAAAGGTGTTTGAAATTGACAAATATATTTCGTTTATCAACATGACTCATAATAAGTTTGTAACTGATTGGCTACCATATAGACATATTTTCGAAATTTGACATTCTCTTTGATAGCGAATTAAAGATAATCCTCTATTACCTGTCTTTTTTCCCAAAATTAGCAAACTGCTGTTATATCTACTCTGATAATTATGTTATTGTGACTAATGGGTAGTAATTATGTGCATCAAATAGTGTATGGAGGCAGGTGACATGTATCTAGTCTCCACATGGATCAGTAACCCTGCTATTGTTGTGATAGATACGTACGTGTATGTATGTGTATATGTATATATGTATGTATGTGTATGTATGTGTGTATATCTATATGTGTGTATTTATATATATGTATATATATATATATGTATGTATGTGTGTGTATATATATGTGTGTGTATTGTATATGTAATATATTATATAGATATGTGGGGGGGCTACCAAATAAAACTGTTTTGTTAGTAATAAAAATAAGGGCCAGGAAAAACCTGTAACCCTATCGTTATTATTGACCGATTACTGATAACTTTGTGCCAATATAAGTGTGTGGTAAAATGTTTGTGGACTCCTCTTAGCACATACAAGAATTGTAAGTGTTATACAAAAAATAATCCAAACAAATAACAGATTTGCATGCCTATATAGTGACCAATGATTTGAATTGATAACCCTTTGTGTCAGTGTATGTTTATGTATATGTGTGTATGTATGTATGTATGTATGTATGTATGTATGTATGTATGTATGTATGTATGTATGTATGTATGTATGTATGTGTATGTATGTGTGTGTATGTATGCATATCTATACGTATGTTTGCTTGCATTTTTCCTTGTTCCCATGTGTTAGAATGTAACATTTTATTAACATTACCTCATAAGTGTAGAACATTTTTTTAATTAGTTACTTGTTCCTCTATTACTTAGTACCATTTATTAATAAAATTAATGTACAAAATACTATAGCCAGCTTGAAAAATGGTGAATGTATTGATATTGAATTCATGTGCATTTATGTGTTAAAACGGAGGGGACACGGGTTAGAAACGATACTTATGATGTTACTTATAATTATACTTATACATGTTTTGTGTTCATATGCAAAAACTGAATAAAAATGTTTGTTTTGTTTTTTAATTATGTTTGTCAGTGAGGCCATGGGTGGGATCAGACAGCAGCCCAGCAAGTGTTTCTAAATTGGGACACACCTGTGAATTCTGTGACACTGTTTGGTTGGGTGGTGGTTGAAAACTTAGTTGCACACGGTTTGCCCACATAGTATATGTAGAATTTATGCAGCCTGTTTATTAGAGGTCACATCCTCACTGTTCTGTCTGTGCTGTTGTAGCCCAGAAATTGTAGAGAGTTATAAAGGTAAAGGTGTCCCATCACCTATAAGGTCATAGGGGAGCGAGGTGTCAGAGACCTCACTTTTCTAGGGGCCAGCATATTGAGGGTGGTGCCGATCTCCTCTCCCTCACTATTTTACCTTCCCTGACCCTACAGAGGCAGGTACCCATTTACAACTTGGGGAACTGTACTGAAACTAAGGTGCGCAAATGGTCACCCATCCAACTGGTAACCATGCTCATGCTGCTTAACCTTGGTTGAGGGAAAGTGAGTGCTCAACCAGAGCTATCCCGTCCCCACAGTACAGAGTTGTGCAAGATCTAAATATCTCTACTCTGTTACAATTGCTTTCTTGTTTTTTTGTTTACATTCTTATATCAATTGTTTTGCTATTACTGGCATTACTTACATGTCATGTTCCCAAGATCAGGATTTCATGTTTAAGGCCTAGATCAATTGTAAGCATATACTAAATTGAAACACACACTTACAAGATCAGGATTTTATGTTTAAGGCCTAGATCACTTGTAAGCAAATATTAAATTGAAACACACACTTACAATATCAGGATTTCATGTTTAAGGCCTAGATCACTTGTAAGCATATACTAAATTGAAACACACACTTACAAGAGCAGGATTTTTTTACCTGTCCTCTTCGACTGGTTTTGGTGTGGATATTGGTGTTTGTTGCTGTTAGTGGTTGTTGATAACTAATACTTGTTGTTATTGTTATTGTTATTGTTTGGGTTTGTGAGTTTGATTGGTTGTGGGATATTTGTTTTGTGTGTTTTTATTTGCTTGTTTTCTTGTCTGTTTGTTTTTTCTCCCTTTTCCTCCCTTCTTTCCCATCACTTTTATTATTTTTGTTATTGCTGTAATGCAACAGTTAGTGGCGGTGATGTTTCTCATTTTCAGCAATATTATTGAGTTGTTTGTTAAATTTTGTCTGTTTGTTATTGAATAGATGACCTGACCTAAAGAAAAAAACACACCACAACTGGAGCACAAACGCATGTGAGCCCATGGGGAGGGGAGAGGAAGGATGTCACTGCTGACAGTATTGTCATTGCTAACGGCAATGATATCCCAGAATTGTCATTTTTTATGTGTTTTTATTGTTATTTTTTTAAGTATTCACGTGAAAAATGCTGTTTTGTGTGTATTCGTTTTCATTTAAGTGTGTGTGTGTGTGTGTGTGTGTGTGTGTGTGTTGTGTGTGTGTGTGTGTGTGTGTGTGTGTGTGTGTGTGTGTGTGTGTAAATTTCAGTGTACTGCTTTTTTCAGTTCTTTTTCTTTCTCACTGGTTTTTGCAATTATATTGTAGTTATATGTTACTGATTAAGCTGTTTTTGCTCTTAGATAGATGGCTTGATGAATAAAAGCAAATGCATTGCTTATTCAATGTACCACATAAAAATAAACAAAAAGTAAACATTGAGCTGACTTCATACACACACAAGTGCGCGAACAGGCACACAGGCAACCTCCTACTTGTGCGCATACACACACACTCATGTACACACACATGCACGCACGCACGCGCGCGCGCACGCTCAGGCACGTGTATACACAGACATGTACTCACTGCCCTTATATGAGCCAGGTCATCGTTGATGGATTCCTAGCTGACAATCTGAGCAGAGGGGCCTGAAGTCGCAACACAGTCTGACACTAGCTTCATTTCACAGACAGACACACAGACCTAGCGAATGACAAATGGTTTGTTGTGCAAGCAGTTTTAAGTCTCTGAAGTTTCAATTTTTTTAA
>CM054164.1:19222924-19227924 GCA_028751875.1 Rapana venosa
ATCAACGGCACCCAGCGAAAAAAAACCAAAGAATTTAAATACCTTTCAGCCTCTTCACTGAAGAGGGAAAATTGGACAGAGAGATAAGAAACAAGATGCAGAAACGAACGCAGTCAGTACCAACCGACCCCCTTCTAAAAATTCCGCATCCCAATGACACCAAGGCAAAACTCATCAACGCCACTTCGTTCCAACACTCACATACCATTGTCAGACATTGGCCCTAACAAAAGCCTTAGAAAAGAAAATTGGACTGTGAAATGCGCTGCCTGAGAAAAGCTGTCAAAAAGACCAGACCGAAAAAGATCAAGAAAGAGTTTATAGAGACATGGGGACTAACACAATTCCCACCATAGGACAAAAAAGGGATCAGGGGGTTTTGGGTTTCCCTCAACTAGAATGCCTCCCAACCAAACCAGCCTACGGGCATACACCACCAAAATACAATGGCGGAAAGCCAGAGGTAACCAAGGAGACGATGGAGCGACTCTGTGGCTGACACCCTGAGCCCATGACCTGTCACTACATCAAGCCTCCCGCCTTGCCTCAGACAGACGTCTGCGTCTCCCCGCCACGCCGAAGGGCACCAGCGGAAGATGAAAGAAGAAGAAGAAGTCTTTGTTTCTGTGTCTGTATGGTTGTCTGTCTCTCTCTCCTCGCGTCACCGTCTGTTTGTCTGTCTCTGTCTGTCTGTGTCTCTCTATGTTTCTCTCTATCTTCTGTATTTCTCTCTTTTTCCGTTTTGTGTTTGTCATTCTGTGTGTGTGTGTGTGTGTGTGTGTGTGTGTTGTGTGTGTGTGTGTGTGCAGGTATGTGTGTGTGTGTGTGTGTGTGTGTGTATGGGCGTGCACGCGCGTGTGTAAGTCTCTCTCTTCTTTCTCTCCCCTTGTCTGCCTTTCTTTCTGTCTCTGTCTGTTTCACTTTTCCTCTGTCTGTCTGTCTATGTCTGTCTGTTTGTCTATGTCTGTCTGTCTGTCTCTCCTGCGTCAGCATCTGTCTGTATGTCTATGTCTGTCTGTCTGTGTCTATGTTTCTCCTCTCTCTCTTTTTCTGTCTGTGATTGTCAGTCTGTCTGTCTGTATCTCTCTCTGTGTCATGGTGTGTGGAAGGACGTGTGATAAAGGAGCTGTGCAAATTGTTTATAATGATCACCATTAGTTTCATAGTCACGTAAAGGCAGTGCTTCTTTCCAATGATGGTGTAAAATTGAAACTTCAGAGACTTAAAACTGCTTGCACAACAAACCATTTGTCATTCGCTAGGTCTGTGTGTCTGTGTGTCTGTCTGTGAAATGAAGCTAGTGTCAGACTCTGTTGCAACTTCAGGCCCCTCTGCTCAGATTGTCAGCTAGGAATCCATCAACGATGACCTGGCTCATATAACGGCAGTGAGTACATGTCTGTGTATACACGTGCCTGAGCGTGCGCGCGCGTGTGCGTGCGTGTGTGTACATGAGTGTGTGTGTATGCGCACAAGTACGAGGTTGCGTGTGTGCCTGTTCGCGCACTTGTGTGTGTATGAAGTCAGCTTAATGTTTTCTTTTTGTTTATTTTTATGTGGTACATTGAATAAGCAATGCATTTGCCATCTATCTAAGAGCAAAAACAGCTTAATCAGTAACATATAACTACAATATAATTGCAAAAACCAGTGAGAAAGAAAAAGAACTGAAAAAAGCAGTACACTGCCACACACACACACACACACACACACACACACCACACACACACACACACACACACACACACACACACTTACATGAAAACGAATACACACAAAACAGCATTTTTCACCTGAATACTTAAAAAATAACAATAAAAACACAAAAAAAATGACAATTCTGGGAATTCATTGCCGTTAGCAATGACAATACTGTCAGCAGTGATATCCTTCCTCTCCCCTCCCCATACATGGGCTCACATGCCTTGTGCTCCAGTTGTGGTGTGTTTTTTTTCTTTAGGTCAGGTCATCTATTCAATAACAAAACAGACAAAATTTAACAAACAACTCAATAATATTGCTGAAAATGAGAAACACCACCGCCACTAACTGTTGCAATACAGCAATAACAAAAATAATAAAAGTGATGGGAAAGAAGGGAGGAAAAGGGAGAAAAAACAAACAGACAAGAAAACAAGCAAATAAAAACACACAAAACAAATATCCCACAACCAATCAAACTCACAAACCAAAATAATAACAATAACAACAAGTATTAGTTATCAACAACCACTAACAGCAACAAACATCAATATCCACACCAAAACCAGTCGAAGAGGACAGGTACAAAAATCCTGCTCTTGTAAGTGTGTGTTTCAATTTAGTATATGCTTACAAGTGATCTAGGCCTTAAACATGAAATCCTGATCTTGTAAGTGTGTGTTTCAATTTAATATATGCTTACAAGTGATCTAGGCCTTAAACATGAAATCCTGATCTTGGGAACATGACATGTAAGTAATGCCAGTAATAGCAAAACAATTGATATAAGAATGTAAAAAAACAACAACAAGAAAGCAATTGTAACAGAGTAGAGATATTTAGATCTTGCACAACTCTGTACTGTGGGGACGGGATAGCTCTGGTTGAGCACTCACTTTCCCCCAACCAAGGTTAAGCAGCATGAGCATGGTTACCAGTTGGATGGGTGACCATTTGCGCACCTTAGTTTCAGTACAGTTCCCCAAGTTGTAAATGGGTACCTGCCTCTGTAGGGTCAGGGAAGGTAAAATAGTGAGGGAGGGGAGATCGGCACCACCCTCAATATGCTGGCCCCTAGAAAAGTGAGGTCTCTGACACCTCGCTCCCCTATGACCTTATAGGTGATGGGACACCTTTACCTTTATAACTCTCTACAATTTCTGGGCTACAACAGCACAGACAGAACAGTGAGGATGTGACCTCTAATAAACAGGCTGCATAAATTCTACATATACTACGTGGGCAAACCCTGTGCAACTAAGTTTTCAACCACCACCCAACCAAACAGTGTCACAGAATTCACAGGTGTGTCCCAATTTAGAAACACGTTGCTGGGCTGCTGTCTGATCCCATCCATGGCCTCACTGACAAACATAATTAAAAAACAAAACAAACATTTTAATTCAATTTTTGCATATGAACACAAAACATGTATAAGTTGAACATCATAAGTATCGTTTCTAACCCGTGTCCCCACCGTTTTAACACATAAATGCACATGAATTCAATATCAATACATTCACCATTTTTCAAGCTGGCTATAGTATTTTGTACATTAATTTTATTAATAAATGGTACTAAGTAATAGAGGAACAAGTAACTAATTAAAAACATGTTCTACACTTATGAGGTAATGTTAATAAAATGTTACATTCTAACACATGGGAACAGGGAAAAATGCAAGCAAACATACGTATAGATATGCATACATACACATACATACATACATACATACATACATACATACATACATACATACATACATACATAAACATAAACATACACTGACACAAAGGGTTATCAATTCAAATCAATGGTCACTATATAGGCATGCAAATCTGTTATTTGTTTGGATTATTTATTGTATAGCACTTACAATTCTTCTATGTGCTAAGAGGAGTCCACAAACATTTTACCACACACTTATATTGGCACAAAGTTATCAGTTTCAGTCAAAAATTAACATAGGATTACAGAGTTTTCCTTGCCCTTATTTTTATTACTATCAACATTTATTTTTGGTAGACACATATCTATATATATATATATGTACATATACACATACACACACATATATATATATATATATTACTATCAACATTTATTTTTGGTAGACCATATCTATATATATATATATGTACATATACACATACACACACATATATATATATATATAATAATATTATAATATATTATATATATAATATATATATATATATATATAAAATATAATATAATATATATATACACAAAATACATATATATATATATACATATATATAAATACACAATATTAGATATAAACACATACATACCATACTATTACATATACACATACATAAATTAGGGGCCCCCCCCTTTCCCCCCCCAAAATTTCGGGGCCCCCCCCAAAAAAAATTTTTTGGGGGAAAAAAAAAAATTTTTAAAAAAAAGGGGGGGCCAAAACCACGGAAAAAAAAACCCCCCCCAAAAAACCCTTAAAAACCCCCCGGGCCCCCCCTTTAAAAAAACCCCCAAAAAAAAAAACCCAAAAAAAAAATTTTTTTTTTGGGGGGGGGTTTCCTTTTGGGGAAAAAATATTTTAAAAATTAAAAAAAAAAAAATTTTTAATTTTTTAAAAAAAAAAAAATTTTTTTTTTTTTTAAAAAATTTTTTTTTTAAAAAAAAAAAAATTAAAAAAAAACCCTTTTTTTTTTTTTTTTAAAAAAAAAAAAAAAAAAAAAAAAATAAAAAAAAATAAAAAATAAAAAAAAATTAAAAAAATTTAAAAAATTTAAAAAAAAAAAAAAAAAAAAATTTTAAAATAAACAAAAAAAAACCATAAAACTTTTTTTTTAAATTTAAAAAAAAAAAAAATTTTTTAAAAACCCCCAAACATTTTTTTTAAAAAAAAAAAAAATTTAAAAAAAAAAAGGGGGGAAAAGTTTTTTTTTTTTTTTAATAAATTTTTTTTGGGGAAAAAAATTTTTTAAAAAAAATTTTAAATTTTCCAATTCCAAAAAATTTTAAAAATTTACCCCCCTTTTTTTTAAAAATTATCTTTTTTAAAAAATTAAAAAATTAAAAAATTTTATTTTTTAATTTTTTTTTAATTTTTAATTTTTTTTTAAAAAAAATTTTTTTTTTAAAATTTAACCCAAATAAAAAAAAAAAATTTTATAAAAAAAAATTTTAAAAAAATTTTTTAAAAATTAATAAAAAAAAATTTAAAAAAAAAAAATAACAAAACCATACACATTTTTAATAAAAAATAAAATTTAAAAAATTTTTGGGGTTTAAAAATTTCCCGGGTCCCCTTT
>CM054164.1:19232924-19235424 GCA_028751875.1 Rapana venosa
TTTCCCAAAACCCAAAAATTTTTTTTTTTAAAAAAAAAAATTTTTTTGGTTCCCCCCCCTTTTTCCCAAAAAAAAACAAAATAAATTTTTAAAAAAAAAAAAAATTTAAACCCCCCCAAATTTTAAAAAAAAAAGAAAAATTTTTTTTTAAAAAAAAAATTGGAACAATTTTTCCTTTTTTTTTTTTAAAAAATTTTTAAAAAAAAAAAAAAAAATTTTTTTTTAAAAAAAAAAATTTTTTTTTTTTTTAAAAAAAAAATTTCCCAAAAACCCCCCCAAAAAAAAAAATTTTTTCCCTTTAAAATTTTTTAAATTTTTTAAAAAACATAAAATTTTTTTTAAAAATTTTTTTTAAAAAAAAAAAAAAAAACCCAAAAATTTTAATTTTTTTTTTCCGACCTGGAAAAAAAATTTTTTTTAAAAAAAACCAAAAAAAATTTTTTTTTTTTAAAAAAAAATTTTAAAATTTCTCCTTTGCCAAAAATTAAAATTAAAAATATTGGGGGCCCTTAAACCCCCTTTTTAAAAAAATTTTTTTTGTTTTTTTTAAAATTTCCCCCCCTTTTAAAAAATTTTTAAAAAAAAAAACCCTTTTTTTTTCCTTTGGAAAAAAAAAAATTTTTTTTTAAAATTTTTTAACCCTTTTTTTTAAAAAAATTTTTTAAAAAATTATTTTTTTTTTAAAAAAACCCCCCTTTTTTTTTTCCCTTTAAAAAAAAATTTTTTTTTTTTTTTTGGCCCCCTTTTTTTTTAAAAAAAAATTATTTAAAAAGGGTTTAAAAAACCCTTTTTTTTTTTTTAAAAAAAAAATTTTTTTTTCCCTTTTTCCCTTTTTTTAAAAAACCTTTTAAATTTTTTTAAAAAAAATTTTTTAAAATTTTTTTTTTTTTTTCCCTTTTTTTTAAAAAAAAACCCCCTTTTTTTTTTTCCCCCCCCCCTTTTTTTTTTTTAAAAAAAACCTTTTTTTAAATTTTTTCCCAAAAAAAATTTTTTTTTTCCCCCTTTTTTTTTTTAAAAAAAAAAAAATTTATAAAAAAAAACAAAACCCCAAAAAATTTTTTTAAAAAATTTTCCTTTTTAAAAAAAAACCCCAAAATTTTTTTCCCCCTTTTTAAATTTTTTTTTTTTTTTTTCAAAATTTTTTTTGGTTTTATTAAAATTTTTTTTTTTTTTTTTTTTTTAAAAAAAAAAAACCCAAAAAAAAAAAAAAATTTTTTTTTTTTTAAATTTTTTTCCCTTCCCCTTTTAAAAAAAAAAAAAACCCAAAAATTTTCAAAAAACCAATTTTAAAAAAAATTTTTTTTTTCCCCCCTTTTAAAAAAAAATTTTTTAAAATTTTCCCAAACTTTTTTTTTCAAAAAAAAAAAAAAAAAACCCCCTCAAGGGAAAAAAAAAGGGGAAAAAAAAAACCCAAAATTTTTAAAATTTTTTAAACAAAGGTTTAAAAAAATTTTAAAACCCCAAAAAAAAAAAATTTTTTTTTTTTAAAAAAAATTTTTTTTTTTTTTTTTAACCGATTTTTTCCCCCCTTTTTTTAAAAAAAAAAAAAAAAAATTTTAAAATTTTTTTTTTCCCCTTTTAAAAAGGAAAAAAAACCCCCCATTTGGGAAAAAAAAAATTTTAAAAAAAAACCCCAAAATTTTAAAAAAAAAAAGGGAAAAATTTCAAAAAATTTTTTTAAAAAAAAAAAAAAGGAAAAAAATTTTAAAAAAAAAAAGAACCCAAAAAAAAAATTTTTTTTTTAAAAATTTTTTTTTTAAAAAAAAAAAAAAATTTTTTTTTAAAGGGCCCCAAAAAAAGGGGGAAAAAAATTTTTTTTTCCCCTTTCCCCCAAAAAATTTTTTTTAAAAAAATTTTTCCAAAAATTTAAAAAAAAACCCCCCAAAAAGGGGAAAACCAAAAAAAACCCCCCCAAAAAAAACCCTTTGGGGGTTTTCCCCAAATTTTAAAAAACCTTTAAAAACCCCCTTTTTTTTTAAAAAAAAATTTTTTTAAAAAAAAAAAAAAAATTTTTTTTTTTTCCCCCCCCGGGGGAAAAAAAACCCCTTTTTAAAAAAAAAAAAACCCCCCCCCCCCCAGATGGGCGCCCCCATTTTTTTTTTTTTCCCCCCCGGGGGGAAAAAAAATTTTAAAAAATTTTAAAAAAAATTTTTTCCCAAAAAACCAAAAAAAAAAAAAAAAGGGGGAAAAATTTTTTTTGGGGGAAAAAAAACCCCCAAAAAAAACCCTTAAAAAAGGGGAAAAAAAAATAAAATAAAAAAAAATTTTTTAATTTTCCCCCCGGGGCCCCCCCCCCCCTTTTAAAAAACCCTTTTTTTTCCCCTTTTTTTTTCCCAAACCCCCTTTTCAATTTTTTCCCCCCCCAAAACCCCTTTTTCCCCCCCTTTTTTTTTTTTTTGGGGTTTTTTTTTTTTTTTTAAAAAAAAAACCCCCCTTTTTAACCCAAAAAAAAAAAAAACCCCCCCTTAAATTTTTTTTCGTTTGGAAAAAATTTTTTCCC
>CM054164.1:19237924-19240222 GCA_028751875.1 Rapana venosa
CCCCCAAAAATTTTTTTTTAAAAAGGGGAAAAAAACCCCCCCCCCGGGGGAAAAAAGGGGGCCCCCCAACCCGGGGCCCCCAAAATTTTCCCCCAAAAAAAAAAACCCCGGGTTTCCCCCCACCCGGGCCCCGGAAAAGGGCCCCCCAAAAAAATGGTTTCCCCCAAAAAAAAAAAAGGGGGTTTTCCCCCCAAAAAAAAAAAAAAAAAAGGTGGAAAAAAAACCCTTAAGGAAGAAAAAAGGGGGGGAAAAAAAAAAAAACCCCCCAAAAAGGGGAAAAGGGGAATGACAGAGGCAAAAGAGAAATGGATCGGTGAACAGTGCCAAGACATTGAAGAGAACATCAAGAAAAACAATAGCAAGAAAGCATATCAGCTGGTGAAAGACCTGACTAGCACAAAACAGGGAAAGGCTAACACATCCAAGACAAAATGGGAAGTGTCTCACTGACGACCAGGATATTCTGAACAGATGGACAGAATACTGCTCCGACCTGTATAACTATAGAACCGCAGGAGATCCAGAAGTCCTTAATGTACCCGCAAGCAAAGACACAGACAGTCACCCTATCCTCCGAGAAGAAGTGGAAACAGCAGTCAGATCGCTGAAAAAGGGGAAGTCAGCAGGGGCTGACAACATTCCAGCTGAGTTGGTTCAAGCTGGAGGGGAAGCCATGATCACGCCCTACTAAGAATCTGCAACAAGATCTGGCAGACAGGAAAATGGCCAACACCATGGACACAGTCACTCACATCACCCTCCCCAGAAAGGAAATCTACAACAATGCCATAATTACCGCACAATCAGCCTCATATGCCACCCAAGCAAGGTCATGCTGCAGATAATATTGAATAGACTGAAGCCACAAACAGAGACCATCATTGCTGAGGAACAAGCAGGTTTCAGAGCAGGGGCGCAGCACAACAGAACAGATATTCAACCTCAAATACTATGTGAGCGGTACCTTCAATATCAACAAGACCTTTACCACGTATTTATCGATTTTAAGAAGGCATTTGACAGGGTGTGGCATGCAGCTTTGTGGGCAACCATGAATTTGTACAGCATCAATGCAAACCTGATCAGAGTCATCAAACAGCTGTACAGCGAGGCCACCAGTGCAGTGTACTACAACAACAACATTGGAGAATGGTTTCGAACAACAGTTGGATTAAGGCAGGGCTGTCTACTCTCACCCACTCTTTTCAACATCTTCCTTGAGAGAATCATGGCTGATGCACTGGAACATCATGAAGGATCAGTCAGCATTGGTGGCAGAACGATCACAAATCTCCGCTTCGCAGATGACATTGATGGAATAGCAGGATCAGAAAAAGAGCTTGCCAGCCTAACAGAACACTTGAATAAGGCCTCCAAAAATATTGGCATGGAAATCAGTGCAGAGAAGACCAAACTGATGATATAACACCAACGGCATTAAGCACTGATATCAGGGTTAATGCACCAGAAGCTGGGAAACAGTTCAAAGCTTCAAGTACCTGGGAGCCATTGTATCAGACCAGGGATCCAAGCCAGAAGTAGTATGCAGGATCTGCACAGACAATAACAGCTTTGTCAAACCTAAACACCATCTGGAGAGATAAAAATATCTCACTTATCTCCAAGATCAGACTAATGCGCTCCCTTGTTCATATCCATATTTCTGTATGCCTGTAAATCATGGACCCTGACTGCAGATTTGGAGAGAAGAGTACAGGCGGTGGAGATGAGATGCTTTCGGAGACTCCTTGGCATCTCCTACAAAGACCACATAAGCAACGAAAGCGTGCATAACAGAATCCAGCAAACCATTGGACCCTATGAGAACCTTCTAACGATCGTGAAAAAACGTAAACTTAAATGGTATGGGCATGTCACAAGATCCAAAGGACTTGCAAAGACAGTTTTACAAGGCACTGTCCAAGGAGGAAGAAGAAGAGGCAGACCAAGGAACAGCTGGGAGGATAACATCATCGAATGGACAGGCCTAGTCAAGTCAAGTCAAGTCAAAAACACTTTAATCATCCCATGAAGGGCAATTACAATACTGACAGGCAGATTGATACACATCAAATATATCAAAGACACAAAAGCTATATTTCATATTGGTTTTCAAATAAAATGTCACAAACACACACACACACCAACACACACGCGTGCATGTGCACACACACACAAACACCCGCACGCACGCACACACATCAATTGTGAACACAGTTTTAAACCCATTGACTAGAAGACATAAAAACTTATTTTTATACGCACGCATATACGCAGCACGTACACACGCACGTACGT
>CM054164.1:19240722-19268550 GCA_028751875.1 Rapana venosa
AAAGCATGCTCGCGCGCGCGCGCGCGCGCACACACACACACACAATTTTTTTTAAAAGGAATTATCAATCACTGAGTTTTGACATCAATCTGTTACTTAGAGCTTGCACGCATCTCTCTTTGAAATAGCTGTCTATATTTGCTCTGAATTTGATTGGAACAGTGTTGCCATTTTTTAGTTTTGCAAAGATCTTTCCCTGGGATGACCAGGTTGCCAATGATGCACTGTGTCTGTATGCTTGCTGCAGGAGTCTGTAATTGGCAGGGGTCAGATCCTCCCCCACAAACACGCCCTTATGTTTCAGCTTTCTGCGATCCTTCAGCACACTGTCTTTTAATTTTCGAGACTGGAATCGTACAATAATGGGGCGTGGCTTTCCCCTTGTAGTAGTAGCTCTGTGCACCACCTCTAGATCGTCCTCCGTTGTTGATACCCTGATTAGTTCTGTAAATATCTTTGCAACAGGCTTTTGCACAGTCCGCACTAGTCTCCCCGCCTTCTCCTTTACATTATATACTCTAACATTCCATCGGCGATCGTACTGTTGTAAGTGATTTTGATAGCTCTCAAATTTATGTAGTTTTTCTTCTTGCTCTTTTATCTGCTCTTTGAGTTTACAGTTCTCTTTTTTTTTTAATTCTGTCCATTTCGTTACTGACTTCAAACCACACACTTTCTATTTTGTCCATTCTTGTTTCTAATTTATTTGCTATCTTGTTGACCTCAGATCTAAGCTGCTGAATATCGTCCTTTGTAGCCAGACTGTCAAAACGTTTCATAATATCGGCTAAGGTGATTTTTTCTGACATTGTGTCACAGTTTATTTCCCCACTCTCTTCGAAAAAACTTTCTTCTTCTTCCTGAAACAGTCGGACAGCTGATGAAACAGGTTTTTTTTCTTCTCAGGTGGTAGCTTGTAGTGCTGAGTCACTGGAAGATGATGCAGTCTGTTTACGTGTTTGCGAAGGTGTAAAATATTGAGAGATGGTAGATTAGGACATGGCCATACACAATACAATGCTAATATTAATACTCACTCAGAGCCATGAGTGCACCGTCATTTCATCATAGACTTTCGGGGGAAAAAAGAAACAGACTAGTAAAAAACACCTGCGCTGCGCACACAGAGCACACAACCTTGCAGAGAATACGCCCTATACACAGAAGTTCATCTCACAATGAAACATTTCCCACTGCAGCAGCTGACAGCAAGGAGGAACGGTTTACATCACACATCCCTCAATGAAAAGCGTGCAAATCTTGCTCCCTTCCAAGTCCTATACTGCACTGCCCTTTGCCTGAAGATCACGGTGACATGGCTGGTTTTACATAACTGACACTCTGAGAGAAAAAGTTGGGAAAAAAATCACTGAAATGAAGAAATTATTCAAAAATACACCACTATATTCAGAGTAACTTAAGCAAGAGCATTAAACATTTCACTGCACAAATTAACGCTCATTAACTGGTTAATTAAACAAATTAGACAGAGCTCCTGACATTGTCAACTGGTCACCGGATTGAGCAGAGCTCCTGACAAACATAATTGATGCTCAAGCCACCATCCCCATCCAATTGCTACCCACGTCCCAACACAGCCTTACTGGCTCCCAATTCATGGCAATCCAAATTAGATATATTCATCCCACTTCTGACGCCATTTGTAACAGAGTGGACATTTTCAATGTCCCATCTCTGCACAATGCCACAGGTACAAGGCACAGTCTCACAGATAAGATGTGGCCTCTAAAGAGAGACTACATAAATTCTACATCTTACCTGTTTGGATGTGATGATGACTTTCCCACTACGTCTAAAGAAAATCCACAAGCCGAACAACATCAGGATCAAATTTGACCTCGGGGAAGTGAAAAAACCCAGAGGTTTTAAAAAAAATTTTTAAGAAAGGATAGGGAAAATTTCAGCACTCACTGTGATAGACTCGACATAGATACACGGGCGAATGGGTTTCAATACAGCAGTGACTAAAAAAAGCAAGCGAGTTTTTTTTGGAAAAACACCGCCCATCAAAAAAACCAGGGGGTCACCCCTTTAACATCCCAACTATCCCGGCAACATAAAAGAGTTGAAAAAAAAAGAAAATGAAAAAAAAAAAAGGCAGAACAAAAATGGGGGCGGTCAACAAAAAATCAGGAAGCCCCATAAACAAGGCAAAAGAGAAAGGATGGGTTGAACAGTGCCAAGACATTGAAGAGAAAATCAAGAAAAACAATAGAAAAGAAGCAAAATCAGTGGTAAAAAGACCGACTACCCAAAAAAACGGGGAAAAGGTTAACAACCCAAAGACAAAAAGGAATGTTTTAAATGACGACCAGGAAAATTTGAACAGATGGACAGAAAAATGCTCCGCCCTGAAATAATTTTGGAAACCGCGGGAAGATCCAGAAGCCTTTGTACCCGAAAGCAAAAAAAAAGACAGTCACCCTACCCCTCCGAGAAAGAAGTGGAAACAGCGTCGGGATCGCTAAAAAAGGGGGAAAGTCAGCGGGGGCTACAACTTTTCCAGCTGAGTTGGTTTCAAGCTGGAGGGGAAGCCATGATCAGCGCCCTACAAGAATCTGAAACAAGACTGGCAGACGGGGGAAAATGGAAAACCCCTTTGGACCAGTCACTCATCACCCCACCCCCCCCAAAAAAGGGAAATCTACAACAAGGGCATAATTACCGCACAATCACCTTTCATAGGCCCCCCAAGCAAGGTCATGCTGCAGATAATTTAAATTAGATAAAAGCCAAAAACAGAAAAACCATCATTGCTGAGGAAAAAAGCAGGTTTCAGAGCAGGGCGCAGCACAACAGAACAGATTTTCAACCTCAGAAACTATGTGAGGGGTCCCTTTTCAATATCAACAAGGCCTTTACCCCGTATTTTTCGATTTTAAGAAGGATTTGACAAGGGGGTGGGATGCAGCTTTGGGGGCAACCCTGATTTTTTACAGCATCAATGCCCAAAACCCGATCAGAGTCATCCCAAAAAGCTGTTTCAGGGGAGGCCACCAGTTCGTGTACTCAACAAAAAACATTGGAGAAAGGTTTTTGAACAACCTTGGATTTTAAAGGGAGGGGGGTTTCTCTACCCACTCTTTTCAACAAACTTCCTTTAGAGAATCATGGCTGATGCACGGAACATCATGAAGGGGGTCAGTCAGCATTGGTGGCAGAACGAAACAAATTCCTTTCCCCTTCGCAAAATGACATTGATTGGGGAAAAGCAGGGTTTAGAAAAAAAGCTTTCCAGTAACAGAAAACTTGAATAAGGATCCAAAAAAATATTTGGGATGGAAAAAACAGTGCCGAGAAGACCCCAAATGATGGCTAATAACACCAACGGCTTTAGCCCCTGGGTATCGGGGTTAAAAGGGCCCGGGAACGGGGAAAAAGTTTAAAGCTTCAAGTAAACCCGGGAGCCATTGTATCAGGGCCAGGATCCCAAACCAGAAGTAAATATGCAGGGCTGCCCGACAAACACTTTGTCAAAAATAAAAAAACCCTCTTGGGGAGTTTTTAAAAATCTCACTTTTCTCCAAGATCAGACTAATTCGCTCCCTTGCATATCCATATTCTGTATGCCTTAAAACATGGACCCTGACTGCAGATTTGGAGAGAAGGTACAAGGGGGTGGAGATGAGATGCTTTCGGGGAATCCCCTTTGGGATCCTACAAAAACCCCATAAGCAACAAAGCGTGCATTCCCCGAAAACCAGCAAACCATTTTTACCCTATGAGAACCTTTTAACGTCGTGGAAAAAAAAGAAAATTAAAGGAATGGGGATGTCAAAGATCCAAAGGGCTTGCAAAAACAGTTTTTTCAAGGCACTGTCCAAGGGGGAAGAAGAAGAGGCAGGGGCCAAGGAACAAACGGGAGGGTAACATCATCGAATGGGCAGGCCCCGTCAAGTCAAGTCAAATCAAAAACACTTTTTAAACATCCCATGAAAAGGGGAATTTCAATACTGACAGGCAGATTGATAAATCAAAATAAACAAAGACACAAAAAAAACTATTTTTCATAATTTGGTTTTTAAAAAAAAATGTCACAAAAACCCCACCACACACCAACACACACGCGTGCATGTGCACACAACACAAACACCCGCACGCACGCACACACATCAATTGTGAACACAGTTTTAAACCCATTGACTAGAAGACATAAAAACTTATTTTTACGCACCATATACGCAGCACGTACACACGCACGTACTGTGTGTGCGAACACGCACACGCACACCATACACCAATATATAAATTTTCAATGTTTTAAGACTGTTGACTAGAAGACGACTTATTTCACACACCCACGCACCCCCCCCCCCCCCACACACACACATAATTATGTATTGACTACACTCGAAAATGACAATCAGGCAAGTAATTCAGAGAAATGTAAAAACTAGGTAGTCAACATCATTGTGAATTCAGAATTCGAATGCTTACTGGCACAAAAAATTCTTTTTTCTGTTAGTTTTTGCTGATGGGACACTGAAAACGGCGTTCCGAAGGCAACATTTGAAATTCTGGAAAAAAAGCATGGGAGGGATCAGCCAAAATGGCTGTGGCTTTGCGTACAAGCTGCTGATTGCAAAAACGACATGAGATCTCTTTGTTCTTTTCCAATTATTTTTGAGCAGATTTTACAATTCTCTGCAGGCCGTTCTTGTTTTTAACACTAAGGTTATTGTACCAACAAATGAAAGCAAAACTTAGAACACTCTTATGTAAGATTTTAAAAAACAAGGAAAGAATCTTTTTGTCTACAAAAAATGAGTTCATTTTCCCTCAGAAAATACAGACGTTGTTGTCCCTTTTGACAAAGCGTCAGTGTTAACGTCCCATTTTAAACTTGTGGTCAAAAACATTTCCCAGATTTTATATTTCAAAACGTTTTCAACTTCTTGATTATGGATAATAATATTCTTAGAGTATGCCCTGATCTTCTGGTCGATAGGCAGGTCTTTAGTTTTAGAAACATTTAGCTCCAGATAGGCATCGTCACCCAGTGTACGAACTCGGTGAGGGCTGGAACTGGTCTAAGACTGACCCGGGATAAGAGAGATAACAGAGCACTATCGTCTGCGAACTTTACCAGAAAGGATTTCCATAGTTGCTTCTGCAATCATCTGTGTATAGAAATACAGAAGTGGTGAGAGGACGCAACCCTGCGGAGACCAGTGCAGGTAAATCTAACCGAAGAAGATATTTGTTGGCCAAAACACGTGTGGTCTGTTTGGATTAAAAATTCAATCAGCCAACGAACAAGTGGATTGTTAAAACTTTCAAATTGAAATTATTTTGTTAACCAGAATTGGGGTGCATTGTATTGAAAGCTAAAACTAAAGTTTCAGCGAACATTTTCTGGCATGAGAGTCAGGTGTTTCCAAGTGGCTTTTACACTTGTCAAAATGAATTTTTGGCATCTTTGAACACCTTTCAGACCTGTAGCAATTGCAGTGGGTCAAGGTCTTTCTCTTCAAAAGAATAAGAGATTTTTACGATCTTTTCTAGCGTTTTCATCAAAAGAGATGTGACACCAAGGTCTAAAATCGTAGGCCGAGAAGGATTGGGTTTCTTTGAAGGGGATTGGGAAATTTTCAATAACTGGAATCTGAAAGTATCCATGAGGCCTGGAACAGTGTTGAAGCACTGAAAGCTCATTTAGCGCAAATTCAGGGTTCTTCCACATATACCATCTGGTCAGGAGATTTGTTAATATTTATTGCCTTTAAGTGCTTACAGATAATTTCTTCATCAACAATGACGCTATTCTCAGAAACTAGGGATTGCTTCAGATCATTTATTTCATCTATGGTGCTATGTGGATCGGTGGTCTAGAGGTAACGCGCCTGTCTAGAAAGCGAAAAGTCCGGGTCTGAAGTGTGCGGCGGTTCGTACCCCGTTTGGACCGGAAATTTTTCCCCCATCCATTAGACCATGAGTGGGGGTCGGGCGCTAGTCTTTCGGATGAGACGAAAAACCCGAGGTCCCGTGTGTTACACGTAATTATTTAGCGCACGTAAAAAAACCACAGGCAACAAGAGAGTTTTTCCGGGCAAAATTCTTAGAAAAAAAGCCACTTGATAGGGAAACAATACAGTGGAGCACAAAAAAAAAGAAGAAAAAAAAGGGTGAAAGGGTGGCGCAGCGCTAAGTGGCGACGCGTTCTCCCGCTCTCCCCGGGGAGAGCAGCCCGAATTTCTCGGAGAGAAATCTGCCATGACTTAAAGTGGTATGAAATAAAATCTGAGCGCTTTGATTTGTTGCTTTACAAGATTCAGCGCTATATAAATTTCATACATTATTATTATTATTATTATTATCTGAGAAATCATGCTTTTCAAAGCGAGTACAAAATGCGGTTAGATGGTCTGGTAAGTTATCACATACTCCCTGCAAACTGATCTTTGACCTATGTTGGACACCTACCATATTTACTGCAGACATATTTTTGATACCCTGCCATGCAGCACGAAAATTGTTCCCCGCAAACTTGTCTTCTATCTTATTTTTATATATACGTCTGGCCCGTGCAACAGCAGCTTTGACTTCTTTATTTACTTCCTTCTTTTGTTGTTCTGTGCCTGTGTAAAATACTACTTTCTTTTGTTTAAAACACGTTTCAGATCCTTTGTAACCCAAGGTTGTTATTGGGGTAAATGGTTATCTCCTTAGTTGGAATGACACAACTAACACAAATGAAATATAAGAACAAATAACATCAGTGAGCTCATTCAGATCTGAAACACATTATAAAAATACCCCAGTCAGTGCAATCAAAGCACCCTTGCAGACTAGCTATACTATCAGCAGTCCATTTTTTGTGGTCTGACTATGGGCTGAAGGCGCTGAAACATGACTGGTACATGGGTGCAAGAAGAACGCAGTTGTGGTCGACGATCCCGGGAGGCAAAGGCAACAAATCTATAGGCCCCTGCAAAGTCCCATAGCACAAGTCTAGGGTCTAGTTTCCTCGTGTAGGACAGGTCACATACTGTTCATAGTTCTTCAGTAGTTTAGTAAGGGAACAGTTATTGAAATCACCCAGGATAAACTTAAGGGCATCAGGGGATATAGAATGGAGCACATGGAGGTGATCTAATATATGTTCAGTTGCTCTAGCCACTTTTGCTTTGGGGTGGATGTAAACTAAAGTAAAAAATAGTTGCGGGAATTCCTGTGGTAAGTAAAAAGGCCGTAGCGAAATAGAGAGCAGTTCAATGTCCTCCACGGATAGCGTAGTTCTAATTTTAACATCACCACACCAACCCTCCTTGATGTAGAAGCACAAACCTCCGCCATGTGCCTTCCCGTTGCGTGTGGGTCTCTATCAAGCCGAATGGGTTGACCAAAGCCATCTATAGAGAGGTCCTAGTTCGGTACAGCGGGACTCAGCCAGGTTTCGGTAAAGGCAAGAATTCCGGCTTTGTTATACTGATGTAGGTAGTTGATGTTAGCTTGAAGCTCGTTGGTTTTGGAGCATAGGGACTGGACATTGGACAGGAGCACGGTTGGTAGCGGAGTTTTCCGATTATTCAAATTTTTGAGTCTTTGTCTCACACCACCTTTCCTTCCTCGCTTTCTTTTCTTAATGTTCTTCCAAGTTTTATCGTTGTTATTTGCTGATGGTAGAATATCACATGGAAAGGTGTAGTCTTGGCCTTCTGCTAACACACCGGCTGATTTCCTCAGGCTAAGAAGAAATTCTCGAGTGTACAACTGGCCATGGCTGTTGTGGTTAGGCGCACCTTGCACACAATCAAATGACGCTATGAGAAAGCAGACTAAAAGAGTAAATATAAATGATCTTCCCAGCATTTTTTGCTGTTATTACTGACACACCAGACACCAGACACAACTCTGCAGAACTTTGAGCTGATAGACACACAATATAATGAAAACAAGAAAAAAAAATATCGCCTGTCAGTAGAGAGTGTCGCCACTCGGCAGCGCCACCACAATCTGCTACCCCTACCACCTCCCAATTGATGTAGCTTGAAGCTCGTGGGTTTTGGAGCGTAGGGACTGAACATTGGACAGGAGCATGGTTGGTAGCGGAGTTTCCGATTATTCAATTTTGAGTCTTTGTCTCACACCACCTTTCCTTCCTTGCTTTCTTTCTTAATGTTCTTCCAAGTTTCGGGCCTAGAATCAACAAAACCCTGGGGAAAGGCAGAACAGAGAGGGGAATGGGGGAATGGTTTTTGAGTCTTTGAGGGTGTCCCCACGGTCGTCAGACTACGGGCAGATAGATAGAAGATAGACAGACCCGTTTGGTGAAGTGTAAAAGTGTGTCCCCATTTAGAAAACACAACACTGCCAAACGGACATGATTGCAGGGGAGGTATCTAATTACCGCCCATCACATCCACCACGTTTTAAAAAGAACTTGGGGGCCCCTGATTTGAACATCAAATAATTTATGCTGGGCAGCGAGCCCCGGTTGTGCCTCGGGATGCGGTACAACGGATGTGGCAGGGCGGTAATAAGATTACCTCCATGCCATCAGAGTCTTGTTGCGTCACGTGTTTCTAAATCGGGACACACTGCAAATTGTGCACACTCTGTTATTGGGTGGTGTTGAAAACAACCATTGCATGCACTTAGGCCCCGGTGCTAAAATGTAGAATTTAAGCACTGTTCTTAGTCTGTTCTTTCCCTGATGACCCTCATGGAAAGGGCGATTGAGGTCAAAAGGACTTGTATCTTTGCTTCATTGACTATTCTAAGGCATTTAACAAAGTAAAAACATTCCGATCTGTTCAACGTTTTACTAAAAAAATAACTGTGATGGAAAAGATCTTAGAGTGATCAGAAACTTGTACTGGAACAAGAAGCGCAATAAGAGTTGATAATGACTGCAGTGAGTACAGACCGATCTGTAGGGGAGTGAGGCAGGGCTGCGTGTTTTTTCTCTAGAACCTCTTCAAAATCTACAGCGAAATGATTCTATGGAACATAGAGCAGCATGAATGTGTCAAAAAAGGAGGTCACAACATAAACAATCTAAGATATGCGGATGAAAACAGTGCTAAGAAAAACTACAAAATATCCTTAACAACAGTCCCCCAATCGAAAGTGAAAACAAAGGACTCCAACTGAATGCAAAGAAGACTGAGTGCATGGTAATCTCAAAACAGTCAGACATGCCTGTATGTAACTTTTATGCAAAGGGGAAAAATAAAACAAGTTTGCACCTTTAAAATACTTGGGCTTCAGAATAAATCCAGACGCCAGATGTGACACGAAATAAGAAGAGAATCGCTTTGTCTAAAGACACATTCACCAAGATGAAGCCCACTTTACCAACAGATATATAAGACTCAGCACCAAGATCAACACTCTGAAAGCCTACATATGGTCCATCTTCTGTACGGATGTGAATGCTGGACACTGACAAAGACCTCGAAGGAAGACTTGAAGCAGCAGAAATGTGGTATAAACAAAGAATTATTTAGATATCATGGACTGAAAAGAAGTCAAACAAAGAAGTAATGGAAATGGGTGGGACAAAAGATCTCTACTCAATACCATCAGAAAAGACAACTACAATTTTTGGGCACATAAACAGAGCTGATGGAATAGAAAGCAAATATTGTGTGGAAAGATTTGTGGTACCAAAGATAGAGGAAGACAATGCACAAAATACAGAAGTCTGAATAGCTACGCAACAAGGAAAAAATCCCCAACAATGAATCATCAGGAGAACTGACAACAGAGAGGAATGGAAGGCCATGATCGCCGATGTCCCGCAACAGACCTGGCACATGAAAAAAAAAGTTCTTAGAGGCCACTTCTACCAAGTGTTCACATCTACTCGGAAACTTCCTGCTATATTTCTTCATTCTTCTCTTACAAAAATTTCCCCAACATTTGCTCTAGACTGAATCAGACTTCTTCCAACCTGTGTCTCCTGATCCCAATACACTGGCGTTCCCTCTCATTTTCTTTCATCCAACAATGAGAATGAAATAAAGATAATTCTGAAAGAAATGACAATAAAATCATTTTGATCTTGATCCTATACCTGCTTCTCTTCTTACTCAGTGCATTTCACAGCTCATACCCAATATCACGACAATAGTAAACTCATTGCTTCTCTCAGGAATTTTTCCATCAGCTCTCAAAACTGCTATAGTCACACCTCTACTCAAAAAGCACGACCACTACCCTAACATTCTGAAGAATTACAGACCTGTTTCTAGCCTACCTTTTATCTCTAAAGTCCTTAAAAAAGTTGTTTTGAAACAACACAACACAGCCATCTTCATTCCAACAATCTCCTTTTCAGTCTGCCTATCATGCCAACCACAGCACTGAGACCACCGTAGTCCACACCTTAAACACGCTTCTGCATGCTTCTGACTCAGGAAAAATCTCCCTTCTCACTCTTCTCGACTTATCTGCAGTCTTCGACACTATAGACCACTCAATTCTTCTCTACCGTCTCCAAAACACGTTTGATAATAAAGACACAGCTCTCACCTGGTTCAGTTCATGCCTTACAGACACACAATTACAGTAAATAAGATTTAAACAACCAACACATGCCAAACTGTAATGTGGAGTCCCACAGGGGTCAGTTCTCGGCCCTGTTCTTTTCACTCTCTACACTGGCCCACTTTCACATATAATAAACCGTTGTCAAATCAGCCATCATTTTTATGCAGACGACTCTCAGATTCTTAGCAGTGAAACTCCCCCAAATCTGCCTTCTCTTTTGACAAATAAGTCCTACTGCCTTCAAGATATCAAAAACTCCAAATAGAGAACAAGTTACAGCTCAATGCAGGTAAAACTGAGGCAATGCTTATAGGATCAAACACAAAGTCTCTTCCTTCACAACAGCTTCAATAGAATTCGGCAATACGTCTGTCCCTCAAAATAACCTTGTAAAGAAAATTAGAAGAGTAAAGAATTCTGATCCCAAGGCATACTGGAAGATAATTAACGGGACAAAAGTAGAGAAAGATATACCAGTTACACCCATATCATGTCAGGCATTTATGGAACATTTTGTAAAGATATACTCAGAAGCAGAAGAGACCGAAGAAAGCTGCAGTATTGACGAGGATAACGCACGCCATTGTAAACCAAGAGCTAAATTTACCCTTTACTGAAGAGGAGGTACAGAATGCAATCACTAAACTAAAATTAAATAAAACATGTTGTTATGATCATGTCACTAATGAATTTTTTTAAAAGGCGTGGTCAACTAGGTTACTTGGTATATTTACTAAGTTGTTTAATGTCATCCTTTGCTCTTTGGAAAATCTCCAAATGCCTGGTCCATGGGAACTATTAAGCCAGTTTTCAAGCATAACGGAAGTTCAGAGGATCCTAATAATTATAGAGGAATAACTATCTTAAGGTGCTTCGGAAAATTATTTACTTCTGTAATTAACAACCGACTAACAAAATATTTCGATGAATGCAAGACTATGGACAAGAACAGGCAGGTTTTAGAGCGGGATTTTCCACCACTGATCACTTGTTTGCACTTCATTGCATGATTGATGTGTTTCTTGCCAAGAAAAACAACTTTATTGCCTTTTTGTAGATTTTCTGTGGCGGAAGCTGTTCGATCATGGGGTGAATGGAAACATATTAATGGTTATCAAAGATATCTACTCTAAAGCTAAATCATGTGTTAGTGGAGGTGATGAGTGTTCTGACTTTTTTCAAACCTCAACTGGGGTTCGTCAGGGTGAAAACTTGTCACGTTACTCTTTGCCTTGTACTTGAATGATATGCAGTCCTACATTATGGAAAAAATAAACGGTTTATCAACAATGGCAAAGGAAGCCAGGAAACTAGGGTGGGAAAGAGAAAAGGAGGATCTTTTGCTGAAATTTTTTTTGTTATTGTATGCAGATGATACGGCAATTTGTGCTGAATCAAAAGAAGACTTGCAGAAAGCTATCGATGCAATGTGTAACTATTGTCATAAGTGGAAACTTAATATAAATGTAGAAAAAACAAAAGTTTTGTTTTTTTCAAGAGGTAAAATCAAGAAAATGCCTTGTTTTACATGTGGTGGTAAAGAAATTAAAGTGGTTTTTTCATTTTAAATGTGGCACAAAAACACTTATATGATCAAGCATGTCGTAGTATATGTTTTCTCTGCTAAAAAAATGCAGAAGACTTTTTCTTCCCATTGTTATACAGATTGAATTATTTAACAGAGTAGTAGTTCCAATTTTGCGTTATGGATGTGAGGTCTGGACTCCATCAATGTGTGAATTAGCTTCAAAATTACAACTTAAGTTCTCCAAATAATTCTTAAACTGGGAAAATCTACTCCAAGTAAAATGGTTTATGGGGAACTGGGACAGTTTCCTGTGGAAATAACAGCTAAAGTAAGGATGCTTTGCTTTTGGTTTTAGCTTGTTGATATCGAAGTGAGCCTAAGTTTTCTAACATTGTTTATGAGTTGCTACATGACGGTTTCAGTCTAGCGTTAACATCGCACAGACACGAAGTTTTCCAGGAGCAGACATAGGGAGTGATCATGATCTTGTGATGATGACTTTCCGACTACGTCTAAAGAAAATCCACAAGCGGAACAACATCAGGATCAAATTTGACCTCGAGAAGCTGAAGGACCCAGAGGTATTAGAAATTTTTCAAGCAAGGATAGGTGGAAAGTTTGCAGCACTCACTGTGATAGACTCAGACATAGATACACTGACGAATAGTTTCAATACAGCAGTGACTGAAACAGCAAACGAGCTTCTTGGCAAACGCCGACCAGTCAAAAAACCATGGGTCACACCTAACATCCTACAACTATGCGACAAGCGTAGAGAGTTGAAGAAAAAGAAAAATGAAACAAAAGAAAGAGCAGAACAATATAGGGCAGTCAACAAAAGAATCAGGAAGTCCATGACGGAGGCAAAAGAGAAATGGATCGGTGAACAGTGCCAAGACATTGAAGAGAACATCAAGAAAAGCAATAGCAAGAAAGCATATCAGCTGGTGAAAGACTGACTAGCACGAAACAGAGAAAAGGTTTAACAATCCAAGACAAAAATGGGAAGTGTCTCACTGACGACCAGGATATTCTGAACAGATGGACAGAATACTGCTCCGACCTGTATAACTATAGAACCGCAGGAGATCCAGAAGTCCTTAATGTACCCGAAAGCAAAGACACAGACAGTCACCCTATCCTCCGAGAAGAAGTGGAAACAGCAGTCAGATCGCTGAAAAAGGGGAAATCAGCAGGGGCTGACAACATTCAGCTGAGTTGGTCCAAGCTGGAGGGGAAGCCATGATCAGCGCCCTACTAAGAATCTGCAAACAAGATCTGGCAGACAGGAAAATGGCCAACACCATGGACGCAGTCGCTCATCATCACCCTCCCCAAGAAAGGAAATCTACAACAATGCCATAATTACCGCACAATCAGCCTCATATGTCACCCAAGCAAGGTCATGCTGCAGATAATATTGAATAGACTGAAGCCACAAGCAGAGACCATCATTGCTGAGGAACAAGCAGGTTTCCGAGCAGGGCGCAGCACAACAGAACAGATATTCAACCTCAGAATACTATGTGAGCGGTACGTTCAACATCAACAAGACCTATACCACGTATTTATCGATTTTAAGAAGGCATTTGACAGGGTGTGGCATGCAGCTTTGTGGGCAACCATGAACTTGTACAGCATCAATGCAAACCTGATCAGAGTCATCAAACAGCTGTACAGGGAGGCCACCAGTGCAGTGTACTACAACAACAACATTGGAGAATGGTTTCGAACAACAGTTGGGAGTAAGGCAGGGCTGTCTACTCTCACCCACACTTTTCAACATCTTCCTTGAGAGAATCATGGCTGATGCACTGGAACATCATGAAGGATCAGTCAGCATTGGTGGCAGAACGATCACAAACCTCCGCTTCGCAGATGACATTGATGGAATAGCAGGATCAGAAAAAGAGCTTGCCAGCCTAACAGAACACTTGGATAAGGCCTCCAAAACATACGGCATGGAAATCAGTGCAGAGAAGACCAAACTGATGACTAATAACACCAACGGCATTAGCACTGATATCAGGGTTAATGACCAGAAGCTGGAAACAGTTCAAGCTTCAAGTACCTGGGAGCCATTGTATCCGACCAGGGATCCAAGCCAGAAGTAGTATGCAGGACTGCACAGACAATAACAGCTTTGTCAAAACTAAACACCATCTGGAGAGATAAGAATATCTCACTTATCTCCAAGATCAGACTAATGCGCTCCCTTGTCATATCCATATTTCTGTATGCCTGTGAATCATGGACCCTGACTGCAGATTTGGAGAGGAGAGTACAGGCAGTGGAGATGAGATGCTTTCGGAGACTCCTTGGCATCTCCTACAAAGACCACATAAGCAACGAAAGCGTGCATAACAGAATCCAGCAAACCATTGGACCCTATGAGAACCTTCTAACGATCGTGAAAAAGCGTAAACTTAAGTGGTATGGGCATGTCACAAGATCCCAAGGAATTACAAAGACAGTTTTGCAAGGCACTGTCCAAGGAGGAAGAAGAAGAGGCAGACCAAGGAAGAGCTGGGAGGATAACATCAGTGAATGGACAGGCCTAGAACTCAACAAAACCCTGAGAAAGGCAGAACAGAGAGAAGAATGGAGGGAACTGGTTGCTGAGTCTTTGAGGGTGCCCCCACGGTCGTCAGACTACGGGACAGATAGATAGACATGATATGTATATCGTTAATGCCCACAAATCTTCTTATTTAGCTAACCTAGAACGTATATTAAATAAAATCGAGTTAAGTGGCATTTGGCAGAATCAGTTTGATCTCAATGTTTAATCTGAATGGTTTAAAGCCAAAGTTACAGTAGTTTACAAGATCAGTATTTGCAACAATGGTTTTCTCATGTAGATAACAACGACATATTTCTTAATTATAGACTATTTAAAAAGTGTTTCTGCTTTGAAGATTATCTGATGATTCTTCCTCATAATTTGTCATTAACTTTTATTCATTTTCGAACGTTAAATCACAGACTTCCGATCCAAATTGGCAGAATAAGAAATGTTCCTAGAGCAGAGAGCGTCTGTGATAAATGTGGTGAAAACGAGATAGGTGATGAGTTCCATTATCTATTCAAATGTCATTTCTTTGTGCAGCTAAGAAAGTAAACAAATTTATCCCAATATATTTTGAGGAAACCCAACATGTTATGAAGTTCATGAATTGTTTTAGTTCAATAAAAACATTAATTGATTTTTCTTTTTGATGACCCAGGTGCTCATTTTATTACATGTTATGGGATTAGTTAAGTTTCCTTTGTGGATTATAGATTTGATAATGGGCCATGCAATTGTGTGTGACACACTTCAGCACCCCCAAGTGTGGTCGTGTATGTATGTCGTGTCGTGTCCGACATGTTTTGTGTGCTTGTGTAGTGCCTGTTTCTGTTGTGTACTGGTTGTGCCTATTTTCTAGCTAGGGAGGTACAACTCACATTGTTTGCAGTTTGCCTCACGAAAAATTTTTTGGTATTTTCATTTGAATTGTTTCCTGGCGTTTAGTTTGGAAATGCTTCCTGTGTGCATGGGTGCAACAAGTGTGTGTGTGAGGGTGGGGGGCTTCTTGGGTTTGTTGATGTTCCATCATGGCGTGCGTCTATTCTGCGTGTGTGTGGGTGTGTGTTCCTGTGTGTGCTTGTGTGATGCCTCTTGCCTCTTCGATGGTGTGTGCTGGCTTGGAAGGGAGGGAGGGGGGGGGGGGGTGGGAAGTGGGGGCGGGGGAGGGAAGAGGGGGGGTGGGGGGGGAAGGAGGAGTGGGGGGCGGGTGGTGTGGGGGGGGTGGGAGGGGGGGGGGGGGGAGGGTAGGGGGGGGTGGGAGGGGGTGGGTGGGGGGGGGGGGAAGTGGGGGGGTGGGGGCGGGGGGGGAGGGGGGGGGGAAAGGGGGGCGGGGGGATGGCGGGGGGGAGAGGGGGGGGGATGGGAGTGGCGGGGGAAAGGACGGGGGGGGGTGGGGGGAGGGCGGCGGGAGGGGGGGTGGGGGGGGGAGGGAAGGGGGGGGGGGAAGGGGGGAGGGGGCGGATGGGGGAGGTGGGGGAGGGGCGGCGGGGGGGCGGGCGGTGGGGGGGGAGGGGACGGTGATGGTGTGAGAGAGTGAGTGGTGCTGGTGGTGGACGGGGAATGGTATTGTTCTGGGTCATCTTGTTAGTTTGACTTTGATTTCCTGTGTTGTGTGATTGCTTTTTCATTATCATGTCCAGACTATTTGTCTGCTTTTTTGTGGTGCGTCTTTGGTGCGTTTGTGAGTTATTTTTCACACGCCACATCCATAAAGTTGTGGTTTTGTTAAATTTCATGTACCCCTTGGGGGTATTTTCTTGAAATAAAATCTGGAATCTTGAATTATCTCTGCAGTGAATTATTCTAGGGTAGTTATGATATTCACTTCATTAAAAAAATCATCACTCCCAATAATTGCCAGTCGATGCTACTATCATTGTGGGAATTGTTACAGTTCGAAAATATCTGGTCCACTGATTGAACATCCAAACTCTCTCATTCTCCTCACATCTGGAACTATTTGCAATTATCTTCTGGCTGGTCTGCACAGCAATCATCTGTCCACTCTCTTCAGTATACCAACTCTGGGAGCTCGACTAGTCCACAGAAAGAAAAAAATCTGAGCACATAACTACTCTCTTGCCGATCTCTCCACTGGCTGCGCTGTTGCCACAGAGGTAAACTATAAGATCTGTACCCTCTGTCCCAAATGTCTCTGAACAAAAACACTTTCCTTACCTTGTGAATGTCTTCGACTTGTATCACTCCTTGTCGTTCCCTCTGTCTCTGTGAAGATACTTGCGCTTTAAGAATTACCTTGATTCACCAGTCCACTGTTGGCTATTTCTCTGTTTCTGGTCCATTGAACTGGAAACAACCTCCCCCTCTCTCGTCCACCCAAATCCTCTTATGATGCTTTTAAACTCGGCCTAAAGACAATTTATTTTCTAACCTAAGATTCTCTTCTCTTGTTCATCTCATTTCTGTCCCTGCCCTCAACAACCACAATCCCCCCCCCCCCCATTCACCCTGCCGTGTGTGCGACTTTGTGTGTGTGTGTGTGTGTGTGTGTGTGTGAGGGGTTTGTGATGGTGTGTGTACTGTGTGTGTGTGTGTGTGTGTTGGGGGGGGGGGGGGGGCGCACCGCACGCAGCTTTGTGTGTTTACATTTGAATTGTAAAATCTATTCATTGTAGGCCTGTGTGTGATTTACATTTGAATTTGTAAATATCTTATTATTGTAACTGACTGCATGGGAAAGACTAGGTGAATGAAAGCGCATTTGATTTGTTTTTTTTTGCAAGCTATAGCGCTGTATAAATTTCATGTATTATTATTATTTTTTTAATTTTTGTATTACTACTTTCTCTGACTGTGCCTGTCCTAGTGCACAATCGTACACAGTTAAGCAGATCAAATATCTCCGCCCTGTTACACTTATCAGAAATGACACAAAAAGTCCACATAAACAACAATTTAAAATACTAAATGTGTGTTCTGTTTATTTCCTTGTTATGCTTGAGTGGTTGTGTGTGCTAATAATAATAACATTGATAATAATGATAATAATAATAATGATGTATGGAAATTTTTATAGCGCTGAATCTTGTAAAGAACAAATCAAAGCATGGCTATGTAGGAAAAGTGAAGGAGGCTGCTTGTTGCAGTTCGTATGTTAGGTGAGAAAAGATAAAAGGATATATAGAAAGATAATGTAAACTGCAACGAAACATAAGAAAGAAAAAGTAGACAGAAAAAAGAAAGACAGTCAGGATGTCAGACAAAACAATAACTGACAAGTAGGCATGGGCACAGAAATAAACATACTGCCAGAGACAGATATAAACAGAAAATTAATCTTTTTGTTTTCATTCTCGTAGCTGTGCTGATGTGTGCTGATGTATGTCTTGTGCTGAAATTAGCAGAACCAGTGTTACAGTTATGTCAGCTGTGTATACCTGACCTACCTCTTTCTTTCCACAGCACACTGCCCCCACCTGTGACACTCCAACACCAGCATTTTCTCTTTGCCAGCCAAAGTTTATGATAGCCACAATGCTTATTGATTGTTTGTCTGGTTTTAGCTCAGAGGCCATCAACAGCAACCCTGGGCCATAAACCAGACAACACCATAAAATGATTGAGAAGTTGAGAATGATTTCTGAGCACAGAGAGGACTGACAGGACAGACAGACTTGTATTAGAGCAACAAAGACACCTGACTGTAAGGTACAGGATTAGTGTGTTGGCCAAAGCGGTCTGTAGGTAGGGGGCCGACAGGGAACATTTTCAGGTCAAGCTGGCAAAAGAAGAAAGTGCATGGAGGGCAGTTCCTTCCTCATTCTGGCAGCAAGTGCCAGAGGTCCTCCATGCAAGATCTGCAGCAGTTGTAAAAATAGGGACTGTTTTAAACAACAGTGAAAACAACAATGTAACACAAGCAACATCAACAACACAACACCAACATCAACAACAACAGTGATAACATCAACAACAACAACATAACAACAACATCAACTACAACAGTGATAACAACATCAACAACAACATAACGGCAACATCAACAACAGTGATAACAACACCACCAACAACAGCAACAACAACAGCCACTAAGCCCTGCTTTCTTTCTTTGTATGCCTCTCTCTCTCTCTCTCTCTCTCTCTCTCTCTCTCTCTCAAGTTCCCAATGAGAGACAAGTTCCCAATGAATCATTCCAGAAATGCCGAAAAGCCAGGTGTCCCAATCCCAAGAATAGATTTGTTCAAATCTAGCTTACTTTACTCAGCCCTGTGCTGTGGAACTCGCTTCCTAGACAACTCCAATCATTAACAATCTTCAAAAGTCATTTTTTTCATCCACTTGATGCATCAAAAATAAAAATCCACAATTGATCTGTTGGAAACAAAGTAAACATATCCTCCCTTGCATTATACCAAATTATCCTCTCTCTCTCTCTCTCTCTCCTCTCTCTCTCTTCTCTCTCTCTCTCTCTCTCTCTCTCTCTCTCTGTAACTGACATTAGTGAGCTTGCTTTGAATTGTAGTGTGTGGTGTGTGTGTGTGTGTGTGTGCCCCTGCTTGTTTTGATTTTGTTAACAATGAACTTGTCTGAGTTTTCCCCCCTTAAAATGAAGTTTGGTTGTATTTTGTTGTTAATGCAGAATGGTATGGATTGTTAATTTGCAATGTTCTGTTGGACAATTTCATTACTTCGTGGACTTTTGTATCAATTCTAATAATGTGTATATAGGATTGCGCATGCATGAATATGTGTGTGGTGTGTGTATGTGTGTGTATGTGTGTATGTGTGTGTCAGTGAGTAGTAATGAGCGCCCATTCACAGTGTGCGCAGATGAGAGCGGAAAGAAAGCAGTTCTGTGTGTTTATTGTTGAAATAGCTGATGTTAGATTGGTCATTTTTCTTGATGCTTTGTGGCTTGCTGTCTTCGTACATCAAATAATGTTTATTTCCTGGTTTTGTCTGTACAAATGTATGGTTATGATATTTTGATAATTATGACATGTGTCTATTATCTTGTATGTGAGGAAATGTCTTGCGAATGGATATGTATCCAGGATGTGTGTGTGTGTGTGTGTGTGTGTGTGTGTGTGTGTGTGTGTGTGTGTGTGTGTGTGTGTGTGTGTGTGTGTGTGTATTATGTGTGTGTGAGTGTGTATGTGTGAGAGAGTGTTGTGTGTGTGTGTGTGTGTGTGCATGCGTGGCTATACGTGCGTAAGTGTGTGTGTATGTGTGTGTATGTGTATGTGTGTGTGTGTGTGCGCGCGCCGCGCACGCTTGTATTTAGTCTGGACTTTTGGGGGGTTGTTGTTTGTTTAGGGGAGGGGGTGTTGGGAAGGGAGTGTTTTGTGGGTTTTTTTTTTCTTGTTTTAATTGGTTTTGTTTATTCATTTGATTTTTCGATTTCTTGATTTTTCACTAATTGAATGGGAGTTTGAGTGAAATATTTCATTGTTATTTGAAATGATCTTGTTTTGTTAATTAATTGATTTATAATTATGTGTAACAAGTATGTGTAACATTTGACAATGTGTAGATGTTTATCTTTATGACTTATTAAGTTTGGTTGTGTTATTTTTCTTGGCTCTGTTGTTGTTGTTGTTCTTGTTGTTGTTTGTCTGTTTTTCTCTTTTTTATCATCTTTGTTGGTTTGGTTTTTTCCTTCTCTTTTGTTTTTTGTTTGTTTTGGTTAAGGTTTTTTGGGGGTGGGGTGGGGTATTTTTATGGTTTTCTTTATTTTCTTGCTTTGGGGGTAGGGGGGGGTTGTTGGGGGGGAGCTGTTTTGAAAAGGGTTATTTCCCCTTGTTTTTATTGTGAGACTGTATAAGTATTGGGTTATTATTATTAAGATGTATCCCTAACGGGCGGGGACTGGATGTAAAAAAGCACATGTGTGCTTATTCATTATCCTCGAAATAAAAGAATTTGTCATTGTCATTGTCATTATCTCTCTCTCTAACTCTCTCTCTCTCGCTTTGGGGGGACAGTGGTTAGAACATTGGCTAGCAATCTGAAAACCCGGGTTTGAATCCCGTTCGAGGGGACTTTTACCCGTAGAGTTAACATCAGTGCAGACTCCACTCTCCCCCAAAGTCCTTCGGATGGGACTAATAAACCAACGCCCTGTGTGTGAAAGCATAAAGAACATCTTGGCACACCATAAATCCTGTTCTGCTATTCGAAAAAGTAGGCTATTGTTTGCCGTTGGGAACAGATGACATTTCCAAAACCGCATACACACCGGGACTGGATGTAAAAAAGCTCATGAGTGCTTATTCCATTATCCTCGATATAAATGAATAAAAGAATAAAATCCCCCCCCCTCTCTCTCTCTTGAACACACACACAACACGCACACGCGCGCACACACACACACACACACAACACACACACACACACACACACACACACACACACACACACACACACACACACACACACACACACGTAATATGAAAATTTAGAGAAACAATTTCTGACATAAGGAAATGTACCGTTACCGTTGTACCGATGGACCGTTGTACGTACTGTTTACCAGATTACTGATCCTGATGATGCTGTTAACTATTGGGTAAATCTGTATGGCTACGTTTTTGAGAGAGACAATCCTTTTGTGAAAATAAGAGGAAATCATTGTCCTAGATCTGCCTGGCTTACAAAAGAAATCGAACACGAAATGTGGATTACAGATTCTTTGCTAAGAGCAAAACAAAATAAACGCAATCAGCAACGAAACAGATAAACACTATACAAGGCGCAGCAAAAAAGAAATAATTTCAAACATTGATGTGTTTTACGCAGAAACCAAAATTGATTTTGAAAGCTACTATTTCTTTAACAAATAAGAAATCAAGCTCTAGTTTTCAGAAAACAATAAAGGAAATATCACCAGAAATATGAAACTCTCGTTTTACAAACATTGTTACCAGCATAATTACAAAAGATCAAACAAACAAAATAAAGATCTAAAACAATTTGAACAGTATTTTGCTTTAAAAATACTGCTTTCAGATTTGTTATACCACCAGTGACAATTTAGGAAGTTTTTAAGAGATTGATGAAAATAACCCCATACACACGCCAACCAGTGGTTATTCCATTATTCTTGAAACAAAAGAATGAAAAAGAAGAATCAGGATCAAAGGATCTTGATGGTATTGAGAGCAAAACATTCAAAACTAATGTAGTTGCTCTTACAGACACTCCAACATAATGAATATGTGCTGAGAAAAGATGTTATCCCCTGAAGTTTAAACAGAAAAAGTTATACCCTTTTAGAAATCAGGTGACTTGGCTAATCCATCTTATGGCAGACCAATTTCTATACTACTTGTTATATCTAAAGCACTTGAAAGACATATTCAAACTGATGTATACTCCAATCTTTAGAGTTACAGCCTTATTCATGAAAACCAATCAGATTTTCGATAACACTATTCCTGTCATACCACTTGCATAGCTCATAGAAAACTATTCTTATCATACTACACTTGCATAGCTCATAGAAAACTATTCTTATCATACTACACTTATATAGCTCATAGAAAACTATTCTTATCATACTACACTTACATAGCTCATAGAAAACTATTCTTATCATACTACACTTATATAGCTCATAGAAAACTATTCTTATCATACTACACTTATATAGCTCATAGAAAACTATTCCTGTTATACTACAAATACATAGCTCATAGAAAACTATTCTTATCATACTACACTTATATAGCTCATAGAAAACTATTCTTATCATACTACACTTACATAGCTCATAGAAAACTATTCTTATCATACTACACTTATATAGCTCATAGAAAACTATTCTTATCATACTACACTTATATAGCTCATAGAAAACTATTCCTGTTATACTACAAATACATAGCTCATAGAAAACTATTCTTATCATACTACACTTATATAGCTCATAGAAAACTATTCTTATCGTACTACACTTATATAGCTCATAGAAAACTATTCCTGTCATACTACACTTATATAACTCATAGAAAACTATTTTTATCATACTACACTTATATAGCTCATAGAAAACTATTCTTATCGTACTACACTTACATACTCATAGAAAACTATTCCTGTGATACTACACTTGCATAGCTCATAGAAAACTATTCCTGTTATACTACACTTATATAGCTCATAGAAAACTATTCCTGTTACACTACACTTATATAGCTCATAGAAAACTATTCCTGTTAATCTACACTTACATAGCTCATAGAAAACTATTCTTAGCATACTACACTTACATAGCTCATAGAAAACTATTCTTAGCATACTACACTTATATAGCTCATAGAAAACTATTCTTATCGTACTACACTTACATAGCTCATAGAAAACTATTCCTGTTATACTACAAATACATAGCTCATAGAAAACTATTCTTAGCATACTACACTTATACAGCTCATAGAAAACCATTCCTGTCATACTACACTTACATAGTTAATAGAAAACTATTCCTGTTATACTACACTTATATAACTCAAAGAAAACTATTTTTATCATACTACACTTATATAGCTCATAGAAAACTATTCTTATCGTACTACACTTACATACTCATAGAAAACTATTCCTGTGATACTACACTTGCATAGCTCATAGAAAACTATTCCTGTTATACTACACTTATATAGCTCATAGAAAACTATTCCTGTTACACTACACTTATATAGCTCATAGAAAACTATTCCTGTTAATCTACACTTACATAGCTCATAGAAAACTATTCTTAGCATACTACACTTACATAGCTCATAGAAAACTATTCTTAGCATACTACACTTATATAGCTCATAGAAAACTATTCTTATCGTACTACACTTACATAGCTCATAGAAAACTATTCCTGTTATACTACAAATACATAGCTCATAGAAAACTATTCTTAGCATACTACACTTATATAGCTCATAGAAAACTATTCCTGTTATTCTACACTTACATAGCTCATAGAAAACTATTCTTATCATACTACACTTACATAGCTCATAGAAAACTATTCTTATCATACTACACTTATATAGCTCATAGAAAACTATTCCTGTTATTCTACACTTACATAGCTCATAGAAAACTATTCCTGTTATACTACACTTACATAGCTCATAGAAATCTATTCCTGTTATTCTACACTTACATAGCTCATAGAAAACTATTCTTAGCATACTACACTTATATAGCTCATAGAAAACTATTCTTATCTTACTACACTTATATAGCTCATAGAAAACTATTCTTATCATACTACACTTACATAGCTCATAGAAAACTATTCCTGTTATTCTACACTTACATAGCTCATAGAAAACTATTCTTAGCATACTACACTTACATAGCTCATAGAAAACTATTTCTGTTACACTACACTTATATAGCTCATAGAAAACTATTCCTGTTAATCTACACTTACATAGCTCATAGAAAACTATTCTTAGCATACTACACTTACATAGCTCATAGAAAACTATTCTTAGCATACTACACTTATATAGCTCATAGAAAACTATTCTTATCGTACTACACTTACATAGCTCATAGAAAACTATTCCTGTTATACTACAAATACATAGCTCATAGAAAACTATTCTTAGCATACTACACTTATATAGCTCATAGAAAACTATTCCTGTTATTCTACACTTACATAGCTCATAGAAAACTATTCTTATCATACTACACTTACATAGCTCATAGAAAACTATTCTTATCATACTACACTTATATAGCTCATAGAAAACTATTCCTGTTATTCTACACTTACATAGCTCATAGAAAACTATTCCTGTTATACTACACTTACATAGCTCATAGAAATCTATTCCTGTTATTCTACACTTACATAGCTCATAGAAAACTATTCTTAGCATACTACACTTATATAGCTCATAGAAAACTATTCTTATCTTACTACACTTATATAGCTCATAGAAAACTATTCTTATCATACTACACTTACATAGCTCATAGAAAACTATTCCTGTTATTCTACACTTACATAGCTCATAGAAAACTATTCTTAGCATACTACACTTACATAGCTCATAGAAAACTATTTCTGTTATACTACACTTACATAGCTCATAGAAAACTATTCTTAGCATACTACACTTATATAGCTCATAGAAAACTATTCCTGTTATACTACACTTACATAGCTCATAGCAAACTATTCCTGTTATACTACACTTATATAGCTCATAGCAAACTATTCTTAACATACTACACTCACAATGTATTATAGTCAGACCACATAAGTAAAATAGGAAAGCACACTTTCACAAGCATGTACTAGTTTAGGGCAATTAAGATTTTCCTTCATATTAATGCGAGAAAACTAGTTTTTGAGGCGAATATTAATTTTTATCTCTCATCATCAATGTTTCTATTTTGTGGAACCACACCAATAAAAGTAACTTAAAGCACCTAAGTCGTCTACATAAAAGACCTGTAAAACTTATAAAAAATCAAATTATAATACAATAATCAGAATTAATTACAAAGACTTAGACATTATACCATTCAAAACCGACTAGCTGAAATAAATTCTGACGTATGAATAACATTGTTTATGGAACAACACTCAAAAATTGTTGACAATATCAGAATCAATGAAAACAGACAAGATCTTTATTCCCCACCTTAGAATAAAGAGTTTAAAACAAGTTAAACATTTTCTGAGGGAACAATATGGAGGAGTGTACCTCCCTTTCTAAAGATGGCATCATCGAAACAAAGCTTTAAGAAAGCACTAAAAATATATTTGATAGAAAGAGGGTGACCTGTCTGTTGCTGTTTCAGAAATAAGTCTCTACCTGACGACTTATGAAAGTTGTAAACATTTTCATGGTCTGCTGTCTTCTTATCTAGATTTGTCTGCTTGTCTTGTGAGATGCCCGTGGATTGGTGGTCTAGAGGTAACGCGCCTGTCTAGAAAGCGAAAAGTCCGGGTCGGAAGTGTGCGGTGGTTCGTATCCCGTTTGGGCCCGAAAATTTTTCCCCATCCATTAGACCATGAGTGGTGGTCTGGGCGCTGGTCTTTCGGATGAGACGATAAACCGAGGTACCGTGTGTTACACAAAATTATTCAGCGCACGTAAAAGAACCCACGGCAACAAGAGAGTTGTCCTTGGCAAAATTCTTAGAAAAAAGCCACTCTGATAGGGAAATAAATACAGATGCAGACAAAAAAAAGGGTGGCACTGCTCTTGTGGCGACGCGCTCTCCCCAAGGAGAGCACCCGAACTTCAGGCAGAGAAATCTCGTGACTTAAAGTGGTATAAATAAATAAATAAATGCCCGTGCATATTGCACTCATAGTTTCTTTGTCTTATGGATGCCGCATTCTAAGTGTAGTTGTCACATTTCAGACAGTCCTTTTTTCTGGCTTTGTGATATGTTGTCGTTATGATGTTTCCACTTTTTGCTTTGATGTAATTCGCTTCAGTTGTTTCTAGAGCTTTGTGATGGTTAGTGCTTCCTGTATTGTTGTGTTTTTGTCTGGGGGCAGGATGAAATAAGCTGTGCAAGCTTTTTTCTTTGACCCCAATGAAAATCACTAGGACTTGACTTCACTTGGCACACATGTGTGCTCTCACAAATGCATGCCAAACCAGAGTTATTATGTAAGATGACAATGTCTCTGATGCAATCTCCAGTATTTTCTTTTTTGTAAAGTAGACCATGAAACTATTATAACACCTTTACTGTCGCAATCTATATTTTGCTTTATTCACAGCAGCCTTTACGCGTAGCTAACAATTGTTCACTTTCCATTTGTAGAGTATTTTTCAATTATTCTGTTATGTTATTTTTTTGCGTTGATTGCCATGTTTTTGCAACTTACTATTGATACCATTTGGAAAAAGTCATTTACTGTACATCAATACCAACTCGCATCTGTTTTTCTTAAAGCTCTCATCTCATTATGACACTCTCACCTCCTTCGTCTAATATCACTTTAAGAGAACAGATGTGAAATTAAAGACACACAGATGCATGCACTCACGTACACATGGGTACAGATACCAACCTCCCTCCTTCTCTCTCTTTCTTTTTTTTCTTATAACAGACACACACTTTTGGCCTAACTTTGATAACTTTTGCGTCAACAAGCACATGCAAATACACCCCCCATACACACACACACTACACACATACTGTTTACTGAGGGAGCTAGGGAAGGAGGGAAGGAAGGGAGAAGAGTTAGGAGCTGAAGACAGTGTCCAGGAAATCCAAGGGGTCATTGTCCTCCACATCCCGGGTGTCCGGCATAGCAGGCTCCTCCTCTGCCTCCTCTGCATCACGACCAACCTTCGGACAGGGGCGGCCGCCACGTCCTGAACACAGAGACACACACAGTGAGATAACCATTTACACCAATATCAAGCCTTGGGTTACAAATCATCTGAAACATGTATTAAACAAACAGTAAGTAGTATTTTACACAGGCACATACCAACAAAAAAAGGAAGTAAATAAAGAAGTCAAAGCTGCTGTTGCACAGGCTAGATGTGTGTGTATATGTATAATAGAAGACAAGTCTGCAGGGAACAAATTTCGTGCTGCATGGCAGGGTATCAAACATATGTCTGCAGTAAATATGGTAGCTGTCTAACATAGGTCAAAGGTCGGTCTGCAGGGGGTATGTGATAACAACTTACCTTATCATTTAAACGCATTTTTTTCCTCGCTTTGAAAAGCATGATCAGATGAAATAAATGACCTGGAGCAATCCCTACTCTTTGGGAATAGCGTCATTGTTGATGAGAAAGTTATCTGTAAGCCCTTAAAGGCAATAAATATTAACAAATCTCCCGGAACAGATGGTATATGTCGAGGAACCCTGAAATTCTGCGCTACTGAGCTTGCCAGTGTCCTTCAACACCTGTTCCAAGCCTCACTGGATACTTGTCAGATTCCAGTTATTTGGAAAACTTCCAATGTAATACCCCTTCCAAAGAAACCCAATCCTTCTCGGCCTAACGATTTTAGACCTGTAGCTCTCAAATCTCTTGTGATGAAAACGCTAGAAAAGGTCGTAAAATCTCTCATTCTTTCCGCTACTGAGAAAGACCTTGATCCACTACAATTTGCGTACAGATCTCGAAGGGGTGTCGAAGATGCCAAACTATTCATTTCGAACAAGTTTTATAGCCACTTGGAACACCTGACTCTCGTGCCCGAATAGTGTTTTGCTGACAGGTTCAGCTTTCAATACATTACC
>CM054164.1:19269050-19286492 GCA_028751875.1 Rapana venosa
AGTTCTGTTTTTGGGGCTTTTTCTCGCACAGAACTCGCAGGTTGAATATTTGTTCTGTGGTGCTTCTGTTTGGGGGAAGCTGCCTGTTCTTCACGTGATCTTTTCTGCCCGTGGCTTTTATCTGTTCAAGAGGGACTTTTAACATCAATTTCTGGCATGGCTTATGAGGCTGATCGTTGGATAGTTTTTTGGCATTTGCTGTAGAATTGCCTTTCTTGGGAGCTGATGATGAGTGTTTGGGGGTCCCAGGTGTTTGGCCACTTCCCAGTCTGCCAGTCTTGTTGCAAATTCTTGTGAGGATGTCTGTCCTTTTTTCCCCGTATTTGATCAGTTTTTGCTGGTGTTTCCATCCCTGCAGCTTTCCATTTTTCAGTGATTTGTTTGCTGCTCAACCTCTTCTAAAGGGTTTTGGAACGTCTCATTTTGACGAGTCCTACTTGTATTTACACTGGGTTCCCTTGTGTTGTGGTTTAGAGTCTGAACAGTACTCTGTCCATCTGTTAATTATATTTTTCCTCTGTGAGGCAGTTTCTTCTTTGTCTCGATGTTTTTTCCAAGGTTGTCATCTTCAATATGTACTTCGACAATGTTATAGATAGATAATCCCCCCCTGAACATTCATGAAGCTGTTGAAATTGGATCACAGGATTGTGGAGATTTTAAAAGTCACTGGCCCACTGGTTTCCACATGTACTAAAAAAAGATGTATCAGAACAATGGCTTCTGTAACAAAGAAAGCCCCACCGACCAGGCTGGAAATTTCCTACATGGACCTGAGTTCAATTTTGCGTGTTTCTTGCAATCATGGCTTTAAACAAGAGACACATCTTGCTGGAAACTCTCTTGTCTCATGAGTAAGCACCCAAATCCCACATCCCTTTTTGATGTCAGTGGCATTATACACACAACCAAGTCTACTTTGGGGAAACAAGCTGCTGTTTGCACAGGGAAAACACAGGGTCGGATCCTGCAGATGTTGTCATCCTGGATGTCTGTGCTGTACTGTGCACTGTGCCCTTTGGCCTGGCCACCCTTCAAAGTGTCAGATTTTGTAAGTGCAACTTTTCCGCTACCATCCTCGTTATGCTGAAAGTGCTAACACAACCACGACCCTACCAGGAAATGAGTACCAAGTCATGTTGGGGTGCTGGGCGACAAAAAGGATTCAGCCAGCCATACACCCTCAGTGACAGACACACCTCTTCCAAAGCAAACGTTGGTCTTGAAGGTGTCAGCCAACAAGCAGCAAGTAATGATGAAAATGATTGCAGATTAACTGAGTGTGTTGAAACCACTGAAGGGAAAGCAGATGATCACGACTGAGCCAGATCTGCACCCGTGTGCATGGTGCACTGCCACAGCTGTCCACCATAAGAGGCTGATGTTTTTGATGGCACAGATGTGCTTCAAGAAGCAAGAAATGGAAACAAATTCATCAGAGTGATTTCTGATGTCTGGTGATTTTGGCCCACCATTTAAAATTGCAGGACTAACCGGTTACCTGAGGTCCTTCTTCTGACCATGGAGACTTGCAGTTCGTGCAAATCCCTCATCAACGCGAATGAGGTCATCAGAACACACACAAACACCATGCCAAACCCTCTCTGTGGCTCATCCACTCACTGGCTGTGACACCGTGTCCTCTTCTGGTTGTGGCAAGCTAACTGCTGGGAAAAAGCTTGCATCATTTGGTGGATCCCTAAGACTTGGAGACCTCACAGCAGAGAAGAAGGACATCATACAGCCATGCTTAGATTTTATTTCCATGCTTTACAACCATGAGCAAGGAACAGATCTGGAAACTATGCATGCTGGCATCTTCAGACAAAAGATCAAAGGGAAAGGACACACTGCTCCCAGTTTTAAATAGTCTGCTGCCAACCAAGACCACATTTGAAGGACACTTCTCACGAGCCCATGATCAGGTGGTCCTGTGGAAAGAAAGTAGCAGGACATCGACAACTCCAGACACCAGTCCTCTGAACTGTGGCGGGGGCCTGTGTGGGCCCACACTCATGCCACAGCATGGATTGCAGGGACGATGGCCCGCACCACACAAGGTCCCGGAATCTCATCAGTTGCACGTACAAGATGGATGCAGTACAACCATGTCCACCTGCACTAAGTTAACACTAACCTGCACGGGATTCTGCGAGCTCAAAAGATCTTTCCTGTGCAAAAACCCAGAGACCCCGAAATGATGGTGTGGACCAGACTTGTGTGCAGAGCTGATCGAATTTTAACTTATTTAACCTGATTTTTAAATCTATTTTCCCTCCCATGCAATTTTTATTAATTAATGGAAATAGTTTTCTTAGTTTCTTTGTTTGTTTATTTTAGATTGCCTGTTTATTTTGCTTTGCTTTATATTATTTGCTTTTATTCAGTAGCAAATCCAGGGAAGTATCTTTTTTCTGCCTTGAAAACATGAAAAATTACGTTAAAATTATGCAAAATGACGTATTCTATATATTAAAGAGTGTACAATTATGATGATATGAACCCCCTTTTTGTTAATAGTCAAGAATTTTGCCTGAGAAAAATATTGATAGATAGATAGATAGAGATAGAGAGAGTTACAGAGAGATAGAGATAGATAGAGAAGGTTTGAGATAGAGATAGAGAGAGATAGAGATAGATAGATAGATAGATAGATAGATAGATAGATAGATAGATAGATAGATAGATAGATAGATAGATAGATAGATAGATATCAAAACAATGTTATCCCAATTTCGACTGGACTACCTGGAGTCATCAGTACTGACTCCACTCCCCAAAATCTCCTTCGGTTGAGACTATAAACCAGGATCCTGTGTGCGATTGTACACAGTACATCTTCATCATCATCAGACCCGTGACCTTGGCGGTCGTGGGGGAGACATGAAAGACGATGCCGTGGTAAGCCTCCTCCATCCATCTCGGTCCTCGGCTCTGCGCAGTAGTGCCGAGTCATTCATCCTGGTCCATTCTCTGATGTTGTCCATCCATGACTTGTTCTGTCTTCCCCTCCTTCTGCCACCTTCGAGTGTTCCCTGCAGTACTGTTTTGGGCAGAGTGTTGTGGCGGGTGACGTGGCCGAACCATGTCAGCTTTTTCTTCTTGACTAGGGTGAGAAGGGTTCCTGTGGCCCCTGCCAGCCGTGTTATTTGACTCTTGAAAAATTTCCCATTGGTCTTTCGTTCTCTCCAGGATAGCCGGGTATTTTTTCTATGGCATTTTGTTTCGAATGACTGGATTCGCTTTGCTGTTTCAGCAGTCAATGTCCAGGTTTCACTTCCCGTACAGCAGGATCGACTGAATTAGGGCTTTGTAGAGCTTTAGTTTGATTGGGAAACTGATCTCTTTATTTTTTCCATATGGTGGTGAGTTTTGTCTTTGGAAGATGTTGCCATGGCTATTCTGACTTTGATTTCTGTCGTCGATCGCCCGTCCTTTGTGAGTGTATCGCCGAGGTATTTAAAAGCGTCTCCCCTCCTCCAGTTGTTGGTCGTTCATGTAAATTTTAGCGGTGGCATTGCTCGTGCTGTTCACAAGTCTTTACTTTTCTCCGAGCTCACCTCCATCCCATATGCTCCAGCTCTGTTCTCAAGTCTGGTCGTAAGATCTTGCAGCTCTGTGTTACTTCGCCCTGGGGGTCAATGTCATCGGCAAACCGTAAGTTGTTGAGGGGTCTGCCCAATGGAGAGGGTTTAGGGTGGAAGTCATGGGGTCTCTCTCATGATGTTTTCCAAGAACAGATTGAACAGGACTGGAGATAACAGGCATCCTTGTCGGACCCCAACTGTGGTTTTGAAGTAGTCCCCGCCCTGTTTTGTTCAAAGGACTGCACTGCTTGCAGTGTTGTATAGTGCTTGAATGGTTTGCACTAGTCCTTCTTCATGCCAAACATTTGAGGCCCTGCCACAGGCCTTCGTGCATACTCTGTCAAAAGCCTTCTTGAAGTCGATGAAGTTGTGGAACAGGTCTCTCTGATGTTGAAGATGTTTTTCCATCAGGATGTGGCAGTTAAAATCTGTTCGATTGTGCTCCTCCCTGCCCTGACCCAGCTTGTTCCTCTGCAAGGTGTTCTTCTGCCTCCTTCTTGAGTCGATTCAAAATAACTTTGGGGCATGATCTTGCTGGCGTGGCTGATGAGGCTGATTGTTCTATATTTTTTGGCATTGGCGAAAATTCCCCTTCTTGCGCAGGGGTTTGATGAGTGATTGTGTCCATTCGTTGGCCACTGTTTTGTCTCCCAAATTTTCTGACAGTTTAGCTGAAAACATATGTGATGACTGTTTCGCCCCATGCTTGAGCAGCTCTGCTGGTATATTGTCTGCTCCGGGGGACTTTCCTACTGGTAAGCTGCGGATGGCTTCTTCCACTTCTTCCCTCAGTATAGGTAATGGCGAGGGTGCTCTTGATGTTGCTGCTTTCTCTTCTATTATGCTCTTGTCAGGTTGGATTGGGTAGTTGTACAGTTCTTGACAATATTCAGACCACCTGTTCAATGCAGCTGAGCTTTCTGTGAGGAGGTTTCCGGAGCTGTCTTCAATGACGATGATTTGGTTTGAAATGGTTTTGTGAGTTTTTTTCAGGGTGTCGTACGCCTTTTTACTGTTGCCCTTTCTGTTTTTTTCGATCTCATCACATTGATCACTGATCCACTTCTCTCTGGCCTTTAACATTTATTCTTCACGAGATTGTTGGCCTCCCCGGGATTCTTTAGGGTTGGAAGACCTGGTTTGGGTTTTAGTGCTTTCTTGTATCGCAGAGGTCCAAGATGTCATTGGTAGTCCCATGGCTGGTGTTTATCCTCTGCGACCGAGTACCTCCTCTGCTGTTTCTCGGACTGCCTCATTGAAGTTGTTGGTGAGGTCATTGATGTCATTGTCCCGGAGGGTTAATGCCGCAAACGTCCGCCAAGCTTAGCTTGGAAGATCTGCTCGACATCTGGATCTTTCAGTTTGTCCACGTCAAATTTGATACGTGGGTTTGCAGGCTGTTTGTTTTTCTTCAGCTTCATTTTTAATACCAGCAGCACAAGGTCGTGGTCGCTGCCTATGTCAGCTCCAGGGTAGGTTCTTGTTCTGGCTCTGTTGATGCTGGATTTGAAGCGCCCTGGTGTTTGATAAAATTTTTTGGGTTTTGGATTTGCCGTTTGGCGCATGCCAGGTTGTCCTCCTTGACTGCTTGCTGAGGGTATTGGCAATGGTAAGTCTGTGGGTGCAGGCAAACTCCAGCAGACGTAGTCCCCCGTCGTTGGTCTCCCCAGTTCCAAACTGACCAACTGTTTCCCGGCCATTGGTTGTAAGAGTCAGGACCTACTTTGGCGTTAAATCCCCCTTTGGGTGATGTGATGTCCTTCTTGGGTATTTTCTTAATGGTCACTTCAAGATCTTCATAAAATTCTTCTACTTCTTCTTTTGTTTGGTCAGATGATGGTGCATAGATTTGTATGATGGTTATGTTCTTGGCTTGGCTGACACCCGGATGCTGATAATCCTGCTGGAAGCCGGTGTACAGCTGATTTAAAGCACCCCACTACTTCCTTTCTGACAATTTAAAAGCCACTCCATGTTGTGGATGTTTCTCTTGGCCACTGTACCAGATCTTGTTGCCTTTTTCAGTCAATGTTCACCAAATCCTGTCCATCTCACTTCTCCCGTCCAATAATGTCCCATTTTATCGGCTAAGCTCATACTTAGTTCTTTGATTTTTCCGCATGGTAGAGTGTTCGGACGTTCCATGTACCAATGGTGATTTGTTCTCTAGGGAGCTTAAGTAATGTTTTAACTCCAGTAGCTGACTTGTCACTTCCCCTGGGGGTTGATCAATGGAAAGCGCGGTCGTGGGTAACCCGGGCCTCGACCGATCCGGTATCATTTCGGCTTTGCATTTGTCTTTCATGTTTTTTCTGTGGGCTTAGGATATTCCTTGGTGGCGCCAATCTCCTCTCCAAGTCTCCATATGTTTTGGGTTTTTTCTATTGGGGTTTCCTCCCCCACATGCGACAGTACATCTTACACACATGTTAAAACCCGTTCTTCCTTTCGAAAGAGTAGGCCATTTCGTGCCGGTAAGAAGACAACACAAAACTGCATGCACACCTGTGTAGTGTTCAGTCACAATCCCCTTAGTCGGAATGCAGCTACCTTCTTGGAGTGTAAAAAAAAAAGGTCGCATACGCAAAATCTGACATGGGTGAGCTCGGAGATTTAGCCGATGACAGAGTGTCACGCTCCATAAGGGATTGTAGCTAAACCCCCACCCATGCCCTCTCTAACTATCTCCCCGATAACACCAAACACAGTAACACCGAAGAAAAGTTCCAGACTTTACTTTTCAAAATCCAAAAACAATCACATCAGACAAATACAGACACACACATTCAATCACCAATCACAACCTTAACTTTATCCATAATACCCTCTCCTCTGCACAGTCCAGAAACCAGCCTGATGAATATTCTTCTCCCACTTCCTTCAGTCACAATCTATTTCCCACATATGAACACCGAGGGATAGTTCAGGGTAGGCCGAAGTCCTCAAGGAGGGTCACAGGTGGACAGGGCAGCAGGGAGAAGGGAAACGGGTCAAAGGAGGGAAAGGTGGATCCAGGGAATAAAGGGACAGAGGGTCAAGGACAAGCCGTCGGCGACTCTTCAGGGTACACCGGGCTGCACCCTCTCCAGGTAAGATTCCACCGCTGGAGGCACCCACAGGAACCTGGAACAGGCAATACTTGCCGTTCCTCAGCATACACCCATGGCTAGCGCTAAGGCAACTAGGGTTATTTCCCTTGTGTCCACCGACAATTGACAATTTGTCTATTCAGCCAAAACTTCATATCTCCAAGGAATCATGTACATTTCCAATCTAAATGACGTCTGATGTATAATCTATAATTATTTATGTTCAAATACATTTAAGTTAAAATACTTTTAAAAAAACTTTTCCACAAAAGAGGATTATCTTACAGAAAACCAATAACAACCACATACAGCCGCTTATTACGCAAACTTGCACTAAATCCCAAATCACTCAGGGCTCACCCATATTGATTATTAACCTTAAGAAATACCGAATGTTCTAAACACTAGTGAGAACTCTCTCTAGACAAAACATTAGCATTAAAAACATATATTAAAGAACGTATCCTATTGTTCACTAAAGGAGAAACCTAAGCCTGCCCAATATTCCATAAACCTAAAGACAGAAGAAATCTCCCTTGAAAACATTCTACATAAATGTATTCAAGAACCAACTATCCAAGCACTGCACTAATACAAGACACTTAATGACAACAACCACAACGGCACAAAGAACCATCACAGAACTCAATCATATCTACAGAACATCCCTCACCTGTCACTGAGAAAGAACAAGGTGCACTCCTGCACCCAGGAAAGACGTTGACAAAACGGACAGCACAGCACAACGAAGAAAAACGTAGACTGGTCCTCGGGAGCCAGAACCACTCAAAGATGAATGCTCCCCTCTGCTCTCCAAGAAGAGACACCACACCACAGGAAGTACGGTGCACTTCTGCACCTCGAGGAAGACGTTCACAGGACGGACACGACGTAACAACGAAGAACGAAGACCGGGTTCACAGGAGCCTGAACTACTCCAAGTGCTGCTCCCCCTGCTCTCCAAATAGAGACACAACATCACGCGGCGCCCAACAGCCCACGCTGGAACGGCGACCAACGAACTTCAGCCAAAGACTGACCCTCCTCCTCCTCCTCCTCCTCCTCTCAAGTCCAGACGTCCTCCTATTTAAAGCTGCTGCCACTCAGCTGATGAAACAAACCCTAACTCACGACCAGGAACTTCACGAAAAGCTAACCTGCATGAAAAATTGCAGAGAAAAGGGAATGTGCATGCCACTAAGCTGGAGTTCACCATATACATAAAAAAAAAATGCGAATGCGAAACACAGAAAGACACCAGCATCCAGACACAGAGAGAGAAATGGCATTGATAATGCACGGAATTATGCGCAGAATTATGCGAACCGTGACACAGAGAAACAAAACCTCATCAAAAAGCAAACAACAAACAACCAGCAAATCCACAGACTAGCGCCTAAAGAGAAGAAGAACAACAGCAACAACAAAAACATGTATATAAAACATGCATGCAAGCACAGGATAATTATGCGTGCGGGCACACACTTCAACAACTGCCCTGCTCCCCAAAAGTCTTTCGGATGAAACTATAAAAAACCAATGCCCCGTATGCGAACGCACGCAAAGCATCTTGTGCACACGTTTAAATCCTGTTCCGCTTTTCGTAAGAGTAGGCCATTGTGTGCCGGTGGGGAAAAGATGCAGAATTTACAAAAACCGCATACACATAGGGATTGGATGTAAAAAAAAAAAAGCACATAAGTGCTTATTCCATTATCCTCGATATAAAAGAATAAAATGAATAAATAAAACAGCCATATACAAACCTGCCTTTGTAATCATTCTAACCCGAGTGCAAGTGCACCCTTGTTCGCCCACGCATTTGCGTTTTGCGCGCACGCGCGCGCACACACACATATACACACACACAACTTTCACACACACACACACACACACACACACACAAACACACACACACACACACACACACACACACACACACCACACCTGCAACCACTCATGCACACACATACGCGTTCAATCTGTCTGTCTTCCTGCCTATCTGCCACCCCCCCTCTCTCTCTCTCTCTCTCTCTCTCTCTCTCTCTCCTCTCACTCTCTCTCTCTCTCTCTGTCTCTCTCATCAATTAACATTAATTATTTAGTTTATTCATTTTTAACTCAATCATCCATGTATTTACACATTTATTTACACACACACACCACACACACAACACACATACACAAACACACTACGACTGGCAATGTAACACCTGAACAAGCGAAGTTGTAAGCTTTGACATACAGACATATAGGCACACTAGCGCAGACGCTTACAAAAATGTGAATCAGAAAATGTAATCAACCTTTTGAATAGACAGTATTGCTGTTCTGTACTAAAGCACTGTTCTGCACATGTTCATGCTTCATACACGGGCTTTTGCTTAATACTTTGAAATATATTCACACACACACACACACACACACACACACACATGTACACAAATTCACTACACACACACACACACACACACACACACACACACACACACACACAGGGATTTTCCTCCTGGAGTTAACACCCGTGCTAACTCCACTGCCTGAAAGTCCTGTGGGTGAAACTATACAGCCAGGCCCCGTGTACAAACACATGCAGATTGTCTTTCCCACATGTTAAAACCTGTTCCGTCTGTCGGAAGAGTAGGCCATTTGTACCGGTGGGGATGGATGACAAAATTTACAAAATCGCCTGGACTCGGAGACTAGATGTAAAACGTACATGAGTGCTTTTTCCATTATTCTCGAAAGAACAGAATTTGAATCACACACACACACACACACACACACACACACACACAGAACATCTTGCGCACACGTTAAAATCCGTTCCGCTTTTCGGGAGAGTAGGCTGTTGTGTGCCGAAGGGAACGGATGACAAATTTACTCAACTACATACACACGGGGACAGGATGTAAAACTGCACATGAGTGCTTATTCCATTATCCTCGAAAAAAAAGAAAAAATAAATAAATCACACACCAGAGATTTTTAAGATTTATTCCTTTCACCCTTTTGGGGTGGGAAAGGGATAACAAACGTAACTATTTAAAGTGAATAAAACTAACAGCGATTGACCTCAGTATATCACACTGTACTCGTGTACCCTCCCCCCCCCCCCCCCTCCGCTACACACACGTGCGGGCACACACACATACACTCTCTCTCTCTCTCTCTCACTCTCTCTCTCTCTCTCTCTCTCTCTCTCTCTCTCTTCTACCACCTCCACTACCACCACCCCACACACTCACACACACACATGCACACACGCAGGGAGATAATGATATAAAATGGCATAGGCCTACCTATAATCAAGGCAGTGCAGTAGAAATAGGCCACCACAGACACCATCACCGCGTCTCTCATTTTGACTTCAAGCCACTTGTGACAGTCCACTCCTCACCCAATGCACTGTACTGCTGTTCACTGCACCAGTTAGTCACGGGAAGCCGGAGAGAGAGAGAGAGAGAGAGAGAGGGTCCCAAGAGCAGAATTGAATAGCTCTATTTTGCATATCTATCTCTGTATACACCACAAACTGTGTTTCATATACCCTGTTAGCGCAACAAGGAAGTCGGGTATTGGTTTCGGGGTGTTGTGTATAGTGTGGAGGGGGGAGGGAGGGACTGATTGAATTTATAAGGGTGTCAGGTTTGTTTGGGTTTTTTTCAATGAGGTTGGGGTGTTGTTTTTGATTCCTGGCTGGAGTTCTGAGGCTCACAAGTAATGATGAGACTTGTGCCTATGCCACCGTGTATATAGTGTAACATCACATATATACACACACATATATATATATATATATATACATTGGAATTTACATCATTATATATGCCTACCACCCCAAAAACACCCCAAACCCACACCACACCACACCAAACCAAATCATACCAAACCAAACCAGCAACAACAACAAACATCAACAAACATCAAGAACAATTCAAACCAAACCAGCAACAACAACAACAACAAACATCAAGAACAATCAAACCAACCAGCAACAACAACAACAAACATCAAGAACAATCAAACCAAACCAGCAACAACAACAACAAACATCTAGAACAATCAAACCAAACCAGCAACAACGACAACAAACATCAAGAACACTCAAACCAAACCAGCAACAACAACAACAAACATCTAGAACAATCAAACAAACCAGCAACAACAACAACAAACATCTAGAACAATCAAACCAAACCAAATGTTCCTAAAAGAAGTAGCCAAATCTGTTAAAACCACCCGAACTCCCGACCCCCCTCACCCCCTCCCCTATCACCACTGCTCCCTCCTCTCCCCAACTCCCACCCCTTCACCACCATCCCCTTCCCTCAGATCCACTCTTGGCTCTACATTCAAGTGGTCTTCTTGCTGTGGTATTTGTCATTCCTTGCCTGACGATTGCCGGTTAAGCTGATCGGATCGGTTGGCTCTCAGTGGGACTCCTTCGCGGTGTTCATTATCTTATGGTAAATAGTGCATTGAATGGAGTCACCGCGCTGCTTCGCTGTGTTCTTTACAAACAGACCGACTATTTAAAAGGACTGGTTATGTTCAGTGATATTGATACAACATGACTGACAGACAGACAGACTAGGGAGAGAGACCAAAGGACGGGATAGGCAAATAGAGAAAAATGAAGATAAAGAATCGACTGAACACACACACACACACACGACACTAAGACACAAAGAGCTGCCAAAGAGCTACAGGCAGAATGTGCAAAGACAAACACTTCAATGTGTATGTGCAGTATTAGAGATAGATAGATAGATAGAGAGAGATAGAGAGAGAGATAGAGAGACAATGACAAATGACAAAGATGACAATGACAGAGAGATAGAGAGATAGAGATAGATAGATAGATTTGATAGATAGATAGATAGATTAGAAATGGTTAAATATCCTGAACGGGGTTGTTACTACTAGCAGAAAGTAATGCTGGGAGGTAGTTTCTGTTTTGTTTTAAGAAGTTCTCTCTCGTTCTTTTTGAATGCCTGTCGGAGTTGTCTGTGAAGTAGATTAGTTCAGAGAGTAGTTTCTATCACACACACATATACACAACACACATCACACTATACACATACACACACACCCACAAACACACACACACACACACACACAACACACGATTTCAAGCGTTTAATCTGTACACCTCTTATGGAGGGAGCATGGACGATTGCAAACAAATCTAACAGAACAGCAAACTTTCAGTAATTCACCAACAGAAGAAAAACCATTGCCAGCATGAACTGACAGCCAGGTGTTCAGAAAGGAAGGAACAGTCACGCTAGAATAACAGAGAAGAATATTTCAAAATGCAATCAACATTTTGAATGAAGAAAAATCGAGTTCTTAAAATGCAAGTTGAGTAAAGGTACGTGGAAAAAAACGTACTCAATTATGACAGCTAACTTTAAAGAAATACCAACCTACGTAATAATTCTTCACACAGACAGAACTTGTCCACATTTCTGTTTCATCAGCTAACAGAATTATAACTTGAAGAAAGCGCCAAAAATGAATCTTGTTTACAGCTGTAATGGAGAGATATTCCACCATTCATAAATCATCTCCCAGAACAGACATTGATTTGGAGCACATTGTTTCACTCTGTGAAAAAGTGTGGAAATTTCAGCTTCAATAGAAGCTTGTGACAACTGCAACAATTGTTCAGTTCAGTGTGTAGACTGGAGTAGACATTTTATACATTTTCCATACCACCTCTTCCTGTTTCTTCATATACTACGCAATTCAAGTTGTACGCTTTAATGAAAAGTATATTTCATAACACACACACACACAACACACGAACGCACGCACGCACGCACTGGTTTCCTCTAAATGCAAACGTGTGCAGTGACTGTCCTTGTTTACATCTCTTTTGTATCATGTACTGACTGCACTTTCACATTAGAGAATACTGCTCCAAAGTCAGTGTAGCCTATGCTACTGACCATGCTACTGACCATGCTACTGACCGCCATAGCAACACTGGCAGCTCTAACCAGTCACCGTTTCACCCCGCGTAGTTGAGATAACAAAACACCAACACCACCACGCGTTACAGATGTAAACTTATTCACACTACGTGAATCACTCACTCACACGCGCACACACACACACACACACACACACACACACACACACACACACACCCACACGCGCCCCAAGAATCAAGAATCAGGTTCTGCTTTTGTTATACCAGCTTTAAAAATTGAAAAAACATATTATGTTGGTAGATATCACTCGATATTTACAGCAGAACTTGTAGCAATACTAATGGGTCTTACTTATATTCTTGTTTTGCCTTTGTGTATTTTTAAATTCTTGTTTGCGTTGATTCTATCGTATTGTAGCTTTAAAACCCCCAATTTTCAAAAAAAACTTCGAAAATATATTGAGTTTAAGATGTATACATCTCTAACCAAAAGGGGCTTAAGTGTGATTTTTGTTGGGTGCCTTCACGCACTGGGTTTTTCCAAATGAGGGGGGGGATGAGCTGCCAAAAAGGGTGAAAAAATGGAGGGATGAAAAAAGAATTGCATGGCTTTATCCTTACAAGAAGGGTATGCTTACTGAACAAAAATCAGGGAAAAAAAGGTCCCCGACAGTAATCAGAAAAATGAGAAACTTTTAACTAGAACTGAATCATACGAAAATTTAAAATGTGGTTTTGACCATTCAGAAGTTAGTAAAAGTGTTTTTCGTCAAGGAGTTAATATTTTTATTCTATAAAATGAAACAAAAATCATTTGAAAACCCAAAAATTCAGAAAAAATGGAAATGCCTGTGTGGGGGAAAATTTCACTAATACTCATTATTTTTGACTCCCAGGTGAAAAACCTTTCATGCCCCATTTTTCTGAAAACCCTCACAGCTTATTCAGCAATCAAAAAACTGCTTTAAAAATTTGTGAAAGGTCTTTGCCAGCCCCATAGGGCATTTGTTTAGTTACATTAACTTTAATGACTTTTTGTTTGTTTGTTTGTTTTTAATGATTCTTGTTGCATTGCCAAGTTTTTTTTCGATTTTTTTTTAAAATTTTTTTTATTTTTTTATTATTTTTTTTTTAATAACAATCCATCCCGGGTTTTTTTTTTTTGGGGGGGGTTCTTTTTTTTTTTTTCCGTCTAATACACTAAAAGTGAACAGACGTAAAATTAAAGTCAACAACAAAACGGCCCCCCCCCAAGCAGTACACATCACTACGTAGTTCCAGTTACATTGAGTCTAAAAACAGTGTCGTGAAACCCAAATTCAAAAGTGAGAAAATGGTATCGTAAAATGAAGTTGCTCGTAAAGGTCACCCCTTGCCCCTCCCTTTTGACAGGATGGAGCCAATTTTCGCCCACAAAACACCCTGGGGCCCTCCTCTGCAAAACACTTTGAGGGGGCGCAAGTGTTGCGTCATGAGGAAAGCCGGGATTGGTAAGAGTCAAACACGTAATTTCCCCCAAAACTCCTTCTGCCCTGAGTTTCTTCCACTCCATCAGAATACGGGGTGTCCCTGTGTTCGGAATTTTTTGCGCCAGCCAGAGTCTCCCTAAAAAGCCCCGAACGTCCATCTTCAGCACGGCTTTGGTGCTTTGTCGTCGTGAATGTCGTCTAGCTTGATGGCGAAGGCAGGGGGAGAGTTGGGGTCAACTTTGCCTTTGTGCGTGGTCCCAGTAAGTGCCCTTTGCTTACTACTGGTTTCTTTCTGAAAAACCCCAAACAAAAAGAGCCAGTCACTTGGATTGGTGTGGAAAGCCCCAAAATGAAAAAGGGAAATACAGAAGGGTTTACCTCGTTACCCAATAATTCGAAAAAGTGAGGAGAGTCAAGTTTGTAAAAAAGGGCCGGTTCTTAGAGAGAAGAGAGAGCGCGGCGTTACCACACCACACACACCCACCAACACACACACCAAATACACAGCTACAAACAAAAACACAACACACACACAAACCCCACAACAAATAACGCACCACCAAACATACCAACACACACCACAAAAATACACAAAAATACACCACAAAATACACAACACACACCACACACACACACACACCACACAACACACAAACAACACAAAAAAACACACACACACAACACAAAACAACACACAACAAAACACCACACACACACACAAACACACACAACACAAACAACACACACACACACACACACCCACACCAACACAAAACAAACACACAACACACACACACACAAAACACACACCACCCCAAAAAACAACACAAAACACAAAACCACACACACACACACACCACACAAACACACACAAAACACACCACACACAAACACACACAACACACACACACACACACACACACACACACAAACACACAAAACACACACCCCACCAAACAAACCCCACACCAAAACACACACACAAAAACACACCACACACACCACACAACACACACAAACACCACACACACACACACACACCAACACCAAAACAACACACACCACACACACAACACACAACACCACACACACACAAAACACCAACCACACACAACACCACCACACAACACAACACACACACACAAAACACAACACACACACCCCCACACAACACAACACAAACACACACACAAACACACACCCCAAAACACCACCACACAAACACACCACACAACAACACACACACACAACACACAAACACACACACACACCACACAACACAACCACAAAAAAAAACACTCAACACACACACACAAACACACAACCACACACACACAACCACCACACCACACACACACCAAAAACACACACAACCACACCACACAACACACACACACAAAAAACCCCCCCCAAAAAACAAACCCCCCCAACACCCCAAACACACACAACACACACACACAACAAAACACCCACACACACCAAAAACCCCACACAACCCACCACAACAAAACAAAACAACCACACACACCACCACACAAAAAAAACCACCACAAACACACCCCCCCCAACCCCAACACACACACACACACCAACACACAAACACAAAACAACACACACACACACACAACACACAACACCCACCCTTTCCCCACCCCCCAAAACCAAAACCAACCACCCCACAAAGGGCCCCCCACACACCCCCACCACACAAACCCCCCCACCAACCCCACCCCACCGGGGGGTTTTTCCCCCAGGGAAAGCCCTGGGACGTGGGGTTGGGCCAGGCGGGAGTTGCAGGGAAGGGGGAGGGGAAGGAAGGGGGGGGGGGGGGGAGGAGGAAAGAAGGCGTGTTTTTGGGGCATGGTGGAGGAAAAGTTTTTTGGGGGGGGTGGTTTGGGGGGGGGGGGGGGGGGAAAAAAGGGAGGGGGGGAGAAAAAAGAAAGAAAGGGTGAGAGGGGCAAATTGTTGAAAAATTAGGAAAATTTTTTTTTTTTTGTTTTGGGGAAAAATGAGAGGGGTTTTCAACCCGACACCCAAGAAACAAAGAGAAAAAAGCAAATATTTAATCAAATTTGTTTGATTTGATTGAAAAACAAAAAACCAATGGCCCAAAAAAAAAAACCCAAAAAAAAACAACAAGAAAAAAGGCAAAAAACCCCCCCTCCCAATTTGCTTTTGATTTTTTTTATTTTCCACCAATTGGCAACAATTTTCGACAGAGAAAACACACAAAAACTCTTCTTTTTTTTTTTTTTGGGGGTTTTTGTTTGTTTTTTGTTTGTTTCCGTTTGTTTTTTGTTTGTTTTTTTTTTTTTGTTTTTTTTGTTGTTTGTTTTTTTTTTTGATTTTTGTTTTTTTTGGCTGTTTTTTTTTTGGGGTTGGTTTTTGTTTTTTGGGTTTATTTTTTGTTTGGGTTTTTGTGCGTTTTTTTTTGTTGTTTCCTTTTTTTTTTTTTTGTATTAAAAATTAATAAAAAAAGTGCCCTGAACAGTTTTTGAATGTTTTTTGTTTGGGGTTGGGGTTTTTTTTTTTTTCTTGGGTTCCCCGGGGGGCTAAAAGTTGGGTGTTGTTTTTTTGTGTGTGTGGTGGGGGTGGGGGGGTTGGGGTTGGGTTTTTTCTTGTTGCGGGGGGGGCCCGAGTGAGTTTTTTTTTTTTTGTTTTGGTGGGTGTGTGTGTGTTTTTTTGGGGGTGTGTGGGTTTTGGGTGTTTTGTTGGGGGTTGGGGGTTTTTCTTTTTTTTTTTTTGTTAAATTTTTTTTGGTTGTTTTTTTTTTGGTTTGTTTTGGTTGTTTTGTGTTTTTTGTTGTGTGGTTGGTTTCTTTCTTTTTTTTTCTCTGTTAAAAATTTTCTTATTGATTATTTAATTTTTTTTTTTTAAAAATATTAATTATTTTTTTAATAAATTTTTTGCAAAAAAAATAAAGGGGGGCCGGACAAAAAAACCAAAACACAAAACCACAAAAAAAAAATTATATTGCTTTTTTTATTAGCCCCTTTTTATTTTTAAATTTTTAAAGTTTTACCTTTACTCCCCTTTCCCCTGCAAAGTTTTAATTTTTCCGACGTAAATTGGCCGGGCGGGGAAAAACAACAACACAAACCCAACACACCTAAAAAAACACATAAGGCTTTTTTATCCCGTTAAAAAGTTTTAAAAAAAATTTTTCCCCACCACCACGGGGAAAATCTTGCGCCACGTTAAACCCTCGTTTCGGAAGAGTAGGCCATTGTGTGCTGGGGGAAAAATGACTAATTTTTCCCAAAACGCATCACACGGGGACTAGATGAAAAAAAAACAAAGGCTTATTTCCTTTTTCTTTGAAAAAAAAAGAAAAAAAAAAAAAAAACACAAAAACA
>CM054164.1:19286992-19346992 GCA_028751875.1 Rapana venosa
TAGTGAAAAAAATGGGGTTACGAATGTTTTTGGCTAACAATGTTATCAGCCCATTCTAAATTGCAACATTTACATGGAGAGAGCCATTATAAGAATTACTATTCTATGAACGCCAGGGCCTTGCCAAAATGGCAACAACGAGACGAGAATGTCTTTCATTATTTAAGAATACAAATACTCTATTTTCCTACTACAAGATACCAATATAATGACCAAAATGAGCGATAATCCGTTCTGATGGGCTACAGTGTATATTTTGCTTCCACGATTCAAGCTCAAGAGGTATGGCCATCCTCATAATAACAATTTTTGAATTAAAGTAAAGAAAATCTTTTTAAGACGGAATCTGATGGATAATTTATATTTGTTCAGTGTCAAAAATAAAGACTTTCTTAAAGTAGTATGTATGACCAACAGAGACTCACCAGAAGTTTTATAATGCGAAGGAGGGCCATATACCTGATGTGGCCTGCTGAAATCTGTATTTGCAAGAGAGACATGAAACTTGTGCTAAGATCCACAGATTTGATGACTTTAATTACAACATGTCAAAACCAAAGGCTCAGGAACACCAGACATAAACTATGTGGACAAAGTTTAAACATGTCAACATGTGGATGGAATTCTCTCTCCACAGGGCAAAAGGTACACAATGGCGAGGATAGTAACCCTGTGCATCAAAGCTTAGATTTTTTCCTGGTTCAGACTCCCTATACTTACAGTCAAAGACGCAAATTAAACCAAGTTTATAGAACAGACACTCGATCTAACATTGGAGCTCTCATTGAACAAAGAAAGAAAGAGGAGCTCATTATGGAAATTAACTCATCTCTTCTGATAGATAAACTATTTGTGGAAGAGGTAAACAATGTTATAAAAATAGTTATTGAAGATATGCTGCTCTTCCTATCTCGGGAACAAATCATTAATATTCCTAGTGACGAGATTCAGTTTACTACCCTGATCAATTGTTCTTAGATGTTTTACTTATGAAAATAAGATCAAAAACAATTTCATTTGCCACAATGAAAAAGCGTAAAACTGTAGACCGCACTAACTATTTAGAAAACAGTATTGAAACATCTTGAAAGAAACTTGTACTGACCACGAAGAGACTCGACAACTTAACAATGAACAAAGAGGAACTGGTTAGGATTAGAGAGAAACAAATGCAAGGGGTTTTTACTACGTTCGCGAGCAAGATGGGTGGCTGAAGGGGAAAAAGTAACAAATATTTCTGTAGTCTTGAAAAACGTCATTATATTAGTAAATAACATGAACAAATTAAGGCTATCAAATGGTAACGTAACATCAGATCATGAAGAGATAGTTAAAGAAGTACAACATTTTTATGAAAACCTGTATGCAAGGAAGCAAATAGAGGATTGTGAAATATCAGATCTAGTAGGAAAATATCCCTAAACTCACTGATATAGAGAAATCGCAGTTAGAAGGGGAAAATATCCATGGAAGAAGCCACACAGGCACTGAAAAATATGAAAAACAATAAAAGTCCTGGCTCAGATGGATTTACTGTTGAATTTTTTTAATTTTTCTGGAAACAGGTTGGTCCATTTGTGGTAAGAGCTCTAAATAATAGTTTTTGGAAAGGGGAACTTTCAACACCTCAAAAAGAAAGTATTATTACTTGTGTTCCAAAAGGAGATAAAGAAAAATAATTTATTAAGAACTGGAGGCCCATTTCCCTCTTAAATGCTGTGTACAAAATTGGCTCTGCAAGCATTGCAAATAGAGTAAAATCTATATTACCTTCTCTTATTAATGAAGATCAAACAGGATTTATAAAAAATAGATTTATAGGAGACAACATTCGACTAATTTATGATATGATTCAGTATTTAAACAGGGGAAAGTTTACCAGGGTTACTTTTATGCCTTGATTTTGAAAAAGCCTTCGACTCTATTGCCTGGTCATTTATGTTCAAGGTCCTTTCTCCTTTTGGTTTTGGCAAAGACTTCTGTCAGTGGATAACTGTTTTCTACAAAAATATAAAATCGTCTGTCCTGGTTAATGGACAAATGTCACAGTAGTTTCCCATCTCGAGGGGTTGCCGACAGGGAGATCCTATATCGCCATATATGTTTATTTTGTGTGTAGAAGTCCTTGGTATAATGACTAGACAAGCTGAAAAGATAAAAGGCATTAGGATTGGAGAAACCGAGCACAAATTTCACAATACGCAGACGACACTGAACTTTTTAGATGGAACTGAAGAAACATTTACAGAGGCGGTTAACATTCTTGATACATTTGGGAAGAAGTCTGGCCTGTACTTAAATGCAAAAAAGACTGTGGCTGTGTGGCTTGAAGACAGAAGAACTCACCAAGACGCTACAGTCCTCATTTACACATGCAGTGGAATCCTCCAAGGTTTAAGATATTAGGAATATGGCTCTCTAATAATTTAAAGGAATGTGAAGAATTTAATCTGAAGAAAAATTTGCTGAAATTGAATATCTTTTAAACTATGGCTTCAGCGACAAATTACCCCATTAGGTAGAGTTGCTATTTTAAATCATTAATTTTATCCAAGATTGTACACTTGTGGATGTTGTTGCCTAACCCTCCAGATAAAGTAGTTGATTTGATCAAAAAAACAGTGTATCAGTTTGTATGGAATAACAAACAGGATAGGATTAGTCGAAAAACAGTTGTTAAAGCTATTCGCGAAGGTGGACTTGGAGTACCAGATATCAAAAGGTACATAAACGCTTTAAAACTGCTTTGGATAACACGATTACGAAAAAGTACTCATAAATGGAAAAACATAATCTTGAAAATAAACCTATTCTAGCTCATCTTGAATATCTTGGCACTGATCTCCCATGTGACAGAAACCATCAACCTAATCACTTTTGGAATAATGTCCTAAGATCATACAAAGAATTTGGAAAGAAGGTTTCTGTATCAACATCTGAAGAAATAATAGGAGAACCTTTGTTTTATAATGATAACAATCAGATTGGGAACAGAAGCTTTTTTTTTAAAGAAATGGTATGAAAAAGGTGTATGTTTCATTCATAATTTGCTTGATGAGAATGGTCTTTTTCTCACAGTTCAAGAGTTTAATTGTAAATATAATCTACAGACTGATTGTATTACATACATGGAATGTGTACAAGCTGTTAGGAGTTATGTAAAAAAACAACACACAGATATATTTGATAACATAGCATTGAATTGCCCTAAAGCTCTTAAGGTTATTGCATCATATCCCAAAGGGGCTCGATTATTTTACGATATCCTCTTGCGGATGATGCAAAACCAAACTGTTGTCAAAAATGGGACAATAAATATAAATGCCAATGTCAATTGGAATGGAACTTTCAGAAAAAATTCAACAGATTAAAGAAATTAAACTACGTTGGTTCCAAATAAGACTTACACATAGAATATTAGCACAAATACTGTCCTCATGCACATGAATGTGGTTCATGAAAGCAGCTGCAGCTTCTGCAGAAGAGTTCAGGATAGTATAAGCCATATGCTCTGGACTGTGATTGTAATCCAACCTTTTTGGGCACAGCTGGAAAGATATATAAATCAAAATTGTGAAAATGCAAACAACGTAATGCTGAATGAAATAATTGTATTGTTTGGATGTTATGATGCCTCTAGGTCTAACCACATTTTTGACATGATTATATTACATGCAAAATTTTACATTTACAGATGCAAGATCAATAAAACAATCCCTCAGTTCTGTCACTTCAGGACATACTTGAGAAAGGTGTTTGAAATTGACATATATATTTCGTTTATCAACATGACTCATAATAAGTTTGTAACTGATTGGCTACCATATAGACATATTGTCGAAATTTGACATTCTCTTTGATAGCAAATTAAAGATAATCCTCTATTACCTGTCTTTTTCCCAAAATTAGCAAACTGCTGTTATATCTACTCTGATAATTATGTTGTCGTGACTAATGGGTAGTAATTATGTGCATCAAATAGTGTATGGAGGCAGGTGACATGTATCTAGTCTCCACATGGATCAGTAACCCTGCTATTGTTGTGATAGATACGTATATGTATGTGTGTGTACCAATATGTGTGTGGTAAAATGTTTGTGGACTCCTCTTAGCACATACAAGAATCGTAAGTGCTATACAAAAAATAATCCAAACAAATAACAGATTTGCATGCCTATAAAGTGATCAATGATTGAATTGATAACCTTTGTGTCAGTGTATGTTTATGTATATGTGTGTTGTGTAGTGTGTGTGTGTAGTGTGTGTGTATGTGTGTATGTTGGTGTGTGTGTGTGTGTGTGTGTGTGTGTGTGTGTGATGTGTGTGTGTGTGTGTGTGTAGCTTGTATGCATATCTATATGTATGTTTGCTTGTATCTTTCCCTCTTCCAATGTGTTAGAATGTAACATTTTATTAATATTACCTCATAAGTGTAGAACATTTTTTGAATTAGTTACTTGTGCCTCTATTACTTAGTACCATTTATTAACAAAATTAATGTACAAAATACTATAGCTAGCTTGAAAAATGGTGTATGTATTGATATTGAATTCTTGTGCATTTATGTGTTAAAACGGTGGGGACACGGGTTAGAAATGATACTTATGATGTTCAACTTATATTTGTTTTGTGTTCATATGCAAAAATTGAATAAAAATGTTTTTAAAAAAAAGGAAAGGAAGCTTCTCACCTCTATTGCAGACCAGCTAACAAGATGGAAAGAGCATTTTCAGGAGGTCTTGAATCGACCAGCCCCAGAGGAACGACCTCAGCTGGAGCCAGGGGACCCTCTCGACATCAACATTGGAGAGATCACCAAGACAGAGATCCGAAAGGCCATCAGCAGCTTGAAGAACGGCAAGGCTGCTGGCATTGACAACATTCCGGCAGAAGCCTTGAAAGAAGGGGGTAGTGACATCGTTGACGAGTTACACCACTTGCTCAACCTGGGGAGGTGCCAGCAGAATGGAAGAAGGGCCTGCTTGTGAAGCTCCCCAAGCACGGCGACCTCTCCCAGTGTGGAAAGTGGCGAGGTATCACCCTGTTGTCCATCCCCAGCAAGTCCTCACAAGAGTCATCCTGGACCGAATGAAAGATGCTCTCGACAAGACTCTTCGAGATGAGCAGGCTTCAGAAAAGAACGTTCCTGTACCGACCAGATTGTGACCCTCAGAATCATCGTGGAACAGTCCATAGAATGGCAGTCACCTCTACGCCTGCTTCATCGATTTTGAGAAGGCTTTTGACAGCGTGGACAGACAAGCAATCTGGAACATCCTTCTCCACTATGGTGTGCCATCAGAGTTTGTCAACATCATAAGACAACTTTACGAAGGATTCTCCTGCCAGGTCATCCACGGTGGAAGACTCTCCGACAGCTTCGGGATCTCTTCCGGCGTCAGACAGGGCTGCTTGTTGTCTCCACACCTCTTCCTTGTGGTGCTGGACTGGGTGACAAGGACAGCCTACGCAAGTTCCGGGAAAGGTATCCAATGGACCCTCATGACAAAGCTGGAAGATCTCGATTTTGCCGATGACCTGGCTCTGCTATCCCACCGCCTGCAGCACATCCAAAGCAAAGTCACTGCCCTAGATACCACAGCTAGACGTGTTGGCTTCAGGATCAGTCAAGAGAAGACTAAGCTACTGCAAGAGACTCCTGTCACCATCTCTGGGAAAGCAGTAGAGGATGTCAGTGAATTTGTGTACCTGGGCAGTAAGATCAGCCAGACAGGAGGCACAGACGAAGACATCAAGGCAAGAATAAAGAAAGAACGCCAAGCATTTGCCATCTTGAAATCCGTATGGAGAACAAATGCGATCTCCACAACCACCAAGCTCAGGATCTTCAACTCCAACGTGAAGTCTGTGCTTCTCTACGGGTCAGAAACTTGGCGGGTCATCAACACCAGCTCCTCCAAGATCCAGACCTTCATCAACGGATGTCTCCGGCAGATCCTTCATCTCAGATGGTTCGACAGAGTGCCAAGTACTGACCTGTGGATGAGGGCAAACCAACAGCCTATGGAAGTCCAAGTAAGGCGGCGAAAGTGGCGTTGGGTCGGCCACACCCTACGGAAGGAGCCTTGCAACATCACCAGACAAGCGCTCGAGTGGAACCCGCAGGGGAAAAGGAAGAGAGGGCGCCCCAAACAGACCTGGAGGAGAAGCCTGCATAGTGAGCTGAGAGACTCCAGCCTGACATGGGAAGAGGCCAAGACCCTTGCCAGAGACAGGAGAAGGTGGAGGGACGCTGTTGAGGCCCTATGCTCCGCTAGGAGCTATAAGGAATAAGAAGAAGAAGAAATTTTACTGCAGAATGAACATCCCAGTGTTGACATATCACTACCTGGCCCCAAGAACAAAACAATACAGGCAAAAATGTTATACAATAAAAACAGAATATTTGCAAGATTTGCTTGAAGATAAGGCTGGCGAATGGACTGGGAAGGCAAAAAACAAGCAAAATAGATGATAGAATGGCAAAGTAAAAGGCAAACAAAGAGTGAGGTAGAAAGGGGAAATTTCTAGCACTGAATCTCCAGGAGATATGAGACATACATGAGTAAACATTAATAACTAAACATTGATGACAGAATATAAATACGTCGTGTTGCCTCTGATCCTTTCCAAATTTTTTTTTCTCAGATTTGTATTGCGGCCTTAGGGAGATATACAATTAAATCATTTTAAGAGTTCAGAGCTCTCTTTCACACGCAAACTCTCTCTCTCTCTCTCTCTCTCTCTCTCTCTCTCTCTCTCTCTCTCTCTCTCTCTCTCTCTCTCTCTCTCTCTCTCTCTCTCTCTCTGTGCGGTGTGGTGTGTGTGTGGGCGCGCGCGCGCGTGCGTGCGTGTTGGTGTGTGTGTTTGTGTGTGTGTGTGTGTGTGGTGTGTGTGTGTGTGTGTGTGTGTGTGTGTGTGTGTGTTGTGTGTGTGTGTGTGTGTGTGTGTGTGTGTGTGTGCCTGCGCGCATGTGTGTGTGTATTCCTTTTTTCCCAATTTTCAGAGTCCATTTCACACAAGCAAGCATGAACAACTTTTCAAGTGACAGGGATGGACTACAGGACAACTCTACACACGGGAAAGTGGATTTGTCATACAAGGATTACTTTGAATACCAAGTGGCTGTGATCATCTGGAAAACATGTCCTCCATTCATTCTTCTGTTGGGAGGGTTTGGAAACATCGCCGCTATCTTTGTCATGTTTCATATTAAGGACCACAACTCTTCTCAGCATGCTATTCTTATGGTTCTTGCCGTGTCTGACCTCATCTTGCTGTGCATTGAATTGCCACGCTTCTGGATCCGGTACATCTTCCAGGTAAATGTGAACAATCTGCATGTGTCCATTTGTAAGCTGCGCATCTTCCTGGTCTATGCCAGTAACACTACGTCTGCCTGGCTGGTGACCTCTGTGACAGTGCAGAGAACAATGGCGGTGCTGTGGCCACATAGAATGCGAGTGATGTGCACTGTGCGAAGAACGTGGATTGTCATAGCAGCTCTTATCCTCTCTGCTTGTGCTCTTAATTTTCATCTTTTATTTGGATATGACATGATTGACGGAGGTGAGTGTCATGTTCTGGTGGGCATGTATGAACACTTCTTTACTCTGGTTTATAGTTGGATAGATCTGTGCATGGTTTCCCTCTTGCCCAGTGTCTGCATGGTTGTCTGTAATGTGATCCTGTCTGTCAGTCTGTTTCAAGCAGTTTCTTCTTCTTCTGCACGCGTAGAATCAAACGTCAACATTGCACATTGCACTGACAGTCGTAGGAAAACTTCCTACAGAACGACCGTCATGGTTTTGGCAATATCTGGTGCTTTTCTGGTTTTAACCCTGCCAGCATGTGCGAATATACTGTGGTATAATTACAATTACGATGACATAGTTGGCAATCCTAAGACACGCGCTCTAGATGAGCTGCTGGTTGCAGTAACACAACATCTGTGGTTCACCAACAGCGCCATCAACTTCGTTCTCTACTGCCTGACTGGAACCAAGTTCAGGAAGGAGTTTCTCCGCTGGATCCGCTTCTGTGGGGCTCAGAGTCCCTCCGCTCCTTCTGTCTGTCCATGAGACAGCTTCAAAGGCATCAAGGGAAGGAAGACACCAGCATCATGGAAACAGCCCACTGTCCAAATGACGTCATCATCGCTTTACATATCAAAACATTATTTTTGCTGCTCTCTCTCTCTCTCTCTCTCTCTCTCTCTCTCTCTCTCTCTCTCACACACACACACACACACACACACACACACACACACACACACACACACACACGGCACGCGCGTGTCCATTTAATACATACTGCAGACGCATGCGATAACACACACACGGGGCGCCCCCCCCGTCACAGGCTGATGGACCGTCTGCATGCATTCAACAGTTCGTCTCTTCTGCACGCGAAACAAACTCAACACACATGCACTGACACTGGGAAATATTCTACAGAACCCGTCTGGTTGGCAATATCTGGTGCTTTTCTGGTTTTAATCATCCAGCCATGTGCGATATCTGTGTAAAACCAATTACGATTGACTATTCAATTCTAAACAACCGTCTAGTGAGTCTGTGGTTGGTCCCTCGTGTGGTGTGCCCAAGCGTGCGTGCGACGTGCGTGCTTACTGCTGCGTGTGCCGTTAGTGAGTGTAGTTTTTCTCGCTGATCTTCATGGGTGGTCTCCTTTTTAGGACAGTTAGAGCATGGGGAAGGAAAAAATAGGGATCTGATAATCATTACATATCATGAACTGTTTTCTTGCTGCTCTCTGCATCTCTCTGCTGGTTTTCCATCATATTTTCATTCCTCTCATGTCTCCATTAAGGAAAGCAGAAACAAAGTGTCATAGCAAGTCATCAACCATCCACATCCACTCGCATGCAAAAAACACTGCTCTTGTTTGCTATCGCAGAGAACAACCGCGCGCTTCTACGCAAGTCTCTCACGGGCACGCATGAAACATGAAGTGAGCACAATCACATCTCGCCACATGCACCAAAAACTCCTACACACTCTGGACACACTACCTTAACTCTAATGCATTCACTGTGAATAATATTGATCTCTCCTTGAACTGTTGCTTCACTTGTTACAACGTTGATTTCATGTCATGGTTATGGCTGTGTGACACATCTACTTGTTATCAGGTTTTAATCCTTCATCTGTGACTCTACGTTGTTCTGTAATGTGTCTGCTGTGCTGTGAATTGTTGTTTGTGATGCTTCATTGTGACATGTAGTTGATAGTCGTGTAATGTTATTGTTGTGACCTGCTTGATTTGTAACTGTGTTGTTTGTGTGTACTACTTGTGATCTTGTTAATGTCGTTACTGTGACACACTGCTTGTCCTGTGAATGTGTGCTTCATTGTTCCATCACTGCATCTCTGGTACTCTTCTAGTCATTTAGTAGAGGACATGACCTGAATCTTGAATGTTTGACGATCCTGTGACTAGCAATCGTACCTTGATTCTGTCAATAGGACTACATTACACTGCGACCTCTACTAAGTCATAAAGCTAATCTGTCTGCCTTCACTTCCATCCATCCTTGAATCTTAAAACCTGACTCCTGTGCTACAACACAATGAAATCTGAACCCTTTCTCTTCACTGACATCACTCACTGCTTACTCTGTCGAAACATGCAGTGTACAACACACCTACCTCTCTGTACAATGCTCTCCCATCACTGTGACACACTACTTAATCTCTGTAAATGCATTCACTGACTATAACACGATTTGATCTCTGTAACTGTCTTTCACTGTGACACACTACCTTGATTTCTGTAATTGTCTGGCTTAAATGTGACACACTACTTTGATCTTTGTAACTTCCTTCATTGTGACATACTACGTTGATCTCTGTAAATTTCTGCCTTCACTGTGACACACTACTTTGATCTCTGTAACTTGCCTTTCATGTGACATCTATATTTGACTCTGTAAGTCTGCCATCTTGTGACACTACTTTGACTCTGTAACTGTCAGCTCATTGACACACTACCTTGATCTCTGTAACTGTCTGCATTCACTGTGACACACTACTTTGATCTCTGTACCTGCTTTCATGTGACACACTACCTTGATCTCTGTAATTGACTGCCTTAACTGTGACACACTACTTTGATCTCTGTAACTGCCTTCACTGTGACACACTACCTTGATCTCTGTAATTCACTGCCTTAACTGTGACACACTACCTTGATCTTTGTAACTGTCTGCCTTCACTGTGACCGACTACCTTGATCTCTGTAACTGATCTGACCTTCACTGTGACGACATACCTTGATCTCTGTAACTTTGCTTCACTGTGACAAACACTTGATCTCTGTAACTGTTGCCTTCACTGTGACACACTACCTTGATCTCTGTAATGCCTTCATGGAACACTACTTGATCTTGTAACTGCCTTCACTGTGACACACTACTTTGATCTCTGTAACTGCCTTCACTGTGACACACTACTTTGATCTCTGTAACTGCCTTCACTGTGACACACTACTTTGATCTCTGTAACTGCCTTCACTGTGACACACTACTTTGATATCTGTACTGCCTTCACTGTGACACACTACTTTGATCTCTGTAACTGCCTTCACTGTGACACACGACTTTGATCTCTGTAACTGCCTTCACTGTGACACACTACTTGATCTCTGTAACTGCCTTCACTGTGACACACGACTTTGATCTCTGTAACTGCCTTCACTGTGACACACTACTTTGATCTCTGTAACTGCCTTCACTGTGACACACTACTTTGATCTCTGTAACTGTCTGCTTCACTGTGACACACGACTTTGATCTCTGTAACTGCCTTCACTGTGACACACTACTTGATTCTGTAACTGACTGCCTTCACTGTGACACACTACCTTGATCTCTGTAACTGACCTCACTGTGAACACTACCTTGATCTCTGTAATGACTGCCTTACTATGACACACTACCTTGATTCTGTAACTGCTCTTCACTGTGACACGACTACCTTGATTCTGTAATTGACTACCTTCACTGTGACACACTACTTTGATTCTCATGATAACTGGCCTTCACTGTGACAACACCTGATCTCTGTAACTGCCTTCATGTGACACATGACTTGTCTCTGTAATGCATTCACTGTGACACACTTTGACTCTGTAATCCTTCACTGGATCACACTACTTTGATCCTGTAACTGCTTCACTTGACACACTACTTGATCTCTGTAACTGACTTCACTAGACACTTGATCTCTGTAACTGCTGTCACTGTGACACACTACCTTGATCTCTGTAACTGCTGCTTCACTGTGACACACACTTGATCTCTGTAACTGCCTCACTGGAACACACTACTTTGATCTCTGTAACTGCCTTCACTGTGACACACTACCTTGATCTCTGTAACGACCTTCACTGTGACACACTACTTTGATCTCTGTAACTGCCTTCACTGTGACACACTACTTTGATCTCTGTAACTGCCTTCACTGTGACACACTACCTTGATCTCTGTAACTGACTGCCTTCACTGTGACACTACCTTGATCTCTGTAACTGCCTTCACTGTGACACACTACTTTGATCTCTGTAACTGCCTTAACTGTGACACACTACCTTCATCTCTGTAACTGACTGCCTTCACTGTGACACACTACCTTGATCTCTGTAACTGCCTTCACTGTGACACACTCTTTGATCTCTGTAACTGCCTTCACTGTGACACATTACTTTGATCTCTGTAACTGCCTTCACTGTGACACACTACTTGATCTCTGTAACTGATCTGCCTTCACTGTGACACACTGACTTGATACTCTGTAAACTGCCTTCACTGTGACACACTACCTTGATCTCTGTACTGCCTTCACTGTGACACACTACTTTGATCTCTGTAACTGCTGCCTTCACTTGACACACTACCTTGATCTCTTAAGTGACTGCCTCACTGTGACACAAACTTTGATCTCTGTAACTGCCTTCACTGTGACACACTACCTTTGATCTCTGTAACTGCATGCCTTCACTGTGACACACTAACTTGATCTCTGTACTGACTGTCCTTCATGTGAACACTACCTTGATCTCTGTACTGATTGCTTTACTGTGACACACTACTTGATCTATGTAAACTGGCTTTCACTGTGAACACACTCTTGATCTCTGTAATTGACTGTCTTACTGTGACGACTACTACCTTCAACTGAACTGCCTTCACTTGACACACTACTTTGATCTCTGTAATGACTGCTGGACCATCTGATTCGTAACTATCTTCACTGTGACACACTACTTGATCTCTGTAACTGACTGCCTTACATGATTTGATCTTGATCATGATACTCACTTAATCGTCCTTACTTTGACACACAACCTTGATCTCTGTAACTGACTGCCTTCAATTTGACAACATACCTTGATCTCTGTAACTGTCTGTCTTCACTGTGACACACTACCTTGATCTCTGTAGCTGACTACCTTCACTGTGACACACTACATTGATCTCTGCAACTGCCTTCACTGTGACACACTACCTTGATATTTGTTATTGACAGCCTTCACTGTGACACAATACTTTGATCTCTGTAACTGACTGCCTTCACTGTGACACACTACCTTTATCTCTGTTACTGTCTGCCTTCACTGTGACACACTACTTTGGTCTCTGTAACTATTTGCCTTCACTGTGACACTACTTTGATCTCTGTAACTGTCTGCCTTCGCTGTGGCAGACTATTTTGAGCTCTGTAACTGACTTCATCACTGTTGCACACTAACTTGATCTCTGTAACTGATTGCTTTCACTGTGACACACTACCTCGAAATCTGTAACTGTCTTCACTGTGACACACTACTTTGGTGTCTGTAACAGACTGCCATCACTGTGACACACTACCTTCATCTCTGTTATTGACTGCCTTCACTGTGACACACTACCTTGATCTCTTTAACTAACTGCCTTCACTGTGACACACTACTTCATCTTTGTAATGCTTTATAAAACACTTGATCTCTGTAACGCCTTCACTTGACACACTACCTTGAATCTCTGTAAGACTGCCTTCAATGTGACACACTACTTTGATTCTGTATTACTGCCTTCATGTGACACACTACTTTGATCTCTGTACTATGCTTCACTGTGACACTACTATTTGACCTCTCTTACTGACTACCTTGATCCTGTAACTCCTTACTTGAAACACTACATGACTCTGAAACTGCTTCACTGTAACACTACTTGATCTCTGTAACTGACTGCTACACTTGATCTCTGTAACTTCCTTCACTTGACATCATCGTTTGTACTACTGCCTTCACTGTGACACATACTATCTCTGTAACTGCCTTCCACTGACCAACTACCTTGATCTCTGTAATTGACTGCCTTTCACTGTGACACACTACTTGATCTCTGTAACTGCCTGTCCTGTGAACACTACCTTGATCTCTGTAACTGCCTTGCCTTACTGTGACACACTACTTGATCTTGTACTACTGCCTTCACTGTGACACACTACCTTGATCTCTGTAATGACTGACCTACCTGTAACTGCTCGTGACATACTTTGATCTCTAGTAACTGCCTTCATGACACTACCTTCATCTCTGTATTTGACTGCCATCAATGTGACACACTACTTTGATCTCTGTAACTGCCTTCAGTGTGACACACTACCTTGATCTCTTTAACTGACTGCCTTCACTGTGACACACTATTTTGACCTCTATAACTGCCTTCACTGTGACACACTACTTTGACCTCTATAACTGCCATCACTATGACACACTACCTTGATCTCTGTAACTGTCTGCATTCACTGTGACACACTACTTTGATCTCTGTACCTGCTTTCACTGTGACACACTACCTTGATCTCTGTAATTGACTGCCTTAACTGTGACACACTACTTTGATCTCTGTAACTGCCTTCACTGTGACACACTACCTTGATCTCTGTAATGTGCCTTCACTGTGACACACTACTTTGATCTCTGTACTGCCTTCACTGTGACACACTACTTTGATCTCTGTAACTGCCTTCACTGTGACACACTACTTTGATCTCTGTAACTGCCTTCACTGTGACACACTACTTTGATCTCTGTAACTGCCTTCACTGTGACACACTACTTTGATCTCTGTAACTGCCTTCACTGTGACACACTACTTTGATCTCTGTAACTGCCTTCACTGTGACACACTACTTTGATCTCTGTAACTGACTTCACTAGGACACACTACCTAGCTCTCTGTAACTGACTGCCGTCACTGTGACACACTACTTTGATCTCTGTGACTGTCTTGCTTCACTGTGACACACGACTTTGATCTCTGTAACTGCCATCACTGTGACACAACGCCTTGATTTCTGTAACTGACTGCCTTCACTGTGACACACTACCTTGATCTCTGTAATTGACAGCCTTCACTGTGACACACTACTTTGATCTCTGTGACTGCCTTCACTATGACACACTACCTTGATCTATGTAACTGCTTTCACTGTGACGCACTACCTTGATCTCTGTAATTGAATGCCTTCACTGTGACACACTTCTTTGATCTCTGTAACTGCCTGCCTTCACTGTGACAAACTACTTTGATCTCTGTAACTTCCTACACTGTGACACACTACTTTGATCTCTGTAACTAACTTAACTGTGACACACTACCTTGATCCCTGTAGCTGTCTGCCTCAAGTGACAGTACCTTGATCTCTGTAGACTGCCTTCACTGTGACACACTACTTTGATCTCTGTGACTGTCTTGCTTCACTGTGACACACTACCTTGATCTCTGTAACTGCAATCACTGTGACACACTACCTTGATCTCTGTAACTGTCTGCCTTCACTGTAACACATGACTTTGATATCTGTAACTGACTGCCTTCACTGTGACATACTACTTTGATCTCTGTGACTGCCTTCACTGTGACACACTTCTTCGATCTCTGTAACTGACTGCCTTCACTATGACACACTACCTTGATCTCTGTAAGTGACTGCCGTCACTGTGACACACAACTTTGATCTCTGTGACTGCCTTCACTATGACACACTACCTTGATCTCTGTAACTGCATGCCTTTATTTTGACACACAACTTTGATCTCTGTGACTGCCTTCATAGTGAAACACTACCTTGATCTCTGTTACTGTCTTCCTTTACTGTGACACACTACTTTCATCTATGTAAATGGCTTCACTATGAAACACCACTTTGATCTCTGTAATTGCCTTCACTGTGACCGACTACCCTAACCTCTCTAACTGACTGCCTTCACTGTGACACACTACCTTGATATCTGTAATTGACTGCCTTCACTGTGACACACTACCATGATCTCTGTGACTACTGCCTTCACTGTGACACACTACATTGATCTCTGTAACTGCCTTCACTGTGACACACTACTTGATCATGTATTGACAGACGTCTTCACTGTGACACAATACTTGATCTCTGTAACTGACTGACCTTATCTCGTACTGTCTCACTTTGACACACTACTTTGATCTCTGTAACTGCTGCCTTCACTGTGACACACTACTTTGTCTCTGTAACTTTTTGCCTTCACTGGACACACTACTTGATCTCTGTCTGTCTTCCTGCAACACTACTTTGATCTCTGTACTGCCTTCACTGGACACACTACTTTGATCTCTGTAACTGACCTTCACTGTGACACTACTTGATCTCTGTAACAGCCTTTCACTGTGACACACTACTTTAGATCTTGTAACTGCTCTTCACTGTGACACACTACTTTTTCTGTAACGACTGCCTCACTGTGACACACTACCTTGATCTCTGTATTACTGCCTTCACTGTGACACACTACTTGACCTTGAGCTCTTCATAACTTGACTCTGTGACTCTTCACTGTGACACACTACCTTGATCTCTGTAACTATGCCTTCACTATGACACTACTTCATCTTGTAAACTGCTTCACTTGAAACACACTATTTGATCTCTGTAACTGCCTTCACTGTGACACGACTACCTAATCTCTGTAACTGACTGCCTTCACTGTGACACACTGCCTTAATCTCTGTATTGACTGCCTTCACTGTGACACACTACCTTGATCTCGTGACTAACTGCCTTCACTTGACACACTACTTTGATCTCATGTGACTAACTCCTTCACTGTCGACAACACTACTTGATCTCTGTAACTACTGCCTTCAATTTGAAACACTACATTTACCTCTGTAACTGACTGCTACCTTGATCTCTGTAACTTCCTTCACTTCGAAACACTACATCGATCTCTGTAACTAACTGCCTTCACTGTTAAACACTACATTTATCTCTGTAACTGACTGCTACCTTGATCTCTGCAACTTCCTTCACTTCGAAACACTACATCGATCTCTGTAACTAACTGCCTTCACTGTGACACACTACCTTGATCTCTGTAACTGCCTTCACTGCGACCAAATTCCTTGATATCTGTAACTATCTGCCTTCTAACTTTTGACTCTGTAACTGCTTTCACTATGACACACTAACTTGATCTCTGTAACTGACTGCTTCCTATGAACACTACCTTGACTCTGTAACTGCCTTCACTTTGACACACTACTTTGATTCTGTACGACTCAACTGTACCTACTTCGACTTGTATGACGCCTCACGTAACACACTACCTTGATCTCTGTAACTGCCTTCACTTTGACACACTACTTTGATCTCTGTGACTAACTGCCTTCGCTGTGAAACACAAACTTCATCTCTGTAACTGACTGCTGCTTTGATCTATGTAACTGCCTTCACTGTGACACACTACCTTGATTTCTGTAACTAACTGCCTTCACTGTGAAACACTACCTTGATCTCTGTAACTGACTGCTACCTTGATCTCTGTAACTGCCTTCCCTGTGACACACTACTTTGATCTCTGTAACTGCCTTCACTGTGACCAACTACCTTCATCTCTGTATTTGACTGCCATCAATGTGACACACTACTTTGATCTCTGTAACTGCCATCACTGTGATACACTACTTTGATCTCTGTAACTGCCTTCCATGTGAGACACTACTTTGATCTCTGTAACCGACTGCCTTCACTGTGACACACTTCCTTGATCTCTGTAACTGCCTTCACTGTGACACATTACTTTGATCTCTGTAACTGACTGCCTACCCTGTGACACACTACCTTGATCTCTGTAAGTGACTGCCGTCACTGTGACACACTACTTTGATCTCTGTAACTGCCTTCACTGTCACACTCTAACTTGATCTCTGTAACTGCCTACACTGTGACACACTACCTTGATCTATGCTTATGCCTTCACTATGACACACTACCTTGATATTTGTTATTGACTGCCTTCTCTGTGACACACTACATTCATCTCTATAACTGACTGCCTTCACTGTGGCACACTGCCTTGATCTCTGTTACCGTCAGCCTTCACAGTGACACACTACTTTGGTGTCTGTAACTATCTGCCTTCACTGTGAAACACTACTTTGATCTCTGTAACTGACTGCCTTCACTGTGACACACTACCTTGATCTCTGTAACTGTCTGCCTTCACTGTGACACACTACTTTGGTCTCTGTAACTGTCTGCCTTCACTGTGACACACTACTTTGATCTCTGTAACTGTCTGCCTTCGCTGTGACACTATTTTGACCTCTGTAACTGTCTTCATTCACTGTTACACACTACCTTGATCTCTGTAACTGATTGCCTTCACTGTGACACACTACCTTGAAATCTGTAACTGCCTTCACTGTGACACACTACTTTGATGTCTGTAACTGACTGCCATCACTGTGACACACTACCTTCATCTCTGTTATTAACTGCCTTCACTGTGACACACTACCTTGATCTCTTTAACTAACTGCCTTCACTGTGACACACTACCTTGAGCTCTTTAACTGACTGCCTTCACTGTGACACACTACCTTGAGCTCTTTAACTGACTGCCTTCACTGTGACACACTATCTTGATCTCTGTAACTGAGAGCCTTCACTGTGACACACTACTTTCATCTCTGTGACTGCCTTCACTGTGAAACACTACCTTGATCTCTGTAACTGACTGCCTTCACTGTAACACACTACCTTGATCTCTTTAACTAACTGCCTTCACTATGACACACTATCTTGATCTCTGTAACTGACTGCCTTCACTGTGACACACTACTTTCATCTATGTAAATGGCTTCAATATGAAACACCACTTTGATCTCTGTAACTGCCTTCACTATGACCGACTACCCTAACCTCTCTAACTGACTGCCTTCACTGTGACACACTACCTTTATATCTGTAATTGACTGCCTTCACTGTGACACACTACCATGATCTCAGTAACTAACTGCCTTCACTGTGAAACACTACATTGATCTCTGTAACTGACTGCTACCTTGATCTCTGTAACTGCCTTCACTTTCACACACTGCCTTGATCTCTGTAACTAACTGCCTTCACTGGGAAACACTACCTTGATCTCTGTGACTGACTGCTACTTTGCCCTCTGTAACTGCCTTCACTGTGACACACTACTTTGATCTCTGTAACTGCCTTCACTTTGAAACACTACATCGATCTCTGTAACTCACTGCCTTCACTGTGACACACTACGTTGATCTCTGTAACTGATTGCCTTCACTGTGACACTCTACCTTGATCTTTGTAACTGCCTTCACTGTGAAACACTACCTTGATCTCTGTAACTGACTGCCTTCACTGTGACACACTACTTTGATCTCTGTAACTGACTGCCTTCGTTTTGACAACCTACCTTGATCTCTGTAACTGTCTGCCTTCTCTGTGACTCACTACGTTGATCTCTGTAACTCACTGCCTTCACTGTCGCACACTACTTTGATCTCTTTAACTGCCTTCACTGTCGCACTTTTACTTGATCTCTGTAACTGTCTTCACTGTGACACACTACATTGATCTCTGCAACTGTCTTCACTGTGACACACTACCTTGATATTTGTTATTGACAGCCTTCACTGTGACACATTACTTTGATCTCTGTAACTGACTGCCTTCACTGTGACACACTACCTTCATCTCTCTTACTGTTTGCCTTCAATTTGACAACCTACCTTGATCTGTGTAACTGCCATCACTGTTACACTCTAACTTGATCTCTGTAACTGTCTGCCTTCCCTGTGTCACACTACCTTGATCTCTGTAACTGACTGCCGTCACTGTGACACACTACTTTGATCTCTGTAACTGCCTACACTGTGACACACTACTTTGATCTCTGTAACTGCCTTCACTGTGACACACTACCTTGATATTTGTTGACAGCCTTCACTGTGACACAATACTTTGACCTCTGTAACTGACTGCTTTCACTGTGAAACACTACCTTCATCTCTGTTACTGTCTGCCTTCACTGTGAAACACTACATTGATCTTTGTTACTGTCTGCCTTCACTGTGACACACTACTTTGGTCTCTGTTGACTCTCATAAAATATTAGGTGTTACCATTGACAAAAATATGACTTGGACGGATCACATAATGTCACTAGGTAAACTCCTAGCTCACAGGCTACTTCAATTATCCAAAATAAAACACTTTCTAAATAATCATTCTCGAAAACTATTTTTTGCGATCACATTCTACCAATCATTGACTATGCGTCAACTATTTGGGATACCTGCAGTGGAACGAACTTGAAATTCATTCATCGTTTATATAAAATAGCAGTAATGCTTATATTGTTAAAAACAAGCACCCTGACAATTGAGGATTATAAATAAATAAATGTCCTGACATTTCGAAACCGACTTTTATTCAATAAAGCTGTGTTTATGCAAAAAGTTGTTAATTAAAATGCACCTCCGAAGATTACCAAAGCTTTCAAAGTTAACCAACATAGACACAACCATTTGCTAACATTTCTAAGACCCAGAAATAACCTATATAAATCGAGCCTGTTGTATTCAGGCAGTGAGCTATGGAATAAACTCCCCAAAAGTGTGAAATGTATTAAAAGCAAAAATCAGTATAAAAAAACATCTAAAAAGATACTTCATGAATAAAAGTACAGAACACGACTTGTAAACCAACTGACGTTAATCTTGTCATTAAAATCAGATATGACCCAAGTTTTCATATCCATATAGAGTACATGTGTAAGCATTGATCTATATATGGGTTGATATGATATCAACCCCAACACGCTCTGAATCTGGTGCGTGTGTGTGTGTGTGTGTGTGTGTGTGTGTGTGTGTGTGTGTGTGTGTGGTGTGTGTGTGTGTGTGTGTTGTGTGTATGTGTGTGTGTATGTGTGTGTGTGTTGTGGTATGTGTATGTGTATGTGTTGTGTATGTGTTTGTGTGTGTGTATGTTTTGTGTATGTGTATGTGTGTGTATGTGTGTGTTGTTGTGTGTATGTGTGTATGTGTGTGTGTATGTGTGTGTGTATGTGTGTATGTGTGTGTGTGTGTGTATGTGTGTGTGTGTGTATGTATGTGTGTGTGTGTGTATGTGTGATGTGGTGTGTGTGTGTGTTTTTTTGTTTTGTTTTTGTTTAATGTCCATTCACTACTTGGTGATAAGGACACACCCGCATTCAAACCAACATCTCTCTCTCTCTCTCTCTCTCTCTCTCTCTCTCTCTCTCTCTCTCTCTCTCTCTCTCTCTCTCTCTCTCTCTCCCTAATAATTATATGTGTATTTATATTCTCACAACTATCTACAGTAGAGGTCTTACTGGGGAAGAATATATAACCTCAGCAACTGATGTTATGAACTGCTGAGCGTCATATAAAACCTCTTGAACAGTGGAATATTTTTTATGAATATCTATTCCTCTCCTCTTAAACAGGTCAGTTAGGATTGGGAAATCAAACAATAAATGGTGGATTGAAAGAGATTGGGAACAGCAACATGTCACATTTTTAGAATAGTTGGTGTTCCATGCATTTAGTCTCATTTTATATATCAAAATTTCTACTTTCCGTGAGCAAGAAATGTTTTCAGAGTGTGTTTTCTCCATTTTAGAATGTATACAATTCATCAATTTAGCATTAATTTCATGCGAGGACAATGCGCGATTGGAACCAAACGTTTCAATGTTGCAATCCGAGGCAGCTTGTTTTGCTAAAGAATCAACCAACTCATTCCAATAGATTCCACAGTGAGAAGGGACCCAGCAAAAAGTTATTTGTATGCCTCTGCTTGCATTACAATGTATCAAGAATTTAATCTCAAATACAATATCTTTCCTTATGTTCCCCTGCCAGTGCTTTAGTGCCATCAATACTGCTTTTGAGTCAATGCAAAAAAGAATGTGGCGAATGTCAAGCGCAGTATTTGACAAAAAAATTCAAGGCCATAAGGATTGCAAACAATTCATACGTCAAAATAGAAAAATGTTTTCCTAAATGAAATAATTTTTGTACTTTATAAACAGGAATCACAAATGCTGCCCCATTTCTTCCTGATTCCAGAACAGATCCATCAGTATACACTTTTAAATGATTAGAATAATTACTTTCAATGTGACTTTTTACATCAACGGTGAGCAAATTTTTATCTTCATTCTTTTTGACATCCGTGTAGTCAGTGTCAAAGTTAGCCGATATATGTTCCCAAGGAGGCATTTGAGGAACCATCGGAAAAATTGGAATTGTTGTTAGGTCAATACCAATGTCTTTCATTAATGAATCTGTATAATTTTTAATTGGCAGGAGAAATAAAACATTGCTTGCTCGTTTTGGATAGTCAGTGTCTTGATTCATAAAAACCTCATCTTTTACTGAATTTGGAACAGAGAGACTTCGAATCACATACTTTGATACGGCCAATCTTCGTTGTTCAGAAAGAGAGAGTAAATGTGCTTCTTTATAAGTATTATTTATGTTAGCATGGACTGGAACACCAAGTGCTATTTTTATGGCTTTACTGTCTAAACTTTGTAATTTTTTAAGTAGGTAATCTGCAGCAGAAAAATAAACTTCTTGTCCATAGATTAATTTTGAGCGTACTAAAGATTGAGCCAAATGTATAAGTGTCTTGGTATCTTGGCTCCATGCCTGAAAAGTTATTATTTTTAAAAAGTTAAGTCTTTTTCTAGCCTCAGATATTAACTGGTTAATGTTCATCTTCAGCTCAGCTTTCTAGTTAAAATTACACCTAAGAATTTGACATCTGGTTTATACTTAAGTACTGTTCCTTCTAATTTCAGTATTGGTAATTTTGATGGGTTTTCACCATTATTAAAAAGCACCAGACATGTTTTTTCTGCAGATAATTCTAACTTATTCTCATTCATAAAGCTACAGAATTTATTTAGCTCATCTTGATATAATTTTTCAACATGATTGATAACTCTTTTTGTCGTGTTTTTCTGAACTGAAGTATTTATCCATATAGCGATATCATCAGCATACTGAACAACTTGTGTATCAGTTGACAAACAACTAGGAAGGTCATGTACAAGAATAGAGAACAAAACTGGGGCAAGCACTGATCCCTGCGGAATACCTAAATCAATAGACTTAAACGATGAGTAGACTGAACCCAGTTTAGTACAAATTGATCTATCAGATACAAGTTGTTTAAGATATTTATATAACATTCCATTGATACCAATGTGTTTCAATTTATGCAACATTTTTTCATGACAGACTCTATCATAAGCTTTCTTCAAGTCAAAGAATGTGGCTAATACGCTTTTTCTTCTGGAAAATTGTTTTTTAATTTGATGGGTTAATTTAACTAAGTGATCAGAAGTACATCTTCCCTTTCTAAAGCCAGCCTGATTGGTTGGGATAACATTATTCTTTTCACAATAATGAAACAGACGCTTATGTATAATTTTTTCTATCACTTTACCCACTTGGGAAGTAAGAGCAATTGGTCTATAACTATCTACTGATGACCGCATCATACCTTTCTTAAGGATTTGAACTACTATCGACTGCCTCCAGATATTAGGAAGAGTGCCATTTATCCAATATTTTTTTGAAAAATGAAAAAGTAGCCTTTTCCATTTTAAAGGCATATGGGTCAACATTTGATAAGATATACCATCGGGACCAACTGCTGTCTTGTTATGTGAAAACGAATCTAACGTTTCAATAAATTCGTCATATTGAAAGGGAGCATTCAAATAATCGGCATTATACGATGATGGATTTTCTGATTTATTTAGTTTTTCTGATGAGTCATTACTTTTGAAGTCCGACTGCAGCTTTAGGGATGAACTATTTTTTGAAAACATTGTGACAAAGGCTTCTGCTTTTTCAACTGTGCTTGGAAATCTATTATTTTCAAACTTGATTGGATATGATGGGAGTTGAAATCCATTTTTCATTTCAGTAACTTTCTTCCAAACTTTATGTAAGTCCTTGGATTCTGATAATTCATTTATACAAAATTCTGTCCAATACTTGTTTTTCGCCTGAGCAATTACTTTTTTACAATGACATTTAGCACATTTCATACCAATAAAGTTTTCTTCTGATTGATCTTTTAACCATGTTTTGTACTGTTCCTTTTTATATTTTACTGCTTCTTCACATCTTTAGTCCACCATCTATTGCCTGATCGCTTTCCATTCTTGCTGGTTTTGCGTTTGGGGATGGAAAACTCAGCTGCAAGCATGAGCTTTGCCACAAAATTTGAATAGAATTTATCAGCATCATCCTCTGCAATCGTTTCAATATCAATAGCTTGCAGAATCGATTGAAAAGTACTCCAGTTAGCCAGTTTGTATATAAATTGGGGGATTTTATCTTCTATATGTGGTAGATCCGATGTGGCAAGGTCCTCAAATGACAATGTAATAGGAAAATGATCACTTCCGAGACAATCTTCTTCAACATTCCAGGTGCAATTAATTGCTAACCCTGGAGATATCATAGCTAAATCAATGGCACTGGGTTTATGAGTAGGAACATCAGTGATTCTGGTTACTCTGCCATCATTTAATAAGCAAAGCTTTGAATCTACAATGTTTTCTACTAAACGATTGCTGGTGATGGTAGAGCATCCAGAATCCCAAAAAGGAGCATGAGAATTGAAATCTCCCACAATGATCCATTTACGTTTTGTGAAGTATGTATTTTTTAACCAGTCAGTGTTGTCATTTTTTGGACCTTGAGGTAAATATACAGAAACTACATTTAATATTTCATCTTTGTTAATTTTAACTGTCACACCTGTATGATAAAATATATGCTGTACTTTGCACTATAGGAGATATAACTAGTTTTTCATAATCTAAACCCTGCCTGACATATATAGCAGATTTTACTTTAGAATTATTGTCACAATCACACAATGGTGGGTAATAATAATTTGCCAATTTAGGCATTTTTCCTTTTTCCACATTCAAAGACTGGAGTGCTAATATAGCATAATTATCAGTTGTTAAAAATTGAGTAAAGCCCAACAGATTGGTGGCTATGCTCCTAGAGTTCCACTGCAAAATTTTAACACCTTTAGAAAAATGTACTGTCATGTTCAAGCTTGACTTCATGTTGTAATTGTTTGTTTTGTTATACATGTATACAATATTGTAGTCAAATGGTTTTAGACGAAAATACGTTACTCATGAGAAAAACACACACTCACAAATACACAAAAGATAAAATGACAGGTAAGGGTGGGGTGGGGTAAAAAATCCAGACGCTGTCCAGTGATGCAGACACTGTAGAAAATAATGGAGAGTCCATGGTGAAAGAATGTGGTGGATGGAGAGATCCTGATCTGAAAAGAAATGTAATGTTATATATGGAAGTGAATCTGAGTAAACATCCATGCATGAGTGCGTGCATGTGTGCATGAGTATGAACTGTCTGATAAAGCAATCGGGTTATTAATGACAGAACGCCCGTGGAGGGGGCAGAGGATACAGCGTAGGTGGCAGCGAGTGACAAGGTCTGCCAGTCCATGGGTTGCCTTGGAATGGACGGCCTGTGTTGCTGGCGCTGAAACCCCCGCGTCTCTGTCGTCTTCGTTCCCAGAACAGCTGACAAAGGTGGCGGCCCAAGACTCCTGCAACGTTGCCAGCACCATAGTTGTTTAAGTGAATATCATCTTGAAGATGTTTGAATCGATGAATATTCTCGTATGCAAGGTGGGAAACGTTGCTGATATTCTCGTTGACTATTTCCGAGTAAGAGTGAGCGTTGTACACGACCCGTCTTGCTTCTAGATGTTGTTCTTTCACTGGGGTCGCCCTGCTGCATACGACATGCGCTTTGGGGAAGGTTTTCTGAACGTCCTTTACAGCTGCTGCCATGGCTTTGCCACATGCTGCAGGATCCTTCCCTTGATGTCGTTGATGCCGTATGCAGCAGACACAGTCTGGGCAGTTTCAAGCTCTGGCTAGCTGCTTCCGCCTTTTCTGGACATTGTCGATGGAGTAGGCTTTCTCTTTGCCACCTGAGGCCATAGGACTAGTCTAACGTGATGGATTTATTTTGTTCAGCTGGAGTCATGCAAATGAGTACACGCGGCATGTCTGAGTCAGTCCTTTGATTGAATAGGCGACTCATTGGAAGACATTTCTTGTGTCTCATTTTGCGTCATTCCTTGTATTTACGCATTAACCGTGACTCATTTCTTGAGTCTGGTTTGCTTTTATTCTTTTGCTTTTTCTGTCTCTTATCTCATCCTGCCTGCTTCACTCTGCCCAGACTTTTGGGGATGGGTGAGCGATGTCTGTATGAGTTTAAGGGCATCAGCGTAAGAGCAGGGGGGAGGTTTTCATTTCTGCATGTTTTTGTTTTGCAGTGCGGCTTTCTTTCTGTTGGCAGAAATCGAACATTTTTCAAATTTTTCATTTGTATCGCTTACTGTTTTTTCTAAATTTCTGAAACGCTTACATAAGTATTGATAACATTTTTTGATAAAATGAAGCTCACTGCGACAAATGGTGAAGTCGAATCTTGTGTAAGCCAGATGAGCTTTCTTCCATTGCACAGCTGGCTTGTCGGTGGCTGGGTGTCGCATCGTCCGTTAAATCGTTGTTGCCTGCCTGTGAAGTCGCATTCATTTTTCCTGGAACTTTTCTTTCTGTAACTGGGTGATTGGCAGAGTTGATCCTATTCTGGTTCTGGTCATTTGTACTGGTTTTCGTGACAAAATTTCCTCCAGAAAACTATTAGCATCGTTTTCAACCATTTTGATACCGAAAAGTCCGTGTGTGTGTGTGTATGTGATGTGTGTATGGTGTATGTATGTGGTATGTAGTTGTATGTATGTGTGTATGATATGTGTGTATGTATGTGTGAGTTATGTATGTGTATGTATGTGTGTGTAGTATGGGTGTATGTATGTGTATGTAGGTGTTGTGTATGTGGTATGTATGTGTGTATGTATATGTATGTATGTGTCATGACGACTCCTCCTCGGCCCCCAAGCATGATCGCTTCAAGCATCTCCAGAAACAGGCCCAAGTTGCGCTGCGCAAAATGCAGGATGTATGGTGGGTAGAGGAAGGCAGACGAGGTCCAGAGATATGCTGACACGCAGAACTCCAAAATGTTTTCAGTGCATCAAGAAGTCTATGGACCTTCAAGCATGTACTACCCCACTCCTGTCAGCAGACGGTTCAACCTGCGAAGGAGAAGAGCAGCATCAATGAACGATGGTAGAGGCAGTTCAGCAACCTGCAACGGCCCTCCAGTGTAGCCCCCAACCCTTGACTGATCCACAAAAGCCATTGTACACTGCCTCGACCTTCCCCCCACTATGGATGAAGTCTTGAGGGCAATAAGACAGACCAGCTCAGGCAAAGCACCCGAATGGACGGAATCCCAGCAGAGATGTTCAAATCTGCCGGACCTGTGGCCCTTGCAGCTTTCCACTCCCTCCTCACCAGCATTTGGGAAGAAGAAGAACTGCCCAAAGATTTCAGGGATGCCACTGTCGTCTCCCTATTTAAGAACAAGGGTAGTAAGGCTGACTGCGGCAATTACCGTGGCATCTCCCTCCTTTCTATTGCTGGGAAAATATTGGCTCGGATCCTCCTCAACCGCTTAACGGAGAACATTTCCGAAGGAAACCTGCCGGAAACACAGTGTGGATTTCGCCCAAACCGCAGCACTGTGGACATGATCTTCTCCGTCCGACAAGTGCAGGAGAAATGCCTAGAGCAAAACATGGACTTGTATGTGGTCTTCGTTGACCTCACCAAGGCCTTCGACACAGTGAACAGGAAGGCCCTCTGGATCATCCTATCCAAACTCGGATGCCCAGACAAGTTCGTCAACCTCATACGCCAGTTTCATGACAACATGACTGGGCAGGTTCTCTCGGGTGGAGAAGTATCAGAGCCATTCAATATTAGTAACGGCGTCAAACAGGGATGCGTGCTGGCCCCAGTCCTTTTCAACTTCTTTTTCACCTGCGTCCTCAACCACGCTATCAAGGACCTAGACCTTGGGGTATACCTGCGATACAGACTTGATGGCTCACTGTTTGACCTCCGCCGACTGAACGCCAGGACCAAGGTTGTGGAGAAGATCATCCTGGAAGCACTTTTTGCTGATGACTGTGCTCTCATGGCACACAAAGAGTCTGACCTACAGCTCATCACAGATAAGTTCGCAGAAGCCTCTCGCCTTTTTGGGCTCACTATCAGCCTCGGCAAGATAGAGGTACTATTTCAGCCAGCGCCTGCTTCAGCCGCCCCTCCCCCCTCTATCTCCATTGAGGGCACCCAGCTAAAGATAGTGGATGATTTCAGATACCACGGCAGTACCATCAGCAATGATAACACCCTGGATAAAGAGATCAACGCTAGGATCTGCAAGGCCAGTCAAGCTCTTGGTCGCCTCCGAGCTCGCGTCTTGAACCAGCACAACATCCAGCTTTCCACAAAGCTCAAGGTGTACAGAGCCGTCGTCCTCACCAGCCTACTCTATGGATGCGAGACATGGACGGTGTACAAAAGACACTGGAAGCAGCTGGAGAAGTTCCACATGAGAAGCCTGCGGTCAATTATGAACATCCACTGGCAAGACCGGATCACAAACCTCGAGGTCCTGGACAGAGCTGGGATGACAGCATCGAGGCCATGATACTGAAAGCCCAGCTCGATGGGTTGGTCACGTGATCCGGATGGACGACCAAAGGCTGCCTAAAGCAGCTCATGTATGGCGAACTGACTTGGGAAAGCGGAACCAGGGCAGACCACGCAAAAAGATTCAAGGACTGCGTGAAGTTCAACATCAAACACGCTGACATCCCTCCCAAACAGCTGGAGCTGTATGCTATGGACAGACCAGGGCTGGGCGCGCCTAACCATCCGGGCGCATGACAACTTCGAGGAGAAGAGGCGAGATGATGTGACTGCAGCACGATCTAGGAGAAAGGCGTCAACCACCAACCCTGAACCCCCCGGACAGTTTCCTTGCCCCCACTGCACCCGCGTCTGCCTATCACGGATTGGCTTAACCAGCCATCTCCGTGCCCACATAAGACAAAGACTCAACACATGAGGACAGTCATCATCGGATCGATGGACGACCAAGAAGAAGAAGTATGTGTATGTATGTGTATGTATGTGTATGTGTGTATGTATGTGTGTATGTATGTGTGTATGTATGTGTGTGTGTATGTATGTGTGTGTGTGTGTGTGTATCTGTGTATGTGTCTGTATGTATGTATATGTGTATGTGTCTGTATGTATGTATATTGTGTGTGTGTGTGTGTATGTATGTGTGTGTGTGTATATGTGTATGTGTCTGTATGTGTGTATATATGTGTATGTGTCTGTATGTGTGTATATGTCTGTATGTGTGTATCTTTGTATGTTTCTGTATGTGTGTATCTGTGTGTATGTGTATGTATGTATGTGTGTGTGTATGTGTCTGTATGTATGTGTGTATGTGTGTATGTGTCTGTATGTGTGTATCTGTATGGTGTATCTGTATGTGTGCATGTATGTGTCCATGTGTCTGTATGTGTGTATGTATGTGTGCATGTGTCTGTATGTAGGTGTATGTGTGTCTGTGTGTGTCTGTGTGTGTCTGTATATGTGTATGTCTGTGTATGTCTGTGTAGTAGTCTGTGTATGTCTGTATGTGTGTATGTGTGTGTGTGTCTGTGTGTGCATGTGTGTGTGTGCATGTGTCTGTGTGTGTGTCTGTGTGTTGTGTGTATGTGTGTCGTCTGTGTGTCTGTGTGTCGTCTGTGTGTCGTCTGTGTGTATGTGTGTCGTCTGTGTGCCTTAGCCTTAGGTGACCGCTCTCAGGTGACGGCTCTCACGCGGCATTAAGGCCCTTCTTCAACCGATCCTGCTGCCTTTCCATACTGTCGATGTGACGTCTAGTTGAGGTTCTGCTTTCTTTCCATACTGTTGAGGTCATGGCTCCATAGAAACGGCATAAAGGCCCTTCTTCATCCGGTAGGCACTGTGTAGCCAACAAACACTCACAAACCCCTACATAAACAAACATAGCCTCTCCAATTCACAGGTGTGTATGAATTTGAAAATCACTATTTCCAACACTGTTCTTATTACATGGGGTGGTAATCTAATGACCGCCTACATTACATTTTCAAACACAGACCGAAGGCATATAACGTCACTGGCTAGTCTGCCTTCAAGGTCTACTGGCGACATTGTATTAAATCACCACTTCTCCTTCATCAGTACATGAACCATTTTCTAGAAGATATCGATCACGGTTTCAAAGCAATTGAGACTAAAAACGCGGGATGATATGAAGAGAGAGAGAAAGGAGGAAAGATGAGAGAGTGCGGAGAGAGAGAGAGAGAATAAAGAAATGAGGAAGAGAAAGACCCCCCACCCCCCCCCCCCCGGAAAGAAGTGATGAGAGAGAAGAGAGAGAGAGATGAGGAGACGGAGAGAGAGGTGAGAGAGAGAGACTTGTTCACCTTTCATCTTGATACGATTCATTTACAACTCTGATATTAAAAAAAAAGACGGACATTTTCCATCTGATTAGTTATATTGTAATTTATGATAATTATTATTTTGGTGTCCATAAGTATTCTCATTTTTAGTGGATCTCTCCAGTCTGCGAAAGTCAGACTGACTCAGGCTGGTCTTTGCTTGGTTTTTTTAGTGCTATTTTCAGGTGGATGGTGTGTTTTTTCTGTAGAAGATTCTCTCTCTCTCTCTCTTCTTCTCTCTCTCTCTCTCTCTCTCTCTCTCTCTCTCTCTCTCTCTCTCTCTCTCTCCTCTCTCTTCTCTATCTCTCTCTCTCGCTCTCTTATCTCTATCTTAAAACCTTAATTCGTTTCAGAAAAAACATAGTATTACTCTTCTCAAGTTCTTGATGCACGTCTATGAAATCTCTTTTCCCTCAATCACGTTTCTTGGATTGAGAAGGCTAGTCCTCTGCCTTCTATTCACGTATTCTCTGAATTCCTTCTATATTTTCTGCTTTCTTCTCTTGACAAGTCCGCATCATTCGCTCAGTTTTGGATAAGACTCCTTTTCCAGCCTGCTTTTTATGTATCCCCCTATTCTCTGGGCACTCCTCTCCTTTCCTTTCTTCACGCATGCGAGAAGAAATCGAACAATTCTGAAAGGAATGGATCTTTAAAATCATTTGATTCTTGGATACCTGCTTTCTTTTTTTGCACAGTGCCTGCCACAACGTATTCCCACTATTACGAATATTTAAAAACTTATCTCTTGTCTCTGGAAATGTTCCTCAGCTCTAAAAACTGCCATAGTCACTCCTCTACTCAAAAGCTTGTCCTTTACCCAAACATTCTGAAGAAACTATAGACTAGTTTCCACCTAACGTTTATCTCTAAGATCCTTGAAAAAGTAGTTCTTAATCAGCCGCATCATCACCTTCTCTCCTACAGTCTCTTCCAGCGTTTCAGTCTGCCTTTTCGCGTCAACCACAGCATGATAACTACCCTTGCCACACCTAAACACGCTTTAATCGTTCTGAATCAGGGGGAAAAAATTTCCCTTCTTACTCTACTCGAATGCAGCCTTTGTAACTATGACCACTCTATTCTTCTCTCCCGTCTTCAAAATACATGTGGGGTTAATGGTAAAGCCCTTACCTGGTTTTAGTTCATACCTTACTGACCGGATTCCAGACTGTCACAGTAAAACAATTTTCAGTCAGGTACCTGCAAGATTGGAATGTGGTGTTCCACAGGGATCTGTTCTGGGCCCTGTTCTTTTTACCGCTACAATGCTCCAATGTCACTATAATTAACGCCCATCAGATCAACCATTAATTTTTTATGCAGAAGACTCTCAATTCTAGCAGAGCGACACGACTGAAAATCTGCTTTCTCTCTTTACAAATATGTCCAACTGCTTTCATGATATCCAAAATGGGATGTATACAGAACAAATTACTGTTAAATGCAGATATAACAGAAACCATGCTTGTAGGGAGGCCAAACACAAAATTTCTTCCATAACAACAGCTTCATATACAAAACTTGGCAATGCTACTGTCCCTTTATCCATCTGTGATGTATCTAGGGGTCATTATTGTCAAACACTCTCTATGCAAAAATTCATCAATCGACCTGCCAGGTTCTGCTACTATTCAATTACGGCGTATTAGTGCACTCGAAAGTAACCTGTCAAAGATGCAACATTCAAACTTGTTGCGTCTCATTTTTCACGTCTGGACTATTGGCAACTCTCTGTTGGCTGGTCTGCAGCATCTACAAACAATCCCTTCAAAGTATACAAAACTCTGCAGCGTCTAGTCCTCTGTAAAGAAAAAAAATCTAGAGGCTTATTACCCCTCTCTTGCAATCTCTGACACTGGTGCCTGTGCCACAGAGAGCAAACTTTAAGATCAGTACCCTCTGTTACATAGAATCATAGAACAGCACCCGCTACCTCTGTGAGTGTCTTCACTTGTACACTCCTTCTCGTTCTCCCGCTCTGCTGCAGATTCCTTGTCCTTACGAATACCTAGATTCAACCAATCCACCATCGTGCAGTCGCTCTTTCTTCTATTCTGGTCATTGATGTGGAATGAATGATCGCCTCTCTTCTCGCCAAAAGCCTTCTTATGTCATTTTAAAACCAGTATCATGACAATATTATTTCAAACCTAAGATTTTTCTTTCTATTGGCCTCATCTCTTAGTTTTTTCCATGCCTTCAACAGCCAAGAGTCTATTGCCTGCAGGGTGTGTTGTGACCTCTGTGTGTGTGTGTGTGTGTGTGTGTGTACTTGTGTGTGTTGTTGTGTTGTGTGTGTGGTGTGTGTGTGTGTGTGTGTGTGTGTGTGTGTGCGTGTTGTGCACATTTGGACTTGATGGAACTATTGCTTGTCACTGGTTGTATGACTGTGTAAGAATGAGTTGAGTGCAAAGCGCTTTGATTTGTCTATGCATGAATAGCGCTATTTAAATTCCATTTATGATAATTGTTATTATTATTAATTATTATTATTATTAATTATCTCTCTTGGTGGACATTTCTCGCAGTCTGCGAATCGTCAGATGTATCAGGCTGTTGGTCTTGTGCTTGTGTTCTGAATTTTCACGTGGATTTTTCTTTTTTCTCAAGAGATTTGTGAGTTGTACATGACCAGAAATTAAGGGCTAAGATAAAAATTTCGTTAAGATGGTTGAGAAAGAGCGAGATGAGAAGAAAGTGTCACAGAGAAGAGAGAGGGGGGGAGGGGGTGAGAAAGCAAAGTGAGAGACACAGACGAGTAGGGACTCATTCAGACAGAACAGAAGACTGGCAGACAGACAAGACAGGCAGACACACAGACAGGCAGGCGACAGGCGACGTGGGCAGACAGACAGACAGAAAGTCGTACAGAGACAAAGAGACACAGATAGACAGGAAAGACAGACGATAGACGTGTGCGTGTTTTGCGGGGGTTTTGTGCGTGTTTGTAGTGTATGTGTGTTGTGTATGTGCTTGCATGTGACATGTGTGTGGGTTGTGTGTGGGTGTGTGTGTGTGTGTGTGTGATGTGTGTGTGTGTGTGTGTGTGTCATTTGTGTGTGTGTGTGTTGTGTGTGTGTGCACGCGGCGCGTTTGTGTGTGATTGTGTGAGTGTTTGTCAGACATTTTACTGAAGTCGTCCTTTTACCAATGAGATTGTGTTTTCTTTTTCTCAGTCTATGAGTTCTGTAGGGCAGTATGTTGTTTTTGTTGTTGCTTTTTGTGTTTGGGGGTTTGTTGTTTAGGATGTTGGATGTCGTTGTTCTTGTGTGTCTTTGCTTCTGATCATCACTATTACTTTGGCGATACTATTGTTTGTATGGTAGAGGTGCTGGGGGCCTCACTTGGACAGGCGCTGAAACGAGCGCGTGACGCAATTCTCGCCTGATGCATGTTCATCGTTCATTGTGCTTTCTCTCTCTCCCTCACTCTCTCCTCTCTCTCTCTCTTCTCCTCTCTCTTCTCTCTCTCTACTCTCTCTCTCTCTCTCTCTCTCTCTCTCTCTCTCCTTTCTTTCTTTCTTTCTTAAGGATCAATCATGGTCCGCAAACCACCTTGGATTTACAAAGGTACCTAGAAGAAGCATGCATATCTTAGTGATTTCTTAAAAGAAAATAAATATTATGAGGAGGCAAAAAAATTAAGAAATGCCCATAAAGTCACCAAAACGGCGAGGAGAAAAAGGGAAATATTCCAAGATTACTTTCATCCAAACAAATTCAAAGACTGTATGGAAGGCAATCATATCAATAACAAATAATCAATTGTCTTCCAAATCTAACGGAAGTAAAGATATTTCTGTCTGATAAAAACTATACAATCACTCATTTATATTTCTTGTTCATAATTAAACAATGATAAATCGATAGTCCAATGATCTCAATGAACAAATCAATTCTGCCTAGAAAAGCGTAGATTCCATCATAAAACTCACATTCCATTCATTCTGTTTTATGGGTCTCGTTACCTGATCACCTCAAACAATCAGTACGCGTGGTCTTGATGGATAGATGCAGAATACGGAATCTCTCAGCTCCAGTTATTACAGACACTCTGACACATATCTATAACCTTAGTCTTCATTAGGACTCTTTCCCTACGCCTTCAAAAACTGCTAGGGTATTCTCCGATCCACTAGTCTGGAGACCTTCTTGATCCCTCAAATTATAGGACAATCTCTATTTTTTCTTACCTTTCAAAACCCTTGGAAAAAAACATATGAATAAACACATTAGTCCATCATATATGATATTAACAACTTTCTTCACCCCATATCTGTCTGGATTTAGAAAAAAAAATCACTCGTGATCACGGCATTAACTGTTTGTAGACAATTGGGCTGTCTTACTTTAATGGCTATAAATTTTGATGGAGTATTATTTGTAGATTTCAAAAGCATTTGTTACAATTGTCCGAAGACTTATATTTAATAAAGATTGACTTATATAATTCTCTCTACATATACTCTTTTGAAATCTGGTCTTATTATATTACAACAGGCAACTGTGTGTGCAATAGTAGTCACATTCCACTTATAACCCTTTCTTTATGGTGTACCTAGGGAATCCATCTTAGGACTATTCTCTTTTTCATATACATTAATGACCTTCCTCTCCATATATAAATCTAAATGCGAACTTTTTGGCTGTCGACACAACCATACATACAAGCCATACTGACATTAACTATCTTGCTAAGACATTGCAAATTGCACTGATGGTCTTGGCAAATGGGACTGAACTTTATTACATGTCTATTACACCCCCAAAAAACAAAATGCCATGCTTATCACTCACCAGTCAAAAGCGACATAAAAATCTTTCTAATATATTTTCATCAGTCTTATTGAAAAGGAAACAGTAGAACAAGCCTCTCACCACAAAGGTTCTAGGAGTAACAATTGATGGAAAATCTCAGCTGTTTACATCACATTTCCCATCTGTCGCAAGTACATATCTCAAAGAGTATACCAACTGGGTCTAAAATCATACATTTTCTTGACTTTCATTCAAGAAAAAATATTCTTTCAAAGCTTATATACAATCCTCATTAGTTATGCTTCAACCCTTTGAGGGAGATTCTGCTAGTGCAAACTCTATGAAACCGTTATTATAGTTCTGTATAAACGTGCTATCTTAAACTGGTTCTTCTGAAGAAGGAGACTACCTTACTATAAGTGTTTTATAAAGTTTTATATCTTCCCCTACACAAAGACTAAGATTTAACATAGGCATCATGTTGTTTAAAGATATGACAGGAACTTTTCCCTCATCCTTAAAAGACAAGTGCCCATTGATTCATTCCAGAAATACCGAAAAGCCATGTGTACCATTCCCTAAGAATAGATTTGTTCAAATCTCAGCTTACTGTTCTAGGCCCTTTGTGCTGTGGAACTCCCTTCCTGACTCTTTTAGACAATACTCAATCAATGTAACATATCTCTTCATAATGTAATTTTTTCATCCTTTGATGCATCAAAAAATAAAAAAAATACACTATTGATCTGTTTGGAAACAAGTAAATATATCCTCCTTCATTTACATGTTATTCTCTTCTCTCTCTCCTCTCTCTCTCTCTCTCTCTCTCTCTCTCTCTTCTCACTCTCTCTTCTCTCTCTCTCTCTCTCTCTCTCTCTCTCTCTGTAAATGACTTTAGTGAGCTTGCTTTGAATTGTAAGTGTGTGTGTGTGTGTGTGTGTGTGTGTGTGTGTGTGTGTGTGTGTGTGTGTGTGTGTGTGTGTGTGTGTGTGTGTGGTGTCTATTGTGTGTGTGTGTGGAGGTTGTGTGCCCTTGCTTGTTTTATTTTGGTAATCAATGAACTTGTCTGAGTTTTCCCCCTTAAAATGAAGTTTGGGTTGTATTTTGTTGTTTATGCAGAATGGTTGGATTGGTAATTTGCAATGTTGCTGTTTCAGGACAATTTCATTACTTCTGTGGACATTTGGTTATCAATTCTAATCATGTGTATATAGGATTGCGCAGAATGCGTGAATATGTGTGTGTGTGTATGGTGTGTGTATGTGTGTATGTGTGTGTCAGTGAGTAGTATATGAGCGCAATTTCACAGTGTGTGAGATGAGAGCGGAAAGAAAGCAGTTCTGGTGTTTATTGTTGAATAGCTGGATGTTAGATTGGTCATTTTACTTGATTACTTTGTGGCTTGGCTGTCTTGTACATCAATTACTGTTTATTTCCTGGTTTTGTCTGTACAAAGGTACGGTTATGATATTTTGATTAATATGACATGTGTTCTATTTATCTTGTATGTGAGGAAATGTCTTCGATAATGGTGATTGTATCCAGAATGTGGTGTGTGTGTTGTGTGTGTGTGTGTGTGTGTGTGGTTGTGTGTGTGTGCTGATGTGTGTGTGTGTGTGTGTAGTAATTATGTGTGTGTGAGTGTGTATGTGTGATGTGAGTGTTGTGTTTGTGTGTGTGTGTGTGGTGTGCTATGCGTGGCTATACGTGCGTAAGTGTGTGTAGTGTGTGTAAATGTGTGTGTATGTGTGTGTGTGTGTGTGTGTGTGTGTGTTGTGCGCGCGCGCGCGCACGCTTGCATTTAAATCTGGACTTTTGGGGGGTTTTGTTGTTGTTTAGGGGAGGGGGTGTTGGGAAGGGGAGTGTTTTGTGGGTATTTTTTTTTCTTGTTTTAAATTCGGTTTGTTTATTCTTTTGATTTTTCGATTTCTAGATTTTTCCACTAATTGTATGGAGTTGAAGTGAAATGTTTCATTGTTATTGAAATGATTCTTTGTTTGTTAATTAATTGAATTATAAAGTATGTGTAAACAAGTATGGTGCCATTTGACAATGTGTAGGCTGTTTATCTTTATGACTTATTAAGTTTGGTTGTATATTTTTCTGGGCTCTGTTTTTGGTTCTTGTTATTGTTGTTGTTGTCTGTCTGTTTTCTCTTTTTTTATCATCTTTGTTGGTTTGGTTTTTCCTTCTCTTTTGTTTGTTTGTTTGTTTTGGTTAAGGATTTTTGGGGGGTGGGGGTGGGGTTATTTTCTGGGTTTCTTTGATTTTCTTGCTTTGGGGGGGGGGGGGGGGGTTGGGGGGGGAGGCTGTTTTGAAAAGGGTTATTTCCCTATGTTTTTTATTTTGAGACTTGTATAAGTTATGGGTTATTATTATTAAGATGTTCCTAACGGGCGGGTGGGATCTGGATGTAAAAAGGACATGTGTGCTTATTCATTATCCTCGAAATAAAAGAATTTGTCATTGTCATTGTCTCTGCATTGTCTTTCTTTTCTTTCTTTCTTTTGCTTTTCTTTTTCTTTTCTTTTCTCTCTTTTCTTTGAACAGACTCGTGTTCTTTCTTGTGTTCTTTGTTGTTCAGTGGAGAGAGTTCTTTTGCCCAGAGGGCTGGTTGTAAAAAAACATGTTTACTAATGCCATAACCATCTTTACAATAAAATGTATTCTATTCCATTTCAATTCCATTTTAACTCTCTCTCTCTCTCTCCCTCTCTATCTCTCTTCTCTCTTCGCTCTCTCTCTCTCTCTCTCTCTCTCTCCTCTTCTCCTCCTCTCTCTTCTCTCTCTCTCTCATCTCTCTTCTCTCTCTTGTTGGTGTGTGTTTGCTTGTCATTCGGTATTTCCTGTTCGTTTTATTTTAGCCTAAGCCGAGATCTGCTCCTTTCCATAAATGACCGATGTGTGACGTCTAGTTGAGGTCTGCTCCTTTCCTTATCTGTCGATGTGACGTCTAGTTGAGTTCTGCTTCCTTTTAATACTGACGATGTGACGTCTAGTTGAGGTCTTCTTGCCTTTCCCTACTGCGATGTGTGTATAGTGAAGGTCCTGCTTCCTTTCCATACTGTTCGATTTGATGGTTCCTAGTTGAGGTCATCCTGCCTTTCCATACTGTCGATTGTGTTGTCTAGTTGAGTCTGCTTCCTTTTCTATGTCGATGTGATGTCTAGTTGAGGTCATCCTGCCTTTCCATACTGTTGATGTGACGTCTAGTTGAGATCCTCCTGCCAATGGTTGTAAAAGAACATGTTTACTAATGCCATAACCCTCTTTAAATAAAATCTATTCGAATTCCATTTTATTCTCTCTCTCTGTGCGTGAGTTTTTGTTGTCATTATGTATTTCCTGTTCCTTTTATGTTTTCATTTAGTCAATGATTCATTCATTGATTCATTTAATTATTCAGTCATCCATTTATTTCGTTCATACATTCTCACTTTTTGGTGACATTTCACGCAGTCTGCGAATCGTCAGACTGACTCAGGCTGGTCTGTGCTTGTGTTCTGCATTTACACGTGGATTTTTCTTTTTTTCTGAAGAGATTTGTGAGAGTGTAACATGACCAGTAAAAAGGGCTCAGAAAAAAAAGTCGTGAAGAGTTAGAAAGAGTACGAGAGAGAGAAAGAGAAGAAGAGAGAGGAGAGAGAGAGAGAGAGAGAGAGAAGAGAGAGAGAGAGGAGAGAGAGAGAGAGAGGGGGGGGGGGGGTGGGAGAGAAGGAAAAAGAGACACAGACCGAGAGACAGAAATTCAGACAGACAGACAGACAGGCAGACAGACAGACACACAGACAGGCAGACAGAGAGACAGGCAGGTAGGCAGGCGAGCGGGCAGACAGACAGACAGAAAGACAAACAGACAGATAGACGTGTGTGTGTGTGTGTGTGTGTGTGTGTGTGTGTGTGTGTGTGTGTGTGTGTGTGTGTGTGTGTGTGGTGTGGTGTGTGTGTGTGTGTGTGTGTGTGATGTGTGTGCGCGTGTGTGTATGTGTGTGCGTGTGTGTATGTTGTGCTTGCGTGTTGCACGTGTGTGTGTGTGTGTCTGTGTGTGGTGTGTGTGCGCGCGCACGCACGCGTGTGTGTGAATATGTGAGTGTTTGTCATACGTTATACTGAAGTCGTCCTTTTACCAATGAGATTGTGTTTTCTTCTCCTCAGTCTATGAATTCTGTAAGGCTGTATGTTGTTTTTGTTGTTGCTTTTTGTTTTTGTTTTGCGTTTGCTTTTGGAAATTTATGATACTATTATCTTATGTCCGAATTAATCACAGTTTTTGCTGACATCTCACGCAGTCTGCAAATCGTCAGACTGACTCAGGCTGGTCTGTGCTTGTGTTCTCCATTTTCACGTGGATGGTGGTCTTATTTTCTGAAGAGATTTGTGAGTGTAACATGACCAGAAAAAAGGGCTAAGAAAAAAAATTGTGAAGTGAGAGAAAGAGAGCGAGAAAGAGAGAGTGACACAGACAGAGAGAGAGGAGGGGGGGGGGGAAGAGAAAGAAAGAGACAGAAATTCAGACAGACAGACACACAGACAGACAGACACACAGACACCAAGCAGGTGCAGACAACAGACAGACGTACAAACAAAAGACACAATAGACAGATTTTGGGCTTATCAATCAGGGGTTCGTGGGGGTTGCATGCGTGCTGCGGGGATAATTAAGTTTGAAGCTCGCGAAGCATCCATCATCACCACAGTCTTATCTTTTTTGTCCGATTTTTTCACAGTTTTTGGTGAATATCAGCAGTCTGCGTTTGTCAACTGACCCCAATCCGGGTTTTCTGTTTGGTGTGTGTGTGTGTGTGGGTGTGGTTTTGTGGGTGTGGTGTGTTTTACGCGGTGTTCTGTGGGGAACAGTCTTTTTGTTGTTGTTTTTTGTGTTTTTGTTTGGGGTTTGTTTGGGGTTTGGGTTTTTTTTGTTTTTCATTGCCTCTGACACACTATTACTTTGGCGATACTATTGTTTTTTTAATTGACGAGGTGCGGCCTATTTGCAGGGCTGAAGGGCAGCGGACCTTTTTCTCCCGAGGCTTTTCAAAGTCCATTCTCTGTCCCCTCCCTCGGGGTCTCTCTCTCTCTCTCTCTCCTCTCTCTCTCTCCTTTGAAAAACCCCCCTTTTTCTTTCTTGTTCTTTGCTGGTTCTTTTTTGTTCATGGAGAAGTCTTTGGTTTCTTTTGCCCAGGGGGCCCGGGTTTAAAAAGAACATTTTTTGCTAATGTTTTACCGAGGGCTCCATAGAAGGGGCTTTAAGGGCCCTTCTTAAACCGGGAAAATTTTGACCCCTTCTGTCGTTTTAGACATCTACTGAGACCCTGCTGCCTTTCCAACTGTCGAGTGACGCCTAGTCAGTTCGCTTTCTTTAAAACACTGCGGGGTGACGTCTCCATAAAACGGCATAAAGCCCTTCGTCAACCGTGGGGCACTGTTAGGCAACATACACTCACAAACCCCTACTAAACAAACAAAACCTCCACAATTCCAGGTGTGCTAAATTTAAAACACCATCTGCCCCCGGTCTCTTATTACATGGGAGGTAATCTAATGACCGCCCCTACAACTACATTCAAACACAGACCGAAGGCAATCGGCACTGGCAAGTCTGCACTCAAGGGGAACTGCGACATTGTAAAAAAAAACATCACTCTTATTCATTTGTCTGAACAATTTTCTAAAGAAACGATCACGGTTTTCAAGGCAATCTACTTTAAAAAGCGGGATATATAGAGGAGGAGAGAGAGAGAGAGAGAGAGGAGAGAGAGAGAGAAAGAAGAGAGAGAGAAGAGAGAGAGGAGAGGAAAAGAGAAGAAAAGCGAAAGAGAGAGAGAGAAAAAAAGAGGGAAAAGGAGAGAGTGGGGAAGAGGGAAGAGAGAGAGAGGGGGGGGAAGGGGGAAATTTTGCCCACCATTCATCTTGAAACCTTCATTTTCATTTCTCTAACAAAAAATTAAAAAGACAGCAAAATTCCATCTGATTTTAAATTAGATTTATGAGATATTATTTTGTGTCCGAATTAATCACAGTTTTTTGGTGACATCTCACCATCGCAATCGTCAGCCCCGTTCAGGCTGGTTGCTTTGTTCGCATTTACCACGGGATAGGGGGGTTTTTTTTTTTGAAGAGATTTGTGAGGTAAACATGAACCAAAAAAAGGGCTAAGAAAAAATTTATAAGGAGTGACAGAAAAAGAATGAAAGCAGACAGACAACAACAGGCTGGGACACCAGACACAAAAAAACAGGCACACAGAGAAACAGACAGGAGACAACAGACCCACACAGACAGGCAGACCACGACACACAGACAAAAAAAGAGACAGAACAGACGAGGCAGATTTTTTCTTACAATCATGGATTCTGTGGGTTGCATGTGTGGGTGCGCGGGGAATTTAAGTTTGAACCGCAAAGCACCACATCACCAGAGTCGTATCATAAAATATTTTGGGGTCCAATTTTTTCACAGTTTTTGGTGTCAACACCATTCCGATTTGTCAGACTAATTCAGGCTAACTGTTAAAGGGGTGAGTGTTTTTGAGACTTATCTGAAGTCGTCCTTAAGACAACAATGAGTTTATTTTTTCGTCTCCCAATCATGAGTTTCGAGGGGTGTATGTTGTTTTTGTTGTTGTTTTGCTTTTTTGTTTGTTGTTTTTTGGATGTTGGATTTTGTTGTTTCTGTGTTTTTTATTGCTTCTGACATCGCTATTACTTTACTATTTCAAGATTCATTTATTGATTCGTTTGAGTTTTTCATCAACCATTTATCGTTCACCATTCTCACTTTTTGCTGACATCTCACCATCTGCAAATCGGCTTGTTTCGCTTTACGGTGGGTTTTTCTTTTTTTTGAAGAGATTTGTGGTGGAACTGACCAGAAAAAGGGGTAAAAAAAAAAAACGTGAAAGTGAGACAAAAAGAGCGCGGGAGAAAGACAATAAAAAGGAAAGAGAAAGAGGAAAAGAAAAGAGAAAAGAGAGAGAAGAGAAGGAGAGAGAGAGAAGAAAAATTCAAACAACAGCAGACAGAAAGACAGAAAAGACCAAAAAACAAAGGACAAACGACAGAAAGACACACAACAGATAAATGTGCGGTGTGTGTGTGTGTGTTTTGTGCTGGGGGCGGTGGCACGTGTGTATTTGTGAATGGGAGTGTTTTTGTTAAAACGTTTTAAAAACCCGGGAAAAGGAGGGGAAAAGTGAGAGAGGAAGGATAGAAGAGAGAGAGACAAGACAGAGACAAAGACAGGAGAAGTTTTTTCCACCATTTAACACAACCTGCTTTAAAAAAAAGACGGGCAATTTTTTATTTTATTTTAATATTTAAATTTTCTGAGATATTTTATTTTTGTCCCCAATTCATCAACAAATTTTTGCTGATATCTCACGCATCCGACTGACTGGCTGTCTGTGCTTGTGTTCTGCATTTCACGTGGGTTTTTTTTTTTCTCAAGAGAATTGGTTGTAAAAAGACCAGTAAAAAAAAACTCAGAAAAAACATGTTAAAAGTGAGACAAATTGTGTGGTGTTTTTTTTGTGTGTTTTTTTGTGTGACTGGTTTTATGTGTGGGTTTTGTGTGTTTTGAATGGGAGGTTTGTGAGACATTTTACGAAGTCGTCCTTTTAGACACAAAGGTTTTTAAATTTTTTTTTCGCCCCTGAAACTAGATTCGTAGGGCATATTTGCTTTTGCTTTTTTGTTTTTTTTTTTTGAGTTTGTTGTTTAGGGGTTTGGATTTGGGGTTTTTTTTTCTTTGTCATTTCTTCTGATCATCACATTAAATTTTGGGGATACTATTGTTCTTTTATGAAAGAAGTCGGGGCCCGACTTGTCAGTGCGAACAGCAGCGTGAAAGCTTTCTCCCCTGACGCGGTTTTAGTCCAAGTTCATTCCCTCTCTCCCCCGGTCCCCCTCTCTCCTCCCTTTCCCTCCTCCCTCTCCTCCCCTCTCCCCCTCTTCTCCCCCCTCTCTCTCTCTCTCCTTTCCTTTTTCTTTTTTTTCTTTCTTTTCTTTCTTTTCTTTGATCAAAACGTTTCTTTGTTGTCTTCTTTGTTTTTTCATGGAAGGGTCTTTGGTTTCTTTGCCCCAAGGCTGGTTTAAAAAAAAATTTGCTAATGTCTAACCCCTTTAAAAAAAAATCTATTCAATTCCATTCAATTCCATTTTTTCTCCCTCTCTCTCTCTCTTTTCCTCCCTCCTCTCTCTCTCTCCCCTCTCTCTCTTTTCCCCTCCCCCTCCCCTCTCTTTCCCCCCTCCTCCCTCCCCCTTTCTTTTTTGTGGGTTTTTCTTGCATTTTTTATTTCCCCTTTTGTCCAAGACCATAAAAAAAAAAAAACCTCAGAAAAAAAAACGTCTGTAAACATATTTTTATTTTGTGTCCGATTTCTTTACAGTTTTGGGGGACATATCACGCGTCTAAAGATTTGTCAGACTGACTAAGGGTAGGGTTTTTGTGGTTTCCTATTGTTTGTGGGTTTTGCCTATGGGGTGTGTTGTGTGTGTGTGGTGGTGTGTGTGTGTGTGTGTGGGTTGGGTGGTGGTTGTTGTGTGTGCGGGCGTGGGCGTGTTATATTGCGTGTGTGTGTTGAATGTGTATGTTTTTGAGACATTATACTGAAGTGCCTTTTAAGAAAAACATGAGTTTACTTTTTCTCTTCTCAACATGAGTTTCTCGGCCCCATTCATTTTTCCCTCCCTTCAACCCCAGATTCTTTTCCCTGCCGGGGTGTGGCCCCTGTGTGGTGTGTGTGTGTGTTTTGTGTGGTTTTGTGTGTGTGTGGTGTGTGTTGGTGTGTGGGGTGTGTGTGTGTGTGTTTTGGTGCGCGTGGTGGTGTGTGTTTGTGTGCGTGTGTGCAATTTGGACTTGGGAACATTGCTTGTCAGGGTTGATGACTGGTAAAAGGGTTGAGTGCAAGCGTTTTTGATTGTCTCTGCTAAAAAATTCCATTTATTATTATTTTTATTATTATTTCTCTCCGTTGACATTTCACGCAGTTGCGAATCGTCAGACTGAATCAGGCGGGCTGTGTTTGGTTCTGATTTACCGGGGATTTTCTTTTTTCTCAAGAGTTTTGTAGGTACCATCCAGAAAAAAAAGGGTTTAAAGAAAAAAATATCGTAAAGAGTAAAAAGAGCAGAGAAGAAAGGTCCAGAGGAAGGGGGGGGGGAAAGGGAAGAGGAAAAGAAATGGAGACCAGACCGAGAGACATAATTTCAGAAGACAGACAGAAGGCAACAGACACACAACGGAGCAACACACAGCAGGCAGGCGACATGCGAGTGGAACGACAAAAAAAAGACAGACTTACAGGAAAAAAAGAGAAAACAGATAGACGAAAAACAAAGATAGACGGTCGTGTGGCGTGTTTGTGTGTGCGTGTGTGTATGTGTTGTTTGTGTGTGCTTGCGTGTCCCAGTGGTGTGTGTGTGTGGTCGTGTGTGGGGGTCGGCGGGTGGTGCGTGCTGCGGGGTGCGGCGGCGTGCGTCGTGGTTTTGTGTTGGGGTGGTGTGTGTGTGGTGTGTGGTGCACGCGCGGTGGGTGAATATGTGAGTTTTTTCGGGACTTTTAAAACTGAAGTCGTCCTTTTACCAATATATTTGTTTTGTTTTTCTCATTTTGAGTTCTGGGGGGCAGAATTTTGTTTTTGTTGTTTTTTTTGGGTTTTTGGGGGTTTGTTGTTTAGTTGTTGAATGGTGTTGTTTCAAGTTTGCTTTGCTTCGACTTTATATTCTTTGGGGATACTAGTTCTGTTATTTTAAGGTGCGGGCCTCACTTGACAGGCGCGAAGGCACGTGACGCATTTTCGCCCGAGCAGTTTTATCGTTTATTGTTCATTTTTCCCCCCTTCCCCTCCCCTCTTCCCCTCTCTCTCTCCCCCCTCCCCTCTCTCTCTCTCTTCCCCCTCTCTCTCTCTCTTCCTTTTCTTTTCTTTTTCTTTCTTTTTTTCTTTTCTTTTCTTTCTTTTCTCTCTTTTCTTTGACAGAAAACCCGGGTTTTTTCTTTTTTCTTTGTTTTTCAGTGGAGAGAGTTGTTAGGTTTTTTTTGCCCAGGGGCTGGTTGTAAAAAAAAAATGTTTGCTAATGCCATAACCTTTTACAATAAAAAGTATTCAAAAAAATTCCATTAATTCCTTTTATCCCCCTCTCTCTCTTCTCTCTCCCCCTCTCTCCCCTCTTCTCTCTCTCTCTCTCTCTCTCTCTCTCTCTCTTTCCCCTCTCTCTCTCTGTGCGTGTGTGTTTGCTTGTCATTCTGTATTTCCTGTTCGCTTTATTTTAGCCTAAGCCGAGATCCTGCTTCCTTTCCATACTGACGATGTGAAGTCGAACTGAGGTCCTGTTTCCTTTCCATACTGACGATGTGACGTCTAGTTGAGGTCCTGCTTCCTTTCCATACTGACGATGTGACGTCTAGTTGAGGTCCTGCTTCCTTTCCATACTGACGATGTGACGTCTAGTTGAGGTCATCCTGCCTTTCCATACTGTCGATGTGGTGTCTAGTTGAGGTCCTGCTTCCTTTCCATACTGTCGATGTGGTGTCTAGTTGAGGTCCTGCTTCCTTTCCATACTGTCGATGTGGTGTCTAGTTGAGGTCCTGCTTCCTTTCCATACTGTCGATGTGGTGTCTAGTTGAGGTCCTGCTTCCTTTCCATACTGTCGATGGGTGTCTATTTGGGAGGTCATCCTGCCTTTTCCCATACGGGTCGATGTGATGTCTAGTTGAGGTCCTGCTTCCTTTCCCATACTGTCGAGTGGTGTTATTTGAGGCCCCTGCTTCCTTTCCATACTGGCGATGTGGTGTCTAGTTGAGGTCCTGCTTCCTTTCCATACTGTCGATGTGGTGTCTAGTTGAGGTCATCCTGCCTTTCCATACTATTAATGTGACGTCTAGTTGAGATCCTCCTGCCAATGGTTGTAAAAGAACATGTTTACTAATGCCATAACCCTCTTTAAATAAAATCTATTCGATATCTAATTTTATTCTCTCTCTCTGTGCGTGAGTTTTTGTTGTCATTATGTATTTCCTGTTCCTTATATGTTTTCATTTAGTCAATGATTCATTCATTGATTCATTTAATTATTCAGTCATCCATTTATTTCGTTCAACATTCTCACTTTTTGGTGACATTTTCACGCAGTCTGCGAATCGTCAACGACTCAGGCTGGTCTGTGCTTTGTTCGCATTTACACGTGGGATTTTTCTATTTTTCTGAAGAGATTTGTGAGAGTGAAACATGACCAGTAAAAAGGCTCAGAAAAAAAGTCGTGAAAGTGAGAAGAGTATGTGAGAGAGAAAGAGAGGAGAGAGAGAGGAGAAGAGAGAGAGAGAGGAGAGAAAAGAGATGAGAGGGAGAAGGAGAGAAAAATTCGGTTTCGGTTTCGATAATTTAATCAGGATAGGCCATTGCCCCTCATGATAGGGGGTATACAACAAACACAAAATTTAGCATTAAAGTTACATATGAAACAATCACAAAGCAATAGAAATAATTGAAGATTCAAGACAACAATATTGAACGCAATTTAAATGCCTTGTAAAAGTAAACTGACAAATTTCTAACTGTTTGTTCATGCTTTGGGCCATGAGTAATGCAAATCGAAACTGACTTGGGAAATTTATAAAACTTTAGTGGTATGTACTGTTCTCCGCAGTTCTTTGAAAATTGGGCAGCGCTGACAAAATGAACTTCTTTTCCAACTCCTGTTTGCATACTGGGCATATAGATTCAGTTTCCCATGTGCCGTTTGTATCTGTAACATGTAATTTTAATTTCAGAATGCCCATTCTAAACCGTGCCATTACATGCTTGAAATGTCTATAAATGTTCAAAAATAGATAATTTTTGGTCAGGCAAAGTACAAAACGTTCTATAAATATCAAATCTCTCACTACATTGAGGTGAGAGTTCCATTCTTGCCATCTACATAAAACCTTCTCTCTTTGAAGGCTGAAAGAAAACTCCTTTTCACCCCGTCCACTCCTGATTCATCCACACAGCCAAATCCATACATTACAATTTACAACGAATATTTGTAACCAGTTAAGCTTTGCCTCGAGCATCCAAATCTAGTAGTGTTCTATACGCTTTATATGGTAATCTAAATCCCTGCATTCTTGTCAACTTTAACCCAAATATTTGATCACTTTACAGCTGAATTTATATAAATGGGATATCTGCTTGTTTCTCCATACAATAGATCATTAGGAGTGCGCATTTCTATCCCCAAGTATTTTTCAATGCAAATAAATGTACTTTTCACAATGAAACGAAGTATATCAATCCCCACAACTCTGCACCAACTGAACAATTGTGAATTTGAGAATCAATAATTTCAAGAAAGTCTTCAATGAGTTACTTTTTAACCTATGCAATTTTTGTAGAATGCCAATCAGTGCACGTTTTGCTCTACTATTCAATCATAACATGCAGAAGCAAAACTTAGCCTGGTTGAAAAAATAAATTCCCAAGTATTTGTTGCATTGACAACGGGCATGACAATCCATTGTAAACCCACTTTCCCTTGCAGCTAATACCCCCCTTTTCTAAATTTACAACAATTTTACTTTTATTCATTTTACTTTTTAATGTAATGAAGAAGCTGCTTGTGGTAAACTATTGAGTTTTTGTTTGCAAACCAAATTGGGTGTTTCAGATATTAAAGCCACGTCACAGCAAGCAACAGTATGAAAATTCAAAGAAATCATTTGTAAGAATAGCGCCGTGTCTTCCTTTTCTAATAACATCTAAGCTAACTCATTATGAAAAGAGAAACAAAATTGGACTGGTAACGTCTCCTTTTTTTCACACCCCTAGTACAGTTAATGTAATCTGTCAAATCTCCCCCGGATCTAACTCTAGCTCAAACATTTACATACAACTATGAACAGCCCTGAAAAAGCTTTACCTTTTATGCCATTTTTCTTAAGAATGGGCCACAATAAATTTCTTTCCACATTTCAAAGGCTTTTTCGAAGTCAATAAAAGCTACTATAGCTTACATTCAAGCATAACTGTTTTGTATCAAAGCCAACAAACAAAACATGTGGTCAACTGTAGAATAACCTTTTTTAAACCCTGCTTGGTATTCCCCTGTTAAATTATGTTTTTACCCATTCTTGAAGTCTACTGTTGATTATTGACTATATATCTTACTGCTTGCATCACTTATGGTAATACCTCTATAGTTTACCTGGTTATTTATGTCCCCTTTTTTTAAATAATGGAATCACAATAGAATATGTCCAGTTATCTGGAAATATGCCCTTGTCAAATAATGTATTAAAAAACTTACAAGAAAGTAAACCAACCTAAATTTCCAGAATACTTCAACATTTCCCCAATGATTTTATCTGGTCCCAAGCAGCTTTGCCATTCTTTATCTTTCTTAACGAAAATAGTCCCCTTTTTCTTTTGATATTGGACGATTCATTGGACTAAACCTGTGTCATCATTGTCAGTATAGTCATTGTCTGTGTATTGTCCCACTCAGTGTGTGTCTCTGTTTTGTCCCTACCTCAAGAAACATAGAAAATGTTTGAACCAATCATCAATGGTTAAATCACTACTGGAGATTTTCTTTTAAATGATATTTTGTGTACTGCTCCCAAATTCTCTTTAAATTATTTAACTGAAGACACAAGTTTTTCTAACAAGGCGTCATTATGTTTTTTTTCTTTCTTTTGATCAAATTTTTATACTCCTTCGGGCAATACAGTAGGCATGGCTGTCGTCCTTATTCTTTGCTGTCTAAGGTTTCTAAGAAGTCTTTTAGCTTTTCCCTTGCTTAATTTGCACTCTCTGTCATACCATCACAAATTATTGCTTCCTTTGGTCAGGTTAATTTTCTTCTTCATACAGTCACCTGCTTTCTGAGGCACTCATTAAAAACGAAGAGCGTCAGGGGCAATTTGGCAACTAAAACTCATAGCCTGCTCAAGCAACCTTACTGATTCATCAGAGCTGACTGCCTGAACATAGCGTTTACTAAGTCTGTATTCCATATGATCTTTTCAATAAATACATTTTCATTGAGAGTGTCGTGAACATCCCCTGTCTGACTCTTTTGTGTTACAATTCAAATAAAATTCTAAAGGTAATGATCAGATTCCAATTTCTGACACTATTAGCCGCATGATAAAGAAAAATGTTGAACAACTCATAAGACAACGAAAAATAATCATTTACACTATTGCCTGTTCCGAAATGTATGTATAATGACCAACAGTATCCCCTATACACATCCCATTCAGAACACACAGTTCAAAAGCTGTACACATATTAAGCAACATTTGCCATAGTGATTAAGCACTGTATCTACTGAATTTCTGTTCAGGGGTATAACAGGCTGGTTTATATGGTTTCAAACATACTGTCATCAACACAAATATCTGGAGATATACCAAAAATTCTGCCATTTAGATCACCAGACAAAATCACATATGCCTCATTCGACTCAAGCGTATAATCAAAAAGACAGTCTTCAAGTTCACTAATACCATTTTCTACATCAAAATAAGCATAATATGGTGAGCCCTCAGGTGGCACATATGCACACACATATATGTATCTTGTTTTAAAGGCCAAGCAGACTCTTATCAATCAAAAACAAAAGAATATTGCGAGTGTTCTTTTTAATTTCTTTAAATAAGAAATAACTTATTTCTAATGAGAACCCATTATGCCACCTGAAAACCTTCTTGTAATGTAAACTTTATGGCTGGTTTATAGAAAACAGAGTACCGGAAAATGTAAAACAAGTCAAATTGCCCACAAAAGTTTCTAAAATACAAAGAAAATCAAATTAGATAAATAAGACATGCATTCCTTGTCATTCATTTTGGAAAAAAAGACCGTTGATGTTCCAATGAAGAAATGCCAAGCAAACCTTAGTCTCATCACAGCCATCGCAATCATTTTCATGCATCCTGTCATTACACCAGAGTTGCCCCCTTTCATCCCTGTCTCGGTTTTCTTCTGTCCATCAAACACAGCAACACAGACATTCTTCTCCTGGTTCAAAACACAATTCTCTTTTGAGACGACCCCTTAACATTATTTTCAGTTATCATACTCACACCCCTGGCTCTCATTTTCTTTCTGTCCCTTAAACAAAAGCATTGTAAACTAATCCAGTGGGCCGAAATACAGTTTTCTTTTGGAGCCGACCCCCCAAACATATTTGCAACATCTCCACAACTCCTGATTCATCCAATGATACATGGTTAACATCACAATCATTTGTTTCTTCTTCTTCTAAAATGTTAGTGTTTCCATTTACAATATTTATACAATCATCAGTACACTCATAAAAAATCATGGTGAATAACATTTAAAACAGTGTTACAAAAATTTAACCCCCGGTTTGTTTACATTTTCCCCCCACCCAGCAACCACGAAACCCTTTTTGTTTACATTCGGGATGCTGCGCTACTCACAGTGTGTCCGTCACTGGTCCTGTCCCCGTTGTCTTTCCCACGTTTTTCTCGGGCACACCTTTGCATTGCTACCGGTGTCATACGGGCAGGCCACCCCCCTATAAAGTATCCGTCAGGATATCCCCCTCACCTAGATAAACTTGGTTCCACGATGAGGAGTGGTCGTGGATCATGGTGGTGCATTTCCCTTCACTCCTGGCCTTCTTCAGGTGAGGGGACAGCTTCTTCCGGGAGGTCTCTGACACGAAGGAAAAGTCCTCCCCAGGAACACATCACTGCCCTTCATTTGGGTTGTGCCTTCAAGATCTTCTCCTTGCCCTTTGGAAGAAGGTGCACAGGCGATGATTGGTGCGTTGGACTTCTTGTTGAGGCGGTGGACTCTGTCGAACTGTAACCCACCAGTCCCCTCCAGAGATCCACGATGAGGTCATTGATGATCCCTTACATTCTGCTGGCGTTTCATTTCCTGCGAGAAGTCCGTAAAAAATCGGTTGTTCCGTTTTTTAACGCCCTTCAAGGGGGTCTGTTTTCGCTCAAAGGGCCTGCATTCCTTCTTCAAGCATCCTCTTTTCCTGGGCGTAGGTCAGCCACTTCCTCTTCAGTGACTGAATCTCCCTCCGCAGAGCAATACAGCAATCCCGGATCCCCTGATGTCTCCTTTCACTTCTGCCACGTCCTTTTCAGCTCTGCAGCATGGAGAGACATCCTGAAAAAGGGTTCTGCAGCAGGGTTGGAGGCTGTCGGGGTAGTGGCTGGCGTCTTGTCAGTGGGTGACTCTCGGGGTCACTCTCAAGGTCTGGCGCGTGCTGTCCTTGGGGTGTCGGCCCTGGGTTTTGCTCGACATCTCCACATTGCAGTAAAAACGCCCCCAGAACAAATAGGGAGGAGACAACCTACCATGACACCGCCTGTCATGCTTCTGAGGTGTAATTCTTACAGCGCATGGCGACACATTTTTTCACCCACTTCGCCATGAAATTAAGAAATACTGGCACAAAACATCCACATCTCACTCGAAAATCGAGTTGAGAAGATGGCATGATTATTCACCAATCTGTGTACCAACACACAGATTAGTACACAGTCACTATGGATACTAATTTGGCAAAATTAGCAGAGCAAAATTTAACACTCTATCACTGGAAAACAGTTCAACGCCCCCCGAGAGAGAGAAAAGAGAGAGAGAGAGAGGAGAGAGAGAGAGAGAGAGAGAGAGAGAGAAAAGAGGGAGAGAGAGAGAGAGAGAGAGAGAGGGGGGTGGGGAGAGAGAAAAAAGAACACAGACCGAGAGACAGAAATTCAACAGACAGACAGACAGGCAGACAGACAGACACACAGACAGGCAAGACAAGAGAGAAGGCCCGGTAGTCAGGCGAGCGGCAGACAGACGACAGAAAGACACAGACCGATAGACGTGTGTGTGTGTGGTGTTGTTGCGTGGTGTGTATGTTGTGCGGGTGTGTATATTTGTGCGTGCGTGTGCACGTGTGGGGTGGTTGTGTGGTGTGTTGTGTGTGTGTGTGGCGTGCGCCACGCACGCGTGTGTGTTGAATATGTGAGTGTTTGTCCTTTCGTTATACTGAAGGCGTCCTTTTTTACCAATGAGGTTGTGTTTTCTTCTCCTCAGTCTATGAATTCTGTAAGGCTGTATTGTTTTTGTTGTTGCTTTTTGTTTTTGTTTTGCGTTTGCTTTTGGAAATTTATGATACTATTATCTTATGTCCGAATTAATCACAGTTTTTGCTGACATCTCACGCAGTCTGCGAATCGTCAGACTGACTCAGGCTGGTCTGTGCTTGTGTTCTGCATTTTCACGTGGATGGTGGTCTTATTTTCTGAAGAGATTTGTGAGTGTAACATGACCAGAAAAAAGGGCTAAGAAAACAAATCGTGAAGTGAGAGAAAGAGAGCGAGAAAGAGAGAGTGACACAGGCAGGAGAGTGAGGAGGGGGCGAAGAGAAAGAAAGAGACAGAAATTCAGACAGACAGACAGGCAGACAGACAGACACACAGACAGGCAAGCGAGTGTGCATACAGACGTACAGAGACAAAGAGACACAGATAGACACACAGACGCACAGACAGACAAAGAGACAGAGACAAACAGAGAGACAGATTTTGGGCTTATCAATCTAGGGGTTCTGTAGGGTTGCATGTGTGTTGCGCGGATGAGATTAAGTTTGAAGCTCACAAAACATCCATCATCACCAGAGTCTGTATCATATTATTATTTTGTGTCCGATTTCTTCACAGTTTTTGGTGACATATCACGCATCTGGGGATTTCAGACTGACCAATCTCAGGTTTGTTGTTGTGTTTTGTGTGTGTGTGGGGTGTGTGTGTGCGCGTGTGTACGTATGTGCGTGCGTTCTGTAGGGCAGTCTTTTGTTGTTTCTTTTTGTGTTTTTGTTTAGGTTGTTGATTGTGTTGGTTTTTTGTTTGTCATTGCCTCTGATCATCGCTATTACTTTGGCGATACTATTGTTCTTTTATTGTAGAAGTGCTGGGCCTGACTTGTCAGGTGCTGATCGGCAGCGTGATGCATTTCTCGCCTGACGCATGTTCATAGTCCATTCTCTGTCTCTCCCTCGGGGTCTCTCCCTCGGGGTCTCTCTCTCTCTCTCTCTCTCTCTCTCTCTCCTTTGAACATACTCCTATTCTTTGCTGTGTTCTTTGCTGTGTTCTTTGTTGTGTTCTTTATTGTTCAGTGGAGAGAGTCTTTGGTGTTCTTTTGCCCAGAGGGCCGGTTGTAAAAGAACATGTTTGCTAATGTCTTAGCCGATGGCTCCATAGAAGCGGCATTAAGGCCCTTCTTCAACCGGTTGGCACTTTGTAGCCTTCTGTCGATTAGACATCTAGCTGAGATCCTGCTGCCTTTCCATACTGTCAATGTGACGTCTAGTCGAGGTTCTGCTTTCTTTACACACTGTTGAGGTAACGTCTCCATAGAAACGGCATAAAGACCCTTCGTCAACCGGTAGGCACTGTGTAGGCAACATACACTCACAAACCCCTACATAAACAAACATAACCTCTCACAATTCACAGGTGTGTCTCAATTTACAATCACCATGCTGCCACCGGTCTCTTATTACATGGGAGGTAATCTAATGACCGCCCCTACAACTACATTTCAAACACAGACCGAAGGCAAATACGGCACTGGCAAGTCTGCACTTCAAGGTCAACTGCGACATTGTAAAAAATCACCACTCCTCATTCATCAGTCATGAACAATTTTCTAGAAGATATCGATCACGGTTTTCAAGGCAATGCATACTTAAAACGCGGGATGATATGAGAGAAAAGAGAGAGAGAGAGAGAGGAAAAGAGAAGAGAGAGAGAGAGAGAGAGAGAGAGAGATAGAGAGAGAGAGAGAGAGAGAAAGAGGAGAGAGAGGGGAGAGAGAGGGAAGAGAGAGAGAGGGGGAGAGAGAGTTTTGCCCACCATTCATCTTGAACCATTCATTTACATTTCTGCTAACAAAAATTAAAAAGACGAGCAATTTCCATCTGATTGTAATATTGAGATTTATGATGATATTATTTTGTGTCCGAATTAATCACAGTTTTTTTGGTGACATCTCACACAGTCTGCGAATCGTTAGACTGATTCAGGCTGGTCTGTGCTTGTGTTCTGCATTTACACGTGGATAGTGGTGTGTTTTTTCTGAAGAGATTTGTGAGTGTAACATGACCAGAAAAAAGGGCTAAGAAAAAAATCATAAGGAGTGAGAGAAAGAGAGTGAAAGACAGACAGACAGACAGACAGGCTGGCAGACACACAGACACACAAACAGGCACACAGAGAGATAGACAGGTAGACACACAGACACACAGACAGGCAGACACACAGACGCACAGACAGAGACAAAGAGACAGAGACAGACAGAGAGACAGATTTTGTTCTTATCAATCAAGGGATTCTGTAGGGTTGCATGTGTGCTGCGCGGATGAGATTAAGTTTGAAGCTCGCAAAGCATCCATCATCACCAGAGTCTGTATCATAAAATATATTTGGTGTCCGAATTCTTCACAGTTTTTGGTGTCATATCACGCAGTCTGCGATTTGTCAGACTAATTCAGGCTAAGCTGTGTGAAGGTGTGAGTGTTTTTGAGACATTATACTGAAGTCGTCCTTTAAGACAACAATGAGTTTATTTTTTCGTCTCCTCAATCTATGAGTTCTGTAGGGCTGTATGTTGTTTTTGTTGTTGTTGTTGCTTTTTGTGTTTGTTGTTTAGGATGTTGGATTGTGTTGTTTCTGTGTTTGTTATTGCTTCTGATCATCGCTATTACTTTACTATTACAATGATCCATTCATTGATTCGTTGAGTTATTCAGTCAACCATTTATTCGTTCATCCATTCTCACTTTTTGCTGACATCTCACGCAGTCTGCGAATCGTGCTTGTGTTCTGCATTTACAGGTGGATTTTTCATTTTTCTGAAAAGATTTGTGAGTGTAACATGACCAGAAAAAAGGGCTAAGAAAAAAATCATAAGGAGTGAGAGAAAGAGAGTGAAAGACAGACAGACAGACAGACAGGCTGGCAGACACACAGACACACAAACAGGCACACAGAGAGACAGACAGGTAGACACACAGACACACAGACAGGCAGACACACAGACACACAGACAGAGACAAAGAGACAGAGACAGACAGAGAGACAGATTTTGTTCTTATCAATCTATGGATTCTGTAGGGTTGCATGTGTGCTGCGCGGATGAGATTAAGTTTGAAGCTCGCAAAGCATCCATCATCACCAGAGTCTGTATCATAAAATATATTTGGTGTCCGAATTCTTCACAGTTTTGGTGTCATAAACAAGCAGTTCTGCGATTTTGTCAGACTAATTCAGGGTAAAGCTGTGTGAAGGTGTGAGGTGGTTTTTGAGACATTATACTAAAGTCGTCCTTTAAGACAACAATGAGTTTATTTTTTCGTCTCCTCAATCTATGAGTTCTGTAGGGCTGTATGTTGTTGTTGTTGTTGCTTTTTGTGTTTTTTGTTTAGGATGTTGGATTGTGTTGTTTCTGTGTTTGCTTCTGATCATCGCTATTACTTTACTATTACAATAATTCATTCATTGATTCGATGAGTTATTCAGTCAACCATTTATTCGCTCATCCATTCTCACTTTTTGCTGACATCTCACGCAGTCTGCGAATCGTGCTTGTGTTCTGCATTTACAGGTGGATTTTTCATTTTTCTGAAGAGATTTGTGAGTGTAACATGACCAGAAAAAAGGGCTAAGAAAAAAAATCGTGAAGAGTGAGACAAAGAGAGCGCGGGAGAAAGACAATGAAAGAAGGAAAGAGAAAGAGAGAGAGAGAGAACTCTGAACTCTGAACTCTGAAATAGTTTAATAGTACATCGGCCTTAGGCCACAATACAACAAAAGGGAGTGATTGGGGAGGGGGGGTTATACAATGGAATAGAACAATGATTTCACAATACACATACAATTTTGAATCACTTAAAAGCTCAAATTTTAAAGTAGTACACATATTCCTTCCCCTGTCCACAACTTAGGGTTTTATCTTGGTAACTGTACCTAACTCATTCCAGTTTGATCACAAAGCACCAGCAATTACTTACGAAAGAAGAAATGTGGAAAAAAAACGTCCTGAGAATCATGGCTATGTGTCATGAATCTAACTTACTGTGAGCAGTCTAAGACAGCAATGCAATCTTAATAAGAAAACAAACAATCAAAACCAACCGAATGACAAATAGCCCTACCGTGCTGTTCATATAGAAACAAAGCTGATGAATCAGTTTAGGATTACAGCATCCTAAATGGGTTGAAACTAGTCAGTAATAGTCTCCTTCCCAATTTAAAGTTATTTAAAATGTTGATAAGCTTTGAAAGCAGAAAACTTACTGAATATCATACCTCATAGAGTGATGTGACATCACCATACAGCAAAGTAGCGTCACTAGAACTTTCAAGAAAAAGAGAGAGGAAACATTCACATTAATAAAAACACAACAAAAACCCATAGAAAAAGGCACAAAACTAATGTAGTATAGTAAAACATGGCAAAAATTAATGTTCCAAATGACATATCTGACTACAGTATCATCTGTGTCCTTCGCTTTGTAGCATGAAATACATATCTAGATAAACTATATCTGAGAGTGGTATTTTTGGCTCTGAGAAGCACGTTTAGAGGAAGGGTAACAAAATCGCTAAGGAATTTGTTCCTTATATCGTCGTATGCATTACACATAAACACAAAATGCTGTTCAATTTCAATCTGATTTTTGCAAAATGGACAGTATTTGTCACGAAATGATTTGCTATATCGATGTACATTATTATTTAAAGGAAGAACATTAAATCTTATTTGTGTAATGGCAACACGAAAGCAAAACATATCTATATTAAGAATGTACTGTTCTTTTTCAAAAATGGTCTTAAATGATCGATAAGGCTGGTATCTATCGCGATCTCTAATAGTGCCTGTCCATTCTTGAATGTACATATCGACAAGCCTCTATTTGAAAGTGGCTAAGAAAAGTTTTACATCTCCAACAGCCTGTTGAAGCCAAACAATGTTAAAGCCAGTTGCACACAGAACTTCTCTTACTTTTGAGACCCAACATTGTTTACCACAGATGTCTACTTCTAGTAACATTTGATAAGCTTTGCAAGGTAAACGTTAAATATTCATTTCTAACAATTTAATAATAATAATAATGAAAAGGGAAATTTTAAATTACGTTTGAATCTTTTTAAAAGCAAAAAATCAAAGCGTTTCAGTTTTTTTTTAATCCCACTTTAAGTCAGGGCAAAATTTCTCCCCGTGAAATTCGGGCTGCTCCCCCCGGGGGAGAGCGGGAAAAAGCTTTCGCCATTAGCGCGGGCCCCAACCCTTTCCCCCTTTTTTTTTTTTTCTCCAGCTGTATTTTTTTCCCCTATAAAGGTGGTTTTTTCTAAAAATTTTGCCAGGGACAATCTTTTTTGCCGTGGTTTTTTTACGTGCGCAAAAAAATTTACGTTAACACAGGGGCCCCGGGGTTTTATGTCTCATCCGAAAGACAAAGCCCCCCAGACCCCCAACTCATTCTAATTGGGGGGGAAAAATTTTTCCGGGTTCCAAAGGGGGAAAAACCGCCGACACTTCAGACCCGGACTTTTCGCTTTTAGACAGGCGCGTTCCTCTAAAACCCCCGATCACCAATATCTCACAATGAAATAAAATTACGTATAATGGATATTTTCCCAAGGTCTCCTTTAAACCTTCTTTGGGAGTTTTAAATTTGGGAAAACCCCCAAAAACCCTTCTTAAAGCCATAAAATTTGGCCTTTTTTTATAGGTTTTTTAATCTGTTTAAAACCCCAATATTTCAGCAGCAAAAAGCTTTAAATAGGCTGTATTTTTAGCGTCAAAAATTTTGAAAAAAGTGTTTTGGCGCTTTTTCTTTATATTTTTAAAAAAACCCTTTGTTCACTTTTAATAACCCTTTTTTCCCTTTTTAAGTTGTAAAAATGCATTACCTTTTAGCACTGACCCATAGTTAAAAATTTTTATTTTCCTAAATAACAATAATCATTAACAGTTTCCCCAGTCTTTACCTTTATAGAACCATTTTTCACGCCTTCCTAACCCCCCCTTTTTTTCTGAATACCATGATCTTATTTTTATCTATTTTAATTTTTTTTATGCTTTCAAAAAATGTTTTAAAGATATTTAACTGATATTAGAGCCAAACAGGGGTTTTCTTTTAAAATCAAACCCAACATATTGAAAAAGGTTGGATAAAAATTCCATGACATCTGGTTTAAATGCACTCCTTTTTTACCTTTGTATTGAAAAGGTTTAGCTATTTTGATTTATAAACAGGGGAGAATAATTTTTGGGCTAGAACACACCCTTCCCTTTAAACCCCAATTGGTGTTTCGAACACTTTTTTTTTCCCAAAAATTTGAACGGCACCAGATTTTAAATGATTTAACAAGGCTATTTATTGCTGCAAAAATTTTTTCCCTTTTTTACTCCTTGTCCTTTAATCCCACTGTAAAAGTTTTTTGTCCAAACTAAAATAAAAACGTTTTTTTAAAAACATCTACGAAAGCTACATAAAATTTTTTCGGCCTTTTTTTCAACACACTGAATGGCTGAAATTAGGGGAAATATCTGATCCCCTTTTGAGTTTTTTTTACGAAAACCTGCCTGACATTAAAAAAATTTAATATTTTTTTCTTTTTAACCATGATAAAACCGTGTATTAAGTATGGAGGATAGGCTTTTTAAAAATGACCCTTAAAAGAGAAACCCCTCTATAATTTCTACTTTATTAACTTTTCCCTTTTTTATGCAGAGGAAATAAATAGGCTTTGGACCATTCCTGTGGTTAGATTTTTTTAAAAAATTTGGCATTGAAAAGTTTTTTTAGAAAGAGCCAATTTTTTAACCATTTCTGCTAATATATCATCAATCCCACTAGTTTTCCCAAATTTTTTAAAGTCTTTTAAACCCTACATCTTCACCCTTTGGAGATTGTTGTTTCAAAAATGGTCTTTTCTTCAAAAAGGTAAAATATCCCCTCAATATTCTTTCCCTTTTTCCTCTGCATTCCCCTTGAAAATGTTTTCAAAAATGTTAACCACTCATCGTAGAAATGTTATTTCTAATTTCCCTTTTCCTTTTGCAAAAACCCGGGGGCTTATTTTTATCCAAAAGCATGCTTTGTTGCAAATTTTTCCTTTTTTAAATCTTCTGGGTTTTTTTTTCGAAAAGCTTGTCTTTTAAATTTTTATTGCTTCTTTTACTGTTTTTTTGCTGTAAACATAGGGTTGTTTTCCCTTGATTTTTTGAGTTCTTCTGAAATAACTAGTAACTTTCTATTTTTTTTTTTGGGGCTTTTCTACTTTCCCACATAAAAACCATTCTGCCCTTTTTTTTCCTTTGTTTAACCTAACGGGCCCCTTATACATACACTTATGGGGGTCTTTTAAACATTGTACAAATTTTTCCCTTAGCTTAATTTTAAATCTTTTGTCTGATTTTCTATGGAAAATTTTTTAACTCTATTTTGTTATCTTCCCCCTTTCCAAATTTTTATGAAACCCCTTTCCGATTTTTGCCCAAAAATTTATATTTCTTGCACTTAACATTTTGATTATTTTTTGCATGACAACCCCCCCCCGTATTTTTCCTATTTTGTTTCCTATCTTTTTTAAAAAACTGGCAAGTGGTCAGTTAAACAATTTTTTTCCCAATTTTTAAAAAGACATGAAATGAAAGGGCCCAAAAAATTCAATAGATGAAACCCAAAAAATCTACTGTACTTTCCCCGGAATACCCCAATTTGAAACATTTTAAATCAAAGTTGCCTCTGTAAGACCTTTCCAATATAATAAATTCAACATGTTAAAAAAATTCAAAAAGTTGTTCCCCAAAAAAATTTCTCCGAAAAATTCTTGAGAGTTTTTTTGGGGAACAATTATTGACAGGCAGGGTTGTGTTTTCAAAACCCACTTTTGTCCCCGGGTTGAACAAATAATTGCAAAAGGGCCCCGTTTAGCATTTAAGCCCCCATTTAAAAGGGATAGAAAAATACCCATTTCACCCCAAAACAAACCCTGTCAACATTGATCTAACACTTTCAACCCCAAAATTTTCCTTTCATGGCTTTTAAAAAAAATGCGGGTTGCAGGGAGGAATATAAAAAAAAAATGAATTTTTAAGGTTTTTTTTGGGGGCAAAAGTTTTTTTTTAAATTTTTTTATTCCCCAACATGTTTTTTGATCTATTTGCACAGGGTTTCAAAAAACCCCCTTTCAAATGTTTTTCAAATTTTAGAACAATCACACCCACCTGAAAAAACGCCCCTTAAATAAGACAATTTCTTTTTTTTTTAGATGTGAAGATGATAAAAGTCTTTAAATAAATCAAGTCAAAATCGAAGGAAAAAATTTTTTCATTT
>CM054164.1:19356992-19361992 GCA_028751875.1 Rapana venosa
CCTTGGACCACTCTTTGGGATAAATACCAGATGAAAAGATGATATTAAATAATCTGACCAAAAACGTTATTACAATTTTGTCACCAGTTTTTAACATCTCAGCTGATATGTCATCTATACCAGAGAGAGAGAGATATTCATAGAGAGACAGAGCGAGAGAGATAGACAGAGCAGAGATAATGACAGCGACAAATGCGGACAGAAATAGTCAGACAGGAATAATCATATGTGGCTTTAGCGTGACGTTTAAATGTACCTGGATAAAAAATCAAACAAAATAACTAATGTATAAAGACAATATAGTTTCTCGGTTACATTTGCATATCAGTATCTGCTGCATATTATGAGTAAAATAACCACATCACATGGAGGACAACATGCTTATTGGTTTGGAATGCAGAATTGAAATACCCCAATCTCCCACATACTGTAAGTTCCCGTTATTATCTTCCGGAAAAATCATTATATAATTATATGTTCTACCTTTCTTTATGCTGTTGTAAATGATCAACTGAGTACATTAGACGGACATTGAAATTAATCGATAGCTTTGAACGAAACTTTGTTGGCGAACAAGGGATATCACTATTTTCTCTCAGCCTCTCTCTCTCTCTCTCTCTCGCTCGCTCGCTCTGCCTCTCATCTCTCTCTCTCCCTCTCTCTCTCTCTCTCTCTCTCTCTCTCTCTCTCTCTCTCTCTCTCGCTCGCTCGCCTCGCTCGCTCGCTCGCTCTGCCTCTCTCTCTCTCTCTCTCTCTCTCTCTCTCTCGCTCGCTCGCTCGCTCGCTCGCTCTGCCTCTCTCTCTCTCTCCCCTCTCTCGCTCGCTCGCTCGCTCTGCCTCTCTCTCTCTCTCTCTCTCCCCTCTTTCTCTCTCTCTCTCTCTCTCTCTCTCCTCTCTCTCTCTCTCTCCTCTCATCTCTCTCTCTCTCTCTTCTCTCTCTGGTAGTACGTGCGAGCGTGCGTTCTTTTCATGCATGCGCGAGTGTTGTGTGTTTTTGATTGTGGTTATTTCTTTCTTTCTTTGTTTCTTTCTTTCTGTTTTTCGCTGTCTATTCTTTTTTTCTTTCTTTTTATCTTTCTTTCTTCCTTCCTTCCTTTTTGACTGTCTGTCTGTCTGTCGGTCGGTCTTTCTTTCTTTCTTTCTTTAATTATGTGTTATTCTATTCACGGGCACGCTCACACACAGACACACAGCACACACACACACGCACGCACACACACACACGCACACGTGAGCAACGCGCATGCACCCGACACACACACACACACACACACACACACACACACACACACCATCAAAACAGACATTAACATCTATCTATCTATCTATCACTATCTATCTATCTATCTATCTATCTATCCTCTTTCTATCTAACTATCGATCCACGATCTAACGATCTATCGATTTAGTCTTTCTTCTTTCTTTCTTTTTTCTTTCTTATTTTCTTTCTCTCTTTCTTTCTTTATTTTCCTTTCTTACTTTCTTTCTTTCTTTTTCTTTTTCTTGTTCTTTCTTTCTTTCTATCTCCTTGCATTTTTTTTCTTCCGTTTTTTTTCCTTTTCTGACATACTTCAATTTAAAATGAGGGTGTTGTTTTTTTCTGCATACGCCGGCGCACTCATGTCCACTGTGTGTGTGTGTGTGTGTGTGTGTGTGTGCGCGTATGTGTGCGTGCGCGCGCGCATGTGTGTGTGTGCGTGCGTACGTGCCTGCAAGTGTGCATGTGTGTGTGTGGTGTGTGTGTGTGTGTGTGTGTGTGTGTGTTTTGTGTGTGTGTGGTGTGTGTGTGTGTGTGTGTGTGTGTGTCTACGTGTGTAAATGTGTTTGTGTGTGCGCGCAAGCGCGCGTGCCTGTGTGTCTGCGTGCGTGCGTGCGTGGATACTTGTGTGCGTTCATCCGTGAGATTGTCTGTATGTGTGTGTGTGCGGGTGCGTGCGTGCGTGCGTGCATGAGCGCGAGTGCGTGCTTGCGTTTGTGCGTGTATGTGTGCGTGCGCGCGCGCTCACGAGTGTGTGTATGTGCGTGTGTGCGTGTGCGCGTGCGCTTGTTTGCGTGTTACGCGTGCGCGCGTATGTCGTGCATCGTTGTGTGTCAGCCTGTGTATGCATGATTTTTTTTAAAAGCTTTTGTGATGATTCTCGAGCGTTTCCTTTAAAGCACGACAGAGGACATGGAAGATAGGGCCCATTCGCTTTGGCGGTTAGTGGTCTAAGGGAAGAAACTGTTGCTCTTGACGATAGTTTTGCTTTCTTTCTCTCCCTTTAAAAGTATTCGCGAAAGATGGCCAAGTCGTTGATTCTAGTCTTGCTGTATATATGTCTGCTTGCCTGTCTATGAGTTTATATTTTTAATTAATTGTTTTTATTTTATTCTTTTATATCGAGGATAATGGAAAAAGCACTTATGTACTTTTTTACATCCAGTCCCCATGTGTATGCGGTTTTGTCAATTTTGTCATCTGTTCCCACCGGCACACCATGGCCTACTCTTACGAAAAGCGGAACAGGATTCCCAACAATCAACCAGCCAACCAACCAACAAACACATTTGATCAACAACACAAAAATGGCGCACGCACAAGTATAAAAACGAACTCTTAGCCAGAAAAAAGAGAAAAAATCACTTTTTTCTCTTCTTCTTAAAATCGATTGATAATTCCATCCATACACTGTCTCCTCCACTCCTCCACCCCCCCACCCCCCACCCCCCACAACCATCCCTCCCTCCCCCTCACACTCCCTCAAAGGAGTAACCCCAAAGAGTGATTGATTTATTGTCATGGCACAGGGATCTGGAGAAAGGGAGACAAACTTCACCAGGCTGACACATACTGCTCCCCCTTTGAATGCCCTCTTCTGTTTTCTCCGCAGGCAGTACCTTCCCCTCACACTCTCTTTTTTATGTATTTCATTTTCTTTTATTCTTGTGGCAAGTCATGAGAGACTATAACTTCGACGAGGACCTGATTCAAGTCATCCAGGCGCTGTATGACAGCTCCCACAGCGCAGTCCTCATGGGCGGAGAAATCGGGGAAATCTTCCGGACTTCAGTTGGAGTTCGACAAGGCTGCCCGCTATCCCCCGTTCTTTTCAACGTGTTCCTGGAGAACAACATGCAGGAGGCCCTCCTTGACTTCAAGACCACAATCACAATAGGCGGAAGGCCAGTCTGCAATCTTCGAATCGCAGACGATATTGATCTCATGGGCCGCAGTGAAGAAGAACTCCAGGATCTCACCACCAGACTGGAAACGTCAGCCAATGCCCACGGTATGGAGAAACAGCACGGAAAAGAGCAAGATCCTAGTGAACAGTACCACACCGACCACTCCCACCAGCATCAAGATGAGTGGCAAGACACTAGAGGAGGTGGAAACTTTCAAGTACCTTGGTAGCAGTCATCACCAAAGAAGGGACGAGCACACAAGAGGTGAAGATCAGACTTGCTGTGGCACTCTCCTCCATGACTAAGCTGGCGAAAGGGGTGGAGAAACCATAACATCAGAACCCACACTAAGGTCAGACTCTACAAGGCACTCGTCACATCCATTGCCTTGCACAGCTGTGAAGCATGGACACTCACTGCCGATTTAGAACGTCGCATTCAAGCCTTTGAGATGAAGTGCCTTAGGCGGATCCTGAACATCACCTACAGAGACCGTAAAACCAACGACTACGTCTGGCAGCAGATCGAGGCACTGGCTGGCAAACAAGAACCATTGCTAGATACAGTCAAACGGAGGAAGTTGAAATGGTTTGGCCACACAACAAGGCATAACAGCCTGTCAAAGACAGTCCTGCAGGGAATGGTGGAAGGAGCAAGGAGGCAGGGACGACCACGCAAAAGCTGGATATCCAACATCAAGGAGTGGACCGGCCTCACTGTACCAAACCTCCTGAAAGCAGCCCAGGACAGAACCATTTGGCGGTCCACTTGCAGCGTCCGTGCGGGTACCCCAACGGTCGTCCCGACCAAGGGATGATGATGATGATGATGATGATGATATCGAGGAAAATGGAATAAGCACTTCTATGCTTTTTTTACATCCACTCCCTGCGTGTATGCAGTATTGTAAATTCTGTCATCTGTTCCTACCGCCACACACAGACCTACTCTTACGAAAAGCGGAACAGGATTTAACGTGTGCGCAAAAGATGTTCTGCGTGCTTTCGCACACGGGGCCTCGGTTTATAGTCTCATCCGAAGGACTTTTGGGGGAGAGTGGAGTCTGCACTGATGTTAACTCCAGGGGAAAATATCCCCCTTGAACGGGAATCGAACCCGGGTCGTCAGATTGCGAGCGCAATGCTCTTACCATTAGGCTATCCCGTCCCCCCTCCCAAAACGAGCGAGGCCAGAAAGTCATGGATTTATTGTCCCGATTCACAATAGTTTATTCCCATTAACTCGTTTGAGTTATAAAGAAACAAACAAAAAAGGATGCATGCCAATAAATAATGAATGTCAGTTACAAAGAGAAAGAGCAAAACGCAAGTACATAAAAAGAACAATAGCAACGATAATAATTCAAACAGGACATTACAGTATTAAGGAATGGATGGCAAATTACTTATGTACCTTCAGGAAGTATACAGGTATCTTATTTATTTATTTATTCTTTATTTAATTATTTGTTTATTTATTTATTTATCTATTTATTCATACTAATTAAGTCACGAGATTTCTCTGCGTGAAATTCGGGCTGCTCTACCAGGGGTGAGCGCGTCGCCACAAGAGCAGCGCCAGTTTTTTGTTGGTCTCCAACTGTATTTGTTTCCCTATCAGAGTGGCTTTTTTCTAAGAATTTTGCCAGGGACAACTCTCTTGTTGCCGTGGGTTCTTTTACGTGCGCTGAATAATTTTGTGTAACACACGGGACCTCAGTTTATCGTCTCATCCGAAAGACTAGCGTCCAGACCACCACACATGGTCTAATGGATGGGGGAAAAGTTTCGGGCCCAAACGGGATTCGAACCACCGCACACTTCCGACCCGGACTT
>CM054164.1:19366992-19376035 GCA_028751875.1 Rapana venosa
AACGCTTCATGAATATTCATATCAGGCGTGCACAAAAAAAAATCTTTTTAGACTTTTGGAAAGTTCACAGATGAGGATCGAAACACCGTAACATAGAGGAAGAATGTTGCATCACTATGTTCTGTGCCTCTGTTCTCTTTCCTCTGAATGAGGCTGTCAGTTTATGTCAGTCTGTCAGTCAGTCAGTCAGTCAGTCTGTCTGTCTGTCTGTCTCTCCCCCTTTTTTCTTTTCTCTCTCTCCTCTCTCTCCCTTCTCTCTCTCATTTCTCTCTCTTCTCTCCTCTCTCTCCCCTTCCTTTTCTTTTTTTATTCTCCATCTTTCTTTTTCTCCTCCTCTCTCTCTTCCTCATCTCTCTCTCTCCTCCCCTCTTTTCTCTCTCCTCACTTTTCTCTTCTCTCAATCTCTCTTTCTCTCTCTTTTCCTTTTTCTTTTTTTCTCTCTCTCTCTTCTTTTCTCAAACCTCTCTCCCCCCCACCTCTCCCCCCTCTCTCCCTTTCTTTCTTCTCTCTCTCTTCTCATCTCTCTCTCTGCTCTTTTCTCTCTTTCTTTTCTTTCTTTTTTTCTCCTTCTTTTCTCTCCATCTCTCAATCCCTCTCTCCCCCCTCTCCCTTTCTTCTCCCCTCTCTCCCTTCTCTCTCCTTTCTCTCTCTCATCTTCTCTCTTTTCCTCCACTCTCTTCTTTCTCTCTTTCTTTCTTCTCTTCTTTCTTTCTTCCTTTTCCTTTTTTTCTCTTTCTCTCTCCATTTAACTCCTCTCTCTCCTCCCTCCTTCTTTCTTTCTCTTTTTTCTTTTTCCTCTCCACTCTCCTCTCTCTCCTCCCCTTCTCTCTCCCCTCAATCCAATTCTTTCTCTATTCTTTTTCATCTCTCGTCCTCTCTCGTCTCCTCCTTTTTTCCTCTTCTCTCTCTCTCTCTCCCCCCCTTCCAGTCTGTCTATCTGTTGTTTGTTCTTTCTCTCTTTCTTTCTGTCCCTGTTTATTTCTTTTCTTTCGCCATCCCCCCCCCCCCCCCCCCCACCTCTCTTCTTTCCTTTAGCGGTATTTGACTGTCTGTCCTTGTCTGTCTCCTCTTTCTTTTGCCATTCCCTTTTCTTAGCATTGAGTCAGCATTTCCTCTGTTCAGGTATGTCTCTGTCTCGCTTTCTTTGTCTCCAGATGTTCTGTAGTTCTCTGTCTTAATATACCTCCATTTCTGTCTTGTTTCTGTTTCCCAACTTTCTTCAGTCTCTTTAGGTTTTCTTTTATCGTGACTGTGCATGCGCTGTTATGTGTGTGTGTGTGTTTTGTGTGTGTGTGTGTGTGTGTGTGTGTGTGTGTGTGTGATTGTGTGTGTGTGATTGTGTGTGTGCGTATTGTTAGTCTCTGTGTGTATGTGTGTTTGTGTATGTGTATGTGTTAGTCTGTGAGTGTGTGTTTATGTGTGTGTGTGTGTGTGTGTTTAGTGTGATGTGTGTGTGTGTGTTGTGTGTGCGTGTGTGTATAGTGTGTGTGTTAGCCTGTGTGTGCATGTGTGTTTGTGCGTGCGTGTATGTGTGTATATTAGTGTGTGTGTGTGTGTGTGCGCGCGCGCGCGCGTGTGTGTGTGTGTGTGTGTGTGTGGTGTGTGTGTGTGTGTGTGTAAGTGTGTGTGTGTGTGTGTGTAAGTGTTGTGCATGTGTGTGTGTTAGTTAGTCTGTGTGTTTGTGTGTTTGTTAGTCTGTGTGTGTATGTTTTGTTTGTGTGTGTGCGTGCGTGTGTGAGTCGTGTGTATGTGTGCGTGTACGTGTGTTTGTGTGTGTATGTCTGTATGTGTCTGTGTGTGCATGTGTTGTTAGTCCTGTGTGTGTATGTGTGAGTGTGTTTGTTGTGGGTTTTTTAAATGATATAAAGTAGCTATCATTAGTACTCTGTGTGTGTGTGCGTGCGTGCGAGCGAGCGCGCGTGTGTGTGTGCGTGCATGTGGTGTGTGCGTGGGTGTGTGCGTGTAAGCGTGTGTTGTGGGTTTTTTTCATAATGGTATAAAGTAGCTATCATTAGTACTCTGTGTGTGTGCGTGCGCGCGCGCGTGTATATATACAAAAGAAAAAAACAACAGTCTCTAACTTCATCCTGACAATTGGAAGGCAATAAAGCAAGGGAAATAACTGTGGTGCTGTTATATAAAAAAGTGGCTCGATTTATTGCCCTCTAAAGGATTCACCTTTTTCTTGAATTTAGCACCTCGCTTTACCAGTCTTGCTCTCTCTCTCTCTCTGTCTGTGTCTGTGTCTGGTTTTGTTTCGTTTATTTATTTATTTATTCATTTTGTTTATGTATCTATTTATTTATCAATAAATAATTATTTATTATCTATTTGTTTATCAATCAATCAAGCTATCTACGTACCTACGTAACTACCTACATACCTTCGTACCTATGTAACTACCTTTCTGACTGTCTGTCTATCTGTGTGTCTGTTGGTTTTTCTGTCTCTCTGTCTGTCTGTCTATTTATATGTCTGTCTGTCTGTCTATCTGTCTTTCTGTTGGTTTTCTGTCTGTCTGTCTGTCTGTCTGTCTGTCTATTGTATGTCTGTCTGTCTGTTGTCTGCTTTTCTGTCTGTCTGTCTAATTATATGTCTGCTTATCTGTCTCTCTGTCTGTCTAGTTCTCTCTCACCTTCTCTCTCTCTCCCTCTCTCTCTCTCTCACTCTCTCTCCTCTCGATCTCCTCTCTCTCTCTCATCTCTCTCTCTCTCATCTCTCTCTCTCTCTCTCTCTCGTGTCTCGTATCACACACACACATACACACACTACTACCACCACCACCACCACCACCACCACCATCACCACTACCACCAACACTACTACTACTACTACTACTACTATTACTACTACTACCACCTGCACCACCACCACCACCACCACCATTACTACTACTACTACTATTACTATTACTACTACTACCACCTCACCACCACCACCACCACCACCACTACTACTACTACTACTAACTAACATTACTACTACTACCACCTTCACCACCACCACCACCACCACCACTACAACTACTACTACTATTACTACTATACCACCTTCACCACCACCACCACCACCACCACCACCACCACCACCACCACCACCACTACTACTACTACTACTACTACATACTACTACTAACTACTACTACAACTACTACTACTACTACACACCTTCACCACCACCACCACCACCACCACTAACTACTACTACTACTATTACTACTATTACCACACTTCACCACCACCACCACCACCACCACCACCACCACCACCACACCACCACTACAACTACTACTATACAACAACTACTACTACTACTACCACCTTCACCACCACCACCACCACCACCGCCACCACCACCACTACAACTGCTACTACACTACTACTACTACTGCAACTACTACTACTACATACCACCTTCACCACCACCACCACCACCACCACCACCACCACCACCACCACCACCACTACTACTACTACTACTACTACTACTACTACTACCACCTCACCACCACCACCACCACCACCACCACCCACCACCACCACCACCACACACTACTACTACTACTAACTACTACTACCACCTTCACCACCACCACCACCACCACACACCACCACCTTCACCACCACCACCAACCACCATCACCACCACCACCACCACCACCACCACAACTACTACTACTACAACTACTACTACTACTACTAACTACTACTACTACTACTACTACTACCAACGATCAGGTCTGGTATCACTAATAGTCCAACACAACTACAAGATGAATAAATGCATTATTGCTTCCAAAACACCCCCCCGCGCCCCCCCCCCCCCCCCCCCCAAAAAAAACAACCCAAACCCACCTCACCAGAGTAAATAGAAATTCATGCATTCTTAAGAAAAAGACAGAACAAAACGAAATACAATATAAAACACAGAGCAATATTGCATACACAATATGAAGCGAATAAGAACAGTCAGAGGGTGAGAGAGAAGAAAAAGAAACATGCTAAAGAGCAGTCAGAGGAACAGAACAGAACAAAAACAACAAATGCAACAGAACAGCAAAGCACTGGTGGTGGACACACAAAAAGCCAGAACAGAAAGTTAGACAAAGAAAGACAACTACAAGGTCCTTCCTTGCCGTGATTTATATCGAGGTTATCTCCCACCTCCAAATAAAAACAACAACCAACCTCCCAAGAGGAGCCATTAACTGTGACAGAGACTATCAGGAAGCTGACGCACTGAGTAGTCTCCCCTTGTCAGGCTGCTCCTTCATCACGTGGGGGTAGCCCCACCCTATCCCCACCCTCTCTCTCTCTCACTCATCTCTTCTCTCCTCCTCTCTCTCCCTCTCTCTCTCTCCATCTCACTCTCTCTGTCTGTCTCTCTGTTTGGTTTTGGTTTTTTACATGTTCTACTTTTTTTTCTCCTCTCCTCTCTCTTCCGTGATTTTTGTGGGGATTTTTGTGTAGATATTTTTTCCGTATACTGTGTAAGTGTATTGCTATGGCATTTATTTTATTTTAATATCATATATATCCAAAAAAGCACATGGGTGCTTATTTATTATCCTCGAAATGAAAGAATTTGTCATTGTCCATTGTCACTGTCTCTCTCCTCTCACTCTCTCTCAATCTCTCTCTCTCATCTCTCTCATCTCTCTCCTCTCAACTCTTCTCTCTCTCTCTTTCCTCTCTTCCTCTCTCTTTCTCTCATCCATCTCCCTCTTACTCTCTCTCTTTCTCTCTTCCCTCTTCTCTCTCTCTTCTCCCTCTTTCTTCTCTTTCTCTCTATCTCTCTTTCTCATTCTCTCTCTCTTTCTCTCTCTCTCTCTCTTTCTCTCTCGCTTTCTCCTGAAAGACAAGGACATGAGACAAAGACTACAGAACAAAGGAATAAGACTGGCAAACGACTTGACGAGGGCACAGGCACAGATTGTGGGCAGAGCTCGCAGGGAAGGGAAGAGAGCTTTTTTCCACAGAGGACAGCTGGTGGTCAGGCCTGGGCATGCAGACTCCCCGTCCTTCGCTCAGGTTGTGAAGAGTGGAGGAGCACAGCACGCCCCCGCCCTGGCCTCTTCCTCAAGACCCAGTCCTCGTGAGCAATCTCCTCGCCACGTCAGCAGAGGGAGGGTGGCCTCAGGAGGAAAGTCCCCAGCTGTCAGAGGTACTGACATCATGGTCACCGCTGCCTCTTCTTCACCCTCCTCTTCACCCCCTGCTGTGCGGGTAACACGGAGGCAGCAGCAGGGTAGCAATGCCAGGAGTGGTGGTGGAGATGCAGTGACAGCCACGCGGCGTTCACCTCAGTATCGACACGTGACAGCCCCCCTCCATACCGGCAAACGGGAAGGACTCGACTCGCCAGGCAAGTCACCTGTACCGTCCTCTGCTCGCAGCAAACGGCGGACTGGTGACAGCAGCGACAGGAGACTGCGTTACAGCAGTTCCAAGAAGACATAGGACAGGCTTGACCATCCAAGTCGTTTAACTTTTTTAAATTACAGTGTTGAAAATTTGAACAATAAACTGAAAGATGTTTCCTTTATACACTATGTAAATAGTTTTGATTTTATATGTCTCACAGAGACTTTTCTTGATTCCACATTTGATTACAGCTGTATCTTTTATGATTTTATCAAGTTGTGTGCTCCTGCGAAAAAACTCTCTCACCATGGCAGGAATTCTGGAGGAGTGTTATTGTTAGTGCGTAGGACTTTAGTTAAATATGTAGAAGAAATTATGCTAGATTGTAATAACACAATTGCTATAAGAATATATAAGAGCTTATTTAACTTATGTTATCAAAGTTGTCATTGAAAACAGGACTTTTATTGTTCACCGTGCGTCGACGTGCATCGAGCTCTCTCCTGCGAAACTGTATAGCATTGTGGCAGTTGAGCTAAAGTTGAGCTAAAGTCCCCTTTTTTTCTTTTTCCCTTTTTGTTTACTGAAAAGAGTAACTGTCAGGGCAGTGTGGAAAATGGTCTGATTCGGTGCGAAACGAAATACAAACGGAATGCATTATGTGTGTGTGTGTACCATTTTGGACAAATCAGTGTCGGAATCAACATAAACTGCTTTTCAATCTGTGGTGTATGTAGTTGCCACGATGTGCTACTGTAGTGCATGACGCAGGAATTCTGTTTTGTGATAGCAGCTGAACAAAACTTGACTTGTATGTGTTGTTAGGCAGCGTGAAAACGGTAGTTGAATGTCAGAGAATTAGACGACGATGAGTACGATTTCCAAGTATTTTGCTGGAAAAAGAAAGCAGTTATCGTCATCGTCGTCTGTTAGCGGAGCAGAAGAGCAAAGAGAAGAGGACGCAGAAGAGGACGAAGAAAACATGGCACTGCAGGAGATGATGGGTGAGATGCGTGCCACAATGTCAACGCTGTCCACGAAAGAAGACATCCAGCAGGTGAAGACAGAAATTCAGCAGCTGAGGCAAGACAATGGAGAAACTTGCCGCTTCACTGACCACAAGGATGGAAAAACTGCAAGGGGCTATCTTTGATCTGAAGAACGAGAAAGACGAGCTGAAGGCCAAAGTCAACAAGCTGCGGGAAGAAAGGGCAGAACTGCAGGAAGCCCGGGAAGAAGAAAGTGTGGACATCTTTCTCCAAGAAGCTGGGAGTGTAGGTCTCTGCAGCAGACATTGACATCGCTCACCGGTCGGAAAGGGCGCCTGTGGCAGGGGGCAGACCACGTCCCATCCTGGTACGTTTCCACTCCGTGGTGACGGCCAGGAGAAAGCTGAAGCAGTCCGGCATCTCTGTGGGAGAGGCTCTGACACATGCCAACTACAGACTGCTCCAGAGGGTGAGTAGGCATTCTGCTACCATGTCGGCCTGATCGTCCGACGGAAAAATCATAACCAGGTTGAAAAAGGGAAAAATTGTACGGCTAGAACATTGGACATTGACAAAAAGTAAGCTGAAGAAATGTAGCTGATACTGGGAACATCTGGGTGGCTGTGTTGGTGATGGGGGGATGGGAGAGGAAGGAGGAAGGAGAATGGAGTGTTGGAATATTACCAAGTGCTTGTGTACATAAATAGTATTGTGTTATTTCTGCTGTCAGTGACAGTGTTTGGCGTAGTCTCATGTCTTTTTGTAAATAGGTAAGAAAAAACCACAGTTCGACTATTTATGAAAGCCCGGGACTTAAACGCATTAGTATCAAATTCTGATGATAGCAGGGTAGTTTCTGTGCTCAAACATGTGTGGCTGCATGCGTGAGTGTGCGAGTAAGCATTAGGTGTCATTTTTGTATGTGCAAGTGTGCATGTTGTGTGTGTGACTGTGCGCACATTCGTGCATTCGTTTGTACGTGCATTCGCGCGCGCATGTGTGCGCACGGGTGTGTGTGGGGGGGGAACGGGGTGGAGGGTGTGTGGGTGTGTGTGTGGGTATGTGTGCTCGCGTGCGCGCGCGCGCGATCGGGTGTGTAAGTGTTGTGTGTATGTGTGTGCATGTGTTTTTATGTAAGTATTGCAACATGACAACGATGGTGCATCTTTCTTTGTACGCGGGGATGTAGAGATTTGGAGAGTGGTGCAGGAGAAAGGTATACAGCTGCATTCACTGTGGATTTAAATGTGTATATGTATGCGTGTGTGTGTGTGTGCACTCACATTTGTGTGTTTGTGTTGTTTGGGTTCGCTTATTTATGTGTATTCCATCCATGGAAATATATTCTGGTACAAATGTTGCACGCTGATATTGATGGTATACCGTAAGTTGGTAGAGAGAGTGTTTTTTGTGACGAGCCAGTTTTTTGTTGGGCATTTTTGTTTTTGTTGCATTTGTTTTCGTGCGGATGGCCGTATTCCGACATTTGGGGAGTGTTTGCTTGGTGTGAAACTGGCCCTGGCATGAGTTGCGGGATCTTTTGCGTGCTCGCTAGGCTTTTGGTGGTGGTGGTGTGTGTGTGTGTGTGTGTGTGTGTGTGTGTGTGTGTGTGTGTGTGTGTGTGTGTGTGTGTGTGTGTGTTGTGTTGTGTTGTGTTGTGTTTGTTGCTGTTTATGTTGATGTTGATGTTGATGTTGCTGTTGTTGTTGTTGTTGTTGTTTTGTCTTCAATTTAACGTCGGATCGGTGGTCTAGAGGTAACGCGCCTGTCTAGAATGAGAAAAGTCCGGTCGGAAGTGGTTCGAATCCCGGTTGGGCCCGAAACTTTTCCCCCATCTATTAGACCATGAGTGGTGATCTGGGCGCAAGTCTTTCGGATGAGACGATAAACCGAGGTCCCGTGTGTTACACAAAATTATTCAGCACACGTAAAAGAACCCACGTCAACAAGAAAAAGCCAATCTGATTGGGATAAAATACAGTTGCAGACAAAAACAAAGAAAAGAGGGTGGCGCTGCTCTTGTTGCGATGCGCTCTGGGAAGAGCAGCCCACATTTCACGCAGAGAAATCTCGTGACAAATTGGTATAAATAAAATAAAATAAATGAAATGAAATAAAATTTGCATGTTTAGAGACGTACGCTGAAATGAGCAAACTCTGAACTCTGAACATGTTTAATATGTACATTGGCCTTAGGCAACAATACATGGAGTGCGGAAGCAAAACTACTGATGTCGTGCCGAATTCAATGTAACCAGAAAAACAACCTGTGGAGCATAAAATCACAATGGCTCTATCTTGAACAGGCTGGGAACGTGATAAACACACCTTATATTGCATCAAAATCACAATGTCAAAATGCAATATTTCATTTCAGGATAACCGCGACAGTACTTGTAAAACATTACGCACACCAAGAAGAACTAGGTTTTCAGAGCCCAACTTTGTACTAATCTTTGTCGTAAAAGTGAAACCTAAATAGCAATATTGATTAACTACTTCTATCTTATCACCCTTGTTGCTCGTGTTTTGCAAGAAACCCACCTTTTCTAAAAACCATTACTTTAGTTTTATCAATATTTGCACTTAGCAGCATACTATCACAAAAAGTTTGCAGAATATTTAATTGTTGTTGCAATCCAAATGGCGTCACTGAAAGAAGACTACATCATCTCAAAAACAAAATGAACA
>CM054164.1:19376535-19450637 GCA_028751875.1 Rapana venosa
TTAAAAATGAGGGTGTTGTTTTTTTCTGCATACCCCGGCGCACTATGTCCGTGTGTTGTGTGTGTGTGTGTGTGTGTGGCGTATGTGTGCGTGCGCGCGCGCATGTGTGTGGTGCGTGCGTACGTGCCTGCAAGTGTGCATGTGTGTGTGTGGTGTGTGTGTGTGTGTGTGGTGTGTGTGTGTGTGTGTGTGTGTGTGTGTGTGTGTGTTGTGTGTGTGTGTGTGTGTGTTCTACGTGTGTAAATGTGTTTGTGTGTGCGCGCAAGCGCGCGTGCCTGTGTGTCTGCGTGCGTGCGTGCGTGGATACTTGTTGCGTTCATCCGTGAGATTGTCTGTATGTGTGTGTGTGCGGGTGCGTGCGTGCGTGCGTGCATGAGCGCGAGTGCGTGTCTTGCGTTTGTGCGTGTATGTGTGCGTGCGCGCGCGCTCACGAGTGTGTGTATGTGCGTGTGTGCGTGTGCGCGTGCGCTTGTTTGCGTGTTACGCGTGCGCGCGTATGTCGTGCATCGTTGTGTGTCAGCCTGTGTATGCATGATTTTTTTTAAAAGCTTTTGTGATGATTCTCGAGCGTTTCCTTTAAAGCACGACAGAGGACATGGAAGATTATAGGGCCCATTCGCTTTGGCGGTTAGTGGTCTAAGGGAAGAAACTGTTGCTCTTGACGATAGTTTTGCTTTCTTTCTCTCCCTTTAAAAGTATTCGCGAAAGATGGCCAAGTCGTTGATTCTAGTCTCTGCCTGTATATATGTCTGCTTGCCATGTCTATGAGTTATATTTTTTAATTAATTGTTTTTATTTTATATTCCTTTTATATCGAGGATAATGGAAAAAGCACTTATGATCTTTTTTACATCCATCCCCATGTGTATGCGGTTTTGTCAATTTTGTCATCTGTTCCCACCGGCACACCATGGCCTACTCTTACGAAAAGCGGAAACAGGATTCCCAACAATCAACCAGCCAACCAACCAACAAACACATTTGATCAACAACACAAAATGGCGCACGCACAAGTATAAAAACGAACTCTTAGCCAGAAAAAAGAGAAAAAAATCACTTTTTTCTCTTCTTCTTAAAATCGATTGATAATTCCATCCATACACTGTCTCCTCCACTCCTCCCCCCCCCACCCCCCCACCCCCCACAACCATCCCTCCCTCCCCCTCACCCCCCCCAAAAGGGAAAACCCCCCAAAAAGTGTTTGATTTTTTGTCAGGGCACAGGGATCTGGAAAAAGGGAGAAAAACTTTCCCCGGGCTGAACATACTGCCCCCCTTTAATCCCCTCTTCTTTTTTCCCCGGCAGTCCCTTTCCCCCCACACCTCTTTTTTATGTATTTCATTTTCTTTTTTCTTGTGGAAGCTGAAACATAACTTCGACGAGGGACCGATTCAAGTCATCCGGCGCTGTATGACAGCCCCCACAGGCAGTCCCATGGGTGGAAATGGGGGGAAACTTCCGGACTTCTTTGGGAGTTCGACAAGGCTGCCCGCTATCCCCCTTTTTTTTCAACGTGTTCCGGGAAAAACAAATGCAGGGGGGGCCTCCTGACTTAAAGCCCACAATCACAATAGGGGAAGGCCGTCTGCAATCTTCGATCCAGACGATATTGACTCATGGGCCGCTGAAGAAAAACTCCAGGATCTCCCCACCAACGGGAAACGCAGCCAATGCCCACGGTATGGAGATCAGCAGGGAAAAAGACAAGATCCTAGGAACGTACCACACCGACCACTCCCACCACATAAAGATGAGTGGCAAGACACTAGGGGAGGGGGAAATTTTCAAGTCCCTTTGGGGCAGCCCCCACCAAAAAAGGTCGAGCAACAAGAGGGAGATCAAATGCTGGGCACTCTCCTCCATACTAAGCGGCGAAAGTGGGAAAAACCCAAAACTCAAAACCCCACAAAAGGGTCAGACTCTACAAGGCCCGTCACTCCATTCCCTTTGCACAGCTTGAAGCATGGACACTCCTGCCGATTAGAACGTCGCATTCAACCTTTGAGATGAAGTGCCTTAGCGGATCCTGAACATCACCTACAAGACCGTAAAACCCAACGACACTCTGCAGCAGATCGGGCACGGGTGGCAAACAAGAACCTTGCAGATACAGTCAAACGGGGGGAAGTTGAAATGGTTTGGCCACACAAAAAGGCATAACACCGTCAAAAACAGTCCCCGCAGGGAATGGGGGAAAGGGGCAAGAGGCAGGGGGACCAGCAAAAGCCGGATATCCAACATAAAGGGAGGGGAACGGCCTCACTGTACCAAACCTCCTGAAAGCAGCCAGACAGAACCATTTGGGGGTCCCCTTGCAGGTCCGTGCGGGTACCCCAAGGGTCCCCCCCGACCAAGGGTTTGATGATGATATGATTGATGATGAAATTTTTCGAGAAAGGGAAAAACACTTCTAGTTTTTTTTTACACCCACTCCCGCGTGATGCAGTATTGTAAATTCTGTCATCTGTTTCCAACCGCCACACAAGCCCTACTTTTACGAAAAGCGGAAAAATTTTAACGTGTGCGAAAAAGATGTTCTGCGTGTTTTTCGCACAGGGGGCCTGGGTTTTTTGTCTCCCCAGAAGGTTTTTTGGGGGAGAGTGGAGTCTCCCTGATGTTAACTCCAGGGGAAAATATCCCCCTTGAACGGGAATCGAACCCGGTCGTCAATTGCGAGCGCAATGCTCTACCATTGGGCTATCCCGCCCCCCCCCAAAACGGCGGGGCCCAGAAGTCGGATTTATTGCCCCCAATTCACAATAGTTTTTCCCATTAAATCGTTTGAGTTATAAAGAAACAAACAAAAAAAGGGTGCATGCCCAAAAAAAAATGAAAGTCAGTTACAAAGAGAAAGGCAAAACGCAAATAATAAAAAAAACAATAGCAACGATAATAATTTTAAACAGGGAAATTTAAGTATTAAGGAATGGAGGCAAATTACTTATGTACCTTCAGGAAGTATAAGGTATTATTTTTTTTATTTATTTTTTATTTTTTATTTGTTTTTTTATTTATTTATCTATTTATTTCATACTAATTAAGTCACGAGATTTCTTTTGGGGAATTTTGGGTCTTACCAGGGTGAGCGCGTCGCCACAAGAGCACGCCAGTTTTTTGGGTTGGTCCCCAAACGAATTTTTTTCCCCTTTTCAGAGTGGTTTTTTTCTAAAAATTTTTTGCCAGGGACAACTCTCTTGTTCCCGTGGGTTTTTTTTCGTGCGCTGAAAAAATTTTGTGAAAACACAGGGGGACCTGGTTTTAACGTCTCACCCGAAAGACAAGCGCCCCAGACCACCACACAGGCTAATGGAGGGGGGAAAATTTTCGGGCCCAAACGGGTTTCCCGAACCACCGAAACTTTCCGACCCGGACTTTTCGCTTTTAGACAGGCGCGTTACCTTAGTTTCCCAACCCGCCACCGGGAAGTGACAAAAAAGGGGAAAGCATTAAAAGTTGCATACGATGGGTTTAATGACCCGAAATTTGGGAAAAACAAAACGGGACATAAAAACATCATGGATCAGGAATTTGGAGTATAAAAAAAAAAAATAATAAAAAAAAAACCAAAGTAAAAACATTGGGAATAAAGAAAATCAAAAAGAATATAAATGCAAAAGAAAAACAATAGAATACCTCTCTCGGGCCCTCCCCCCCCCCCTTCCCTCCCCTCTCTCTTCTCTATCTTTTCTCCCCTTCTCTCTCTCTCTCTCTCTCTCTCTCTCTCTCCAGTAGTTGGAAACAAAACCGGTCTTAGGTTAAAATTCCACCCCAACACCCCACACACACACACACACACACCACACACCACACACACACAAAAAACAACACACACACCTCTCTCTCTCTCTCGCCCTCTCTCTCTCTCTCTCTCTCTTCTCCCCCTTCTCTCACAACACACCACACACACACATCTCTTCTCTCTCTTTTCCTCTCTCTCTCTCTCTCCCCTCTCTCTCCTCCCCTCTCTTTTCCTCTATCTTTTTATATATCCATAAGGGGGGGGATTGGAGAAAAAAAAACCCCTAGTGCTTATTCATTATCCCCCGAAATAAAAAAATTTTTGTCATTTTTATTGTAAATCCTCTTTTCCCTCTCCCTCCTCTTTTCCCCTCCCCTTCTCTCTCTCTTTCTTTTCTCTCTCTCCTTTCCCCCCTCCCCCCTTTTCTACTCTCCCCCCCTCCCCTCTCCCCCCCCCCCTCTCTCTCTCTCTCTGAACCCCTGGCTTGGGGGGCAAGGGAGACAACATTTAAAAAAAGTGCCCAAAACTCTGTTTCCCCTCCCCTCGAATGTCCTCTTCTGCTCTCTTCCCTCGAGGTAAATTGCAGCCTTTTTTCTTATCTCCTGCCCCAAATTTCGCCCAGTTTTTTATCTGAGATTCTGTGTGTCTCTGTGCCCTTATTTTTCTGTCTGCCCTGTTCCTTTTTTTGAAGGGTTTTGAAAAAAAAAATTTTAACTCCTCTTCTCTCTCTTTTCCCCTCTCTCTTCTCTCTCCTCTTTTCTCTCTCCCCCTCTCTCTCTTTCTCTTTTTCTTTTAAACAAACCATAATGTTTAAAAAAATTATTTCTTCTCATTTTTTTTGACTTAGGGAAAACTTTTTCCCCTCATTTCCCCCTCCCCTAAAAAAACTTTCAAATTTATCTAGAAGTTTTAAATCTCGTTCGTTTCCTTCCCCACCCACACTAAAATTTTCCCCACAAGCAGCTTCCCCAATTAACTGTAAAATGTTGAGAATTTGCTTTTCAGAATGTTGTCCAAAACATTTTGCATTTTTTTCTTCCCAGATTTAAAAAATAGTCATGGAAAAGGGGGGCCCCAAGCTGTTTTTTTCTTTAGAGAAGAAATTCCTAATCATAAAAAAAAAAAAAAATACAAAAACGAAAAAGTTAAAAGTTTCCCCACACATACACGCACAGATCCCCCCCCCAAACCGCGCGCGCGCAAACACACAAAAACCACACACACACACACACAAAACCACACACACACACAGATTCGCCCTCCACACATACACCCACAATACACACAGAGTTTCCCCCCCCTCCCCAAAACCCCACACAAACACACAGTTTTTATTCCCCCCCCACACACACACACATGCACCACAGTTTCCACCACACAAAACCCCACACACACAACAAAACACAGATATTTCCCCTCCACACCCACACACACACACACACACAACACACCCCACCACACACACACACACAAAAACACACACACACACACCCACACCCACCTTTTTCCCCTCTACACAAAACACACACACACAAAAAACACACACATACACACCAAAAACCACACACACCACACAAACCCCTCCCCCTTCCACACACCCACACACACACACACAAACCCACCACCACACAACACATTTGAGACAGAAAGAGTTGATTTAAAATCAGCAAATTTTCACCCTGATGTTTTAAACCACCACCCCCAAACCCCCCTCCCTCCCCCCCCGGAACCCACCCCCCCCCCCCTGAAAATTTTTCTCCAAAGAGCACTATGGTTTTTATTTAAAGGATGGGGGTGATCATCTTTTTTTGGCACGTGTTTTTCCCTTTTTTACAGTCTGGGGGTCAGCATCCTTTGTCTCTAAATTGTTTCAACGCCGGGCTAAGCTGGTCTGCATTTTTTTTTTCCTTTTTAAATGCAAATGTTTTGGGTGTGGGTTGGGTTTTTTTTTTGGTTAATTTTGCTTTTTGAGAGAAATGAAAGTGATGATAAAGGGTTTGGTTAAAAGTGTGTGGTGTGTGGGGGTTTTTGGGGGGGTTTGGGTGGTGGGGGTTTAACTGTGTTTGTGTGTTTTGAGGGGGGGGGTGGGGCTGTGTGTGTGTTTATGCAGAGAGCGGGAGGAGGGGAAGAGAGAGAAAAAGAGAGAGAGTGGTGTTGTGTGTTTTTTATTCGGAGAGAGAGAGCGAGCGAGCGCGCGCGCGTGTGTGTTGTGTTGTGAAAAGGTTGTGTGTGTTGTGTGTGTTTGTGTGTGTGTGGTGTGTGTTTTGTGTGTGTGTGTGGGGTGTTGTGTGTGTGTGGTGTGTGTGGTGTGTGTGTGTGTGTGTGTGTGTGTGTGTGTGGTTTTTTGTGACAATGATATGAAAAAGGGAAAAATTTTTTTTTTTTTCGAGGAAAAAAGAATAAGTACCTATGTACTTTTTTAAAACCATTTCCCCCCCCCTTAGGGTTAAAATATAAAAAATTGTGTTTTTTAGATATATATTTTAATATATAAAAATTTATATATATATTTTTTTATATATTATAATATACTTTTAAAATTTATCACGAGAGAGAGAAAGAGACAAAAGAAAGAGAGACAGACAACAGAGAGAGAGAGAGAGAGAGAGTGTGTGTGTGTGGGGTGTGTGTGGGGTGTGTGTTGTGTGTGTGTTGTGTGTGTGTGTGGTGTGTTGGGGTTGTGGGGTTGTGTGAGTGTGTGTGTGTGTTTGGGTGTGTGGTGTGTTTTTTGGGGGTAAATTTGAACAAAAGACTTTTTCCAGTTTTTGCCCACCTGGTGTGGGTGGTGTGAAGTGTGGGGTTGTGTGTGGTGTTTGGGGTGTGTGTGTGTGTGTGTGTGTGTGTGTGTGTGTGTGTGTGTGGTGTGGTTTTTGTGTATTTTGTGTAATTTTGTGTGGTTGTGTTGTGTGTGTTTGTGTGTTGGTGTGTGTGGGGGTGTGTGGTGGTGTGTGTGTGTGTGGTGTGTGTTGTTTTAACAAATTGTTTTGACTTCATTTTTCCAAAAATCCCCCCCCCTTTCTTTATCTACTTAGGAACATTTGCAATTCCCCAAATTTTCTGCTTTGTATTTTTCAAAAGCCCTTAATTACCCGCAAAAAAAGACACAGAAAATCCCCCTTTATCCCCCCGGGGAAGAAGTGGAAAAAAGCATTTTCAAAATCCCCTGAAAAAAGGGAAAGTAAAACCGGGGCGGGGAAAACTTTCCAGCTGATTTTGGTTCAACTGGGGGAAGCCTTTGTTCACGCCCTACTAGAATCTGCAACAAGATCTGGAGACGGGAAAAAAGGGCCCAAACCCCCCCATGGAAAACAGTCCCCCCCATCATAAACCCTCCCCAAAAAAGGGAAATCTACAACAAGGGCCAAAAATTCCCGCCCCAATCACCCTCAATGCCCCCCAAGCAAGGTCATCGCAGAAAATATTAAATTTAGACTGAAGCCAAAAGCAGAGACCATCATTGCAAAGGAACAAGAAAGGTTTCAGAGCAGGGCGCAGCAAAAACCCGGGCAGATAAAAAACCCTCAGAATACTATGGAGGGGGTACCTTAAAATCAACAAGCCCTTTTACCACGTTTTTAAATCGTTTTTAAAAAGGGCATTTAAACGGGGTTTGGGGCTTGCGCTTTGTGGACAACTATAAATTTTGGTACAGCATCAATGAAAACCTGATCAAGTCACCCAAACAGCTGAAACAGCGAGGCCACCAGTCCCAGTGTACACAAAAAAAAAACTTTGGAGTTTTGGTTTTAAACCCAACTTTTGGGGAGTAAGGCGGGGGCGTCTACTCTCACCCACTCTTTTCAACATTTTCCCTTGAGAGAATCGGGCGAGGCACTGGAAAATCATAAGGATCAGTCAGCATTGGTGGCAAAAACGATCAAAAAACCTTTCCGTTCGCAGAGGGCCCTTTGGAGGGAAATCAGGATCAAAAAAAGTTTGCCAGCCTAACAGAACACTTGAAAAGGGCCTCCAAAAATCGGCATGGAAATCAGTCAGAAAAGGGCCCAAAATGTGACAAATAACCCCAACGGAATTAGACGATATCAGGGTTAATGACCAAAGCGGGAAAACAGTTCAAACCCTTCCCCGAAACCTGGGACCCATTGTATCAGACCGGGATCCAAGCCGGGAAGGGGTTTTCGGGACTGCACAACAATAACAGCTTTGTCAAAACTAAACACCACGGGGAGAAAAAAATATCTCATTATCTCCAAGATCAGACTAATGCGCCCCCTTGTCATATCCATTTTTCTGTAGCCTGTAAAATCAGGGACCCGGCTGCAGATTTGGGGGGAAAGAGTACGGGCGGGGGAGATGAGATGTTTTTCTGGGGACCCTTGGCATCCCCTACAAAGACCCCAAAGCAACAAAAGCGTGCATAAAAAAACCCAGAAACCTTTGGGCCCCTTTTGAAAACCTTCAAAACAAATGGGAAAAAAAAAACGAAAATTTAAAAAGGGTTTAAATGGGCATGTACAAGATCCAAAGGACTTCCCAAAGACAGTTTTACAAGGCACTGTCCAAGGGGGAAGAAGAAAAGCAGACCAAGGAAAAAACGGGAGGATAACATCAGAAGGGGACGGGCCCCTAGAACTCAAAAAAACCCTGAAAAAGGCAGAACAGAGAGAGGAATGGGGGGAAAACTGGTTTTTGAGCTTTGGGGTCCCCCCCCGGTTTCGTCAGACTACGGGACAGTAGAAAGAGATAGATTCTTCAAAAGAAAAATTCAGTCGAAAGAACTACCCGGGATTTCCCCAGTCCCACTCACTTTTAGGGCCCACGCTGAAATAATTAGCAGATAAAACCATTTTTTCCTCAAAACGCTTCATAAAATATTCAAATCGGGCGGCAAAAAAAAAAATTTTCCTGGGATTTTTGGGAAAAATTCAAAAGATGGGGGAATCGAAAAAACCGAACAAAGAGGAAGAATGTTGCATCCAAATGTTCTGTCCCCTCTGTTCTTTTTCCCCCTAAATTGAGGCGTCTTTTTTATGTCAGCCCTGTCAGTCAGTCAGCAGCCCAGTCTGTCTGCCCTGTCTGTCTCTCCCTCCTTTTTTTCTCTCTCTCTCTCTCTCTCCCCCCCCTCCTCTCTCTCTCTCTTCTCTTTTCTCCCCTCTCCCCTCTCCTTCTCTCTCTCTCTCCCCCTTCCTTTTCTTTCTTTTTTTTCTCTCTCTCTCTTTTCTCTCTAAATCCCTCTCCCCCCCCCTTTCTCCCTCTTCCCCCCCCTCTCACTTTCTTCTTTCTCCTCTCGTTTTTCTCTCTCTCTCTCTGATTTTTTTTTTTCCTCTTTTTTCCCTTTTTTCTTTCTTTCTTTTTTTCTTTTTTTTTTCTCTTTTTCCCTCTTTTTATTTCCCCTCTCCCCCCTTTTCTCCCTTTCATTCCTCTCTCTCTCTCTCCTCTCTCTCTCCTCTTTTCCTCTAAAATCTCTTCTCTCTTCTCCTCTCTCTTCTCTCTCTTTTCTCTCTTTTCTCCCCCTCCTCTCCCCTCTCTCTCTCTCTTCTCTCTCTCCTCCTCTCTCTCTCTCCCCCCCCTTTTTTCCTCTCCTCTCTCTCTCTCTCTCTCTCTCCCTCCCCTCTCTCTCTCTCTCTCTCTCCCCTCTCTCTCTCCTCTCCTCTCTCTCCCCTCCTCTCCTCCCCCCCCTTCCAGTCTGTCTTTGTTGTTTGTTCTTTTCTCTTTTCTTTCTGCCCCCTGTTTTTTTCCTTTTTTTTTCCCGCCCCCCCCCCCCCCCCCCCCCCCCCCACCTCTTTCTTTCTTTAGCGGTTTTTTGGACTGCCCGCCCTTTGGTCTTTTCCCCTCTTTTTTTTGCCATTCCCTGTTTCTTAGCCATTGAGTCAGCATTTCCTCGCCCCGGGTTTTATGTCTCGTCCGTTTTTTTGTCTCCAGAGGGTTCTGTAGTTTTTCTGTTTTTAATTTTACCTCCTTTTCCCTGTCTTGTTTTTTTGTTTTCCCAACTTTCTTCATACTTTGGTTTTCTTTTATTGTGACTGTGCATCGCTGTTTTTGTGTGTGTTGTGTGTGTGTGTGTGTGTGTGTGTGGTGTGTGTTTTGTGTGTGTGTTTTTGTGTGGGGTTTTGGTGTGTGTTGTGTGTGTGGTGGTTTAGCCCTCTGTGTGTATGTGTTTTTTGTGATGTGTTGTTTTAAAGTCTGTGAGTGTGGGGATGTGTGTGTGGTGTGTGTTGTGTGTGCGTTTGTGTAGGAGTGTGTGTTTTTTAGCCTGTGGTCTGTGTGTTTTGCGTGCGTGTATGTGTGTTTTTTTAATGGGGTGGGGTTGGCGCGGCGCCCCGCGCGCGCGCGCGCGCGTGTGTGTGTGTGTAAGGGGTGTGTGTGTGTGGGGTGTGTAAGTGTGTTTTATGGGGTGTGTGTTAGTTAGTCTGTGTTTTTGTGTTTTTTGTTAGTCGGTTTTGTGTATGTGTGTTTGTGTTTGTGCGTGCGTGGGGTGATGGTGGTATGTGTCGGGGTAGTGTTTTTGTGTGTTTTTCCCTGTATGGTCGGGTGTGTGCATGTTTTTGTTGTCTGTGTGTGTATGTGTGGGGTGTTTTTTGTTGGGGGGGGTTTTTTTTTAAAATGATTTTAAAGAAAGTTTTTCTTTTAGTACCCCTGTGTGGGTGTGCGGGTGCGAGGAGCGCGCGTGGGGTGGTGCGTGCTTTGTGGTTTTTTGTGCGTGGGGGGTTGGTGCTGTAAGCGTGGTTTGGGGTTTTTTTTCCCAAAAGGGGTATAAAGTAGCTATCTTAGTACTCTGTGGGTGTGCGTGCGCGCGCGCGTGTATATATTAAAAAAGAAAAAAACCCAGTCTTCAAAACTTAAATTCCTGAAAATTTGGGAAAGGGAAAAAAGCAAGGGAAATAACTGTGGTGCTTTATTTTAAAAAAGGGGTTTCGTTTTTTTGGGCCCTTCAAAAAGGATTCACCTTTTTCTTAAATTTTTACACCTCGTTTTAACCAGTCTTGCTCCCTCTCTCCCCTGTCTTTTCCCGTGTCTGGTTTTGTTTCTTTTAAATTTTTTTATTTATTCTTTTGTTTTATGTATCTATTTTTTTAAATAAATAATTATTTTTTAATTATTTGTTTTCAATCAATCAGCAAATCACGTCCCTACTAATTTTCCTACATCCCTTCTTACCTATGTAACTACCTTTCTGTCTGTCTGTCTATCTGTGTTCTTTTTGGTTTTTCTGTCTTTTCTGTCGTTGAAAAATTTATAGCCCTTTTCTGTTTTCTGTGTTTCTTTTGGGTTTTTTCTTCTGTCTTTTCTGTCTGTCTATTGTTTTCGGGCGCCCGTTGTCTGTTTTTCTGTCGTCTGCCCCTATTTATATGTCTGCTTATTTGCCCTCTCTGTCTGCTATTCTTTTCCCCTCCCCTCTCTCTTTTTCCCCCTCTCTCTCCCTCTCTCTCTCCCCCTCCTTTCTCTCTTCTCTTCTCTCTCTTCCCCTCCTCTCTCTCCCCCTTGTTCTCTATAAACAAAACACACACATACAAAAAACCCCTACAAACCAAACCACCCCACCCCACCATCACCACTACCCCCAAAACATATCCTACTACTACTACTACTACTTTACTATAATACCCCAAAACCACCACCCCCAACCACCACCACCTTTAAATACTACAACTTCTATTCTATTACTACTATTTCCCAAACCTTCACCACCACCCCCCACCCCCCACTACTACCTACTACTACTACTAATACTACTTTTTAACTACTATTTCCAAACCTCCCCACCACCCCCCCAAACCACCACCATACTACTAAAAACCCTACAAATTTTAAATACTTTACCACCTTCACCACCCCCACCACCCCCAACCACCACCCCCCACCCCACCACCACCACTACTACTACAAATCCCTACTACTACTACCCCCCTTTAAACCACCCCCAAACCACCCCACCACCACCGCCCACCCCACCCCTCCAAACCCTTTACACTATTTAAAAATACAAACTGCTATACAAACTACAAACTCCCAAACCTTAAACCCCCACCACCACCACCACCACCACCACCACTACTACTACTACTACTACTACTACAAACCTACTATTTACTACTACCCCCTTTTCCCCACCACCACCACCCCCCACCCACCCCAAACCACCACAAATTATACTACAACTACTACCCCCTTTCACCACCCCCAAACCACCACCACCGCCCCCCCAAACCCCACAACTGCTGCTAAAAACTATTTACTACAAACTGTTGCTACTACTACTACCCCTTACTCCCAAACCTTCACCCCCACCACCACCACCACCCCACCACCCCCACTACTACTAAAAACTACTATTCTATACTCCCCACCTTCACCACCACCACCCCACCCCCACACCACCACTACTATAATTTAACTACTACTACTAAAAACTACTAATACTACTACAAACTCTACCCCCTTCACCAAAACCCACCCCACCACCCCCCACCCACCCCCCACTACAAATACTACTTACAAATACACTACTACACTACTCCCAACCTTCCCCCCACCACCCCACCACCCCCAAACCACCCCACCACCACCACCACACTACAACTATACTACTTACAAACTCAAATATTTATTTACTATACTACTACTCCCACGATCAGGTCTGGTATCCAATAGCCCCAAAAAAACCTCCCAAGTTGAATAAAATGCATTATTGCTTCCAAAACACCCCCCCCCCCCCCCCCCCCCCCCCCCCCCCCCCCCCAAAAAAAAAAAAAACAACCCAAAACCCCCTCACCGGGATAAAAAAATTTAAATTGCTTTCCCTTAAGAAAAAGTTTAAACAAAACGAAATAAAAATTTAAAAAACACAGAGCAAAAATTGCATCCCACAAATATGAAGCAATAGAACAGTCAAGGGGAAGAGAAGAAAAAAAAAACTTGCAAAAGAGAAATCAGGGGAACAAAAACAGAAAAAAAAACAACAAATGAAACAAAAACAGAAAGCACTGGTGGGGGGCCACACAAAAAGCCAGAAAAACAAATTTAAAAGACAAAGAAAACAACTAAAAAGGGGCCTTCCTTTCCGTGATTTATACGAGGTTATCTCCCACCTCCAAAAAAAACAACAACCAACCTCCCCAAAGGAAACCATTAACTGTGACAGAGACTATCAGGGAAACTGACGGCATTGAGTATCCCCCCTTGCAGGTGCTCCTTCATCACGTGGGGGTTTTTTGCCCCCCCCACCCCCCCCCCCCTCTCTCTCTCTCTCTCCCCCTCTTCCCCCCCTCTCTCTCTCCCCTCTGTTTTTGTTTTGTTTGGTTTTTTTTTACATGTTGTACTTTTTTTTTTCTCTCTCTACTCTTCCGGGATTTTTTTGGGGATTTTTGTTTTGAATATTTTTTTCCCTATACCCGTGTAAGTGTATTGCATGGGCCCTTTTTTTTATTTTTTATCAAATTTTTCCAAAAAAAACACATGGGGCTTATTTATTATCCTCGGGAAAAGAAAGAAATTTTCATTGTCATTTGTCACCCCTTTTCTCTCTCTCTCCCCTCTCTCTCCCCCCTTTTCTCTCTCTCTCTCTTCTCTCTCTCTTTTCCCCTCTCCCCTTTTTCTCTCTCCCTCTTTCTTTTCCCCTTTCTTCCCCCTTTCTTTTTTCTTTCCCCCTTTTTATCTCTCTTTCCCCATTCTCTCTCTCTTTCCTCTTCTCTCTTTTTTCTTTCCGCTTTCTCCTGAAAGACAAGGGCATGAGACAAAGACTACAGAACAAAGGAATAAGACGGGAAACGACTTTACGAGGGCCAAAAGGCACAGATTGGGGGGCAGAGCTCCCGCGGGAAGGGGGGGGGAGGGGGTGGGGGGGGGGGTAGGGGAGGGGGGGGGAAAAAAGGGGGGGGGGGGGGGGGGGAAGGGGAAGGGGGGGGGTGGCAAATTCCCCCTTGAAAAAGAGGGAAAGGGGTAAAAAAAAAGGCCCCGAAGGAGATATGGAAAAAGGATTTTTAAAAAAAATTTTCCCCGGGGAAAAAAGGAAAGAAGGGGGAAATGAGAAAGGGGGGGAAAGGAAAAAAAAAAAATGAAAGAGGGGAAAAAAAAAAAAATAAAAAAAGAAAAAAAAGGGAAAGTTGAAAAAAAAATAGAAAAAGGGAAAAAGGGGGAAAGAGGAAAAAATAAAAGGGAAAAAAAAAAAGGGAAACAAAAAAAAGGCCGGGGAAATGGGGGGTTGGGGAAAAAAAAGCAAAAAAAAAAAAAAAAAAAAAAAGGGGGGAAAAAAAAAAAAGGGGGAAAAAAAAAAACTTGGGGGTTAAAAAAAGTTGGGGGAAAAAAAAAAAAAAAAGGGAAAGGCTTGGGGGGGCCAAAAAAAAAAAACCAAAAAAAAAAATCCGGGGTTTAAAAAAAAAAAAAAAAAAAAAAAAAAAAAAAAAAAAAAAAGGGGGGGGTTTTTAAAAAAAAAAATTAAAAAAAAATTTGGGGGAAAAAAAAAAAAAAAAAAAAAAAAAAATTTGGGGAAAAACAAAAAAAAAAAAAAAAAAACGGAAAGAAAAAAAATTTTCTTTTTAAAATTTCATCAATTTTTTTAAAAAAACCCCAGAACCCCCCCCCCCGAACCTTTGGCCCCCCCGGGGCCGGGGGGGGAGGGAAACCAAAAAGGGAAAAGAGGAATTTGGGCCGGGGTAAGCCTCCCTTCAATTCCCCCGCCCTCCCCCCAAAATTCCTCGGCCTCCTGGGGGCCCAGTTTTGTGGGCCGGGGGGTCCCAAATTTTCCCTTCCCCTGGGGTTCCATTCCTTTTTTTTTGAAAAAGTTGGGTTTTTTTCCCATCCAATGACCCTTGGGGGTTCTGGGGGCGGGGGCCCCCCTCCTTCTGGCCCCCTCCTTCGAGTTTTTTATTTTCCTTTTTTCCCCGGGCTTTTTTTTGTTTTCCCCCAAGGTTTGGGTTTTTTGGGGGGGGTCGGGTGGCCGAAAACCCTGTCGCTTTTTTTTCTTGACGATGGTGAAAGGGGTTCCTGGGGACCTGCCAGCCTGGGTTTTTTGATTTTTTGACAAATTTGTTGGTCTTTCGTTCTTCCCGGAAAAACCCCAAAACTTTTTTATGGCATTTTTTTTCGAATGGACTGGTTTTGCTTTGCTGTTTCGCATCAAATTTTCCAGGTTTTTACTTCCGTACAGAAAAAAAAACGACTGAATTTGGGCTTTTTTAGACTTTAGTTTGTTTTGGGGAAAATGTTCCCTTTTCCCTTTTTTTATGGGTGGGTTTTTTCATGGAAAATGTTGCCATGGGTATTTTGACTTTGTTTTTTTTTCGTCGATCGCCCGTCCCTTTTTGAGTGTAAACGCCGAGGTATTTTAAACGCCCACCCCCTCCAGTTTTTGGCCCTTCATGGAAAAAAATTTTGCGGTGGGATTCCGTGCTGTTCACAAGTACTTTTCTTTTTCCCGAGCTCACCTCCATCCCATATGCTCCAAACTCTGTTCGAATTGGTCGTAAGAAACTTTTCAGTTCTGTGTTTCTTTCCCCCCATGGGTCCCCCCCGTCATCGGGAAACCGTAAGTTGTTGAGGGGTTTTGCCCCCAAGGGGAAAATGGTAGGGGGAAGTCTGGGGGGTCTCTCTCATGATGTTTTCCCGAACATTGAACAGGACTGGAATTTAAAAGGCAACCTTTTCGGGCCCCCAAAAGTGGGGTTTTAAAATAGTTTTCCGACCCATTTTTCAGAAAGGGCTGCACTTCTTGCAGGGTTTTTTTAAGTGGGTTGAAGGTTTTCACTAGTCCTTTTTTCAATGCCAAAAAATTCTGAGGCCTGCCACAGGGGCCCTTTGGGCCAAAAACTCTGTCAAAAGCCTTCTTTAAGTCGATGAAGTTGGGGAAAAAGGGCTCTTGATGTTGAAGATGTTTTTTTTCCCTCATGGGGTGGCAGTTTAAAAAAATTTTTTTCGATTGTGTCCTGCCGCCCCGAAAACCCCGCTTTTCCTCGCAAGGGGTTCTTTTGCCTCCCTTTTTTGAGTCGATTTTAAAAAAAACTTCTGGCGTTGGGGTGATGAGGGTGATTGTTCTATAAATTTTGGATTGGCCCTAAATTCCCCTTCTTGGGGAGGGGTTTTTGATGAGTGAAAATTTTGTCCGTTGTTGGGCCCCTGTTTTGTCTCCCCAAAAAATTTTGACAGATTTGCTTAAAAATATGTATACTGTTTCGCCAACCCTGTTGAGCACTTGCTGGTATATTGTTGCTCTGGGGACTTTTTCCCACTGGTAAGCTGCGGATGGGTTCTTCCCCTTCTTCCCTCAGTATAGGTAAGGCAAGGGTGCTCTTTATGTTGTGCTTTCTCTTCTATTTTTCCCCCTTGTCGGTTTTTATTGGGGAGTTGTCGTTCTTGACAATATTTAGACCAACTGTTCAAAGCAGGGTGGGGTTTCTGGAGGAGGTTTCCCGGGGCTGTTTCAATGAATGGGTGATTTGGTTGAAGTGGTTTTGTAGTTTTTTTTCGGGTGTCCCTATCCTTTTTACTGTTGCCCACTTTCATGGGTTTTTTTTGATCTCATCACAATTTATCAAGATCCACTTCTCCTTTGGCCCCTTTAAAATTGACTTCTTCACGAGATTTTGGCCTCCCGGAATCTTTTTGGGTTTTGGGAAAACCTTTGGGGGGGGTTTTAGTGCTCTTTTGTATCCGGCCCCGAAAGGGCCAAGATGTCATTGGGAGTCCATGGGTGGGGGTTTTTTTCCCCTGCGACCGAGTTTCCCCCCTCTCTGTTTTCCCCGGGCTGCCTCATTGAAGTTGGTGAGGTCTTTATGTCATTGTCCAGGAGGGTTAAAAGGGCCCCAAAACGTCCGCCAAGCTTTTCTTTGGGAAAATCTCCTCGACATCTGGATCTTTTTTGTTTTTCCCCGTTTAAAATTTTATTTTTTGGGTTTTTTAAGGCTGTTTGTTTTTCTTTTCCCTTTATTTTGAATACCAACAAAAAGGGCTTTGCACTGCCTAAATTTGCTCCAGGGTAGGTTCTTGTTCTGGCTTTTTTGATGCTGAAAAATTTTAAGCGCCGTGGTGTTAAGATAAAATCTTTTGGGGTTTTGGATTTTTGCCGTTTGGGGCAGGGCCCGGTTGTCCTCCTTGGCTGCTTGTGGGGATAGAGGGTAAATTTGGGAATGGTAAGTCTTGTGGGGGCAGGCAAAACTCCAGCAAAACGTTTGTTTTTTTGGGTTTCCCGGTTAAATGAAAAATTGGTTTTTTGGGTTTGTGGTCGGTTTTTGGGTTTTTTTTTGGTTTTTGTTTTATGGGTTTTTGGGGATTTTTTAATTTTTTGGGGGACTTTGTTTTTTAAAAATTTTTTTTTTAATTGTTTTTGGTTTTAAGGGGGGTTTTTTGGGGATTTTTTTTTTTTTTTTTTTTTTTTTTTTTTTTTTTTTTTTTTTTTTTTTTTTTTTTTTTTTTTTTTTTTTTTAAAAAAAAAAAAATTTTTTTTTTTTTTTTTTTATTTTTTTTTTTGGTTTTTATTTTTTTTTTTCTTGGGCCCTTTAGGGGGCGGAACCAAACCCCGGATGGTGTAATCCCATGCTTTTGGGATTAACCAAACCCATTTAAATTTTGGGGTTTTGAAAATTTTTTTTATTTTTGGGTTCCAACCCCCCGGCCTTTTCCTTTTTTTTTTAAAATTTCCAAAATTTTGATTACAGCTTTGGGATCTTTTTTGTTTTTCAAGTTGTGTGCTCCTGCAAAAAAACTCCTCACCATTGGCAGGAATTCTGGAGGAGTGTTAAAGGGTTTGGCGAAGGGCTTTTGTTTAAAAAAGTAGAAGAAATTAAGGGTAGATTGTAATAACACAATTGCTATAAGAAAAATTTTAAAAGGGTTAATTTTTCTTATGTTATCAAAGTTGTCATGAAAACAGGACTTTTTTTTGTTCAAACCCCTGCGTCCCACTGCACGGCTCTCTCATGCGAAACTGTATAGATTGTGGCCCGTTGAGCAAAAAATTTTTAAGAAAAAAAGATTTTTACGGGGCCGGAAAAGAAATAGGGGAAGGGAGGGAAAAATTTTTTCGGGCCTTTTCCCCCCCCCCCTCCCCCCCCCCCCTTTTTTCTTTTTTTCCCCTTTTTTTTTCGAAAAGAGAACTGGCAGGGCAGTGTGGAAAATTTTCTGATTCGGTGCGAAAAGAAATTCAAAAAGGAAAGAAATTTTGTGTGTTTTGTTTTACCATTTTGGACAAATCATGTCGGAAAAAACAAATAAACTGCTTTTTCCAAAACTTTGGGGAAATTTTATGGGGAATTTAGGGGTTTCCCACGATGTGTACTTAGTGCTGACGCAGGAATTCTTTTTTTTGAACAGTGAACAAAAAATTGACTTGTAGGGGTTTGTTAGGCAAGCGTAAAACGGTAGTTGAATGTCGAGAATTAGACGCGATGAGTACGAAATTTTCCCAAATATTTTTTCTGGGAAAAAAAAAGCCCGTTATCGTCATCGCGTCTGTTTGCGGAGCAGAAAAGCAAAAAAAGAAGAGGCGCAGAAGAGGAAGAAAAAACTGGCCCGCAGGAATGATGAGTGGATTTCGTGCCCCAATGTCAAAGTGTCCCGAAAGAAAACATCCCCAAAGGGGAAGACAGAAATTCAGCAGCTGAGGCAAGGGCAATGGAAAACCCTTTCCCTTCACGACCACAAGGATGGAAAAACTGCAAGGGGCAAACTTTGATCTGACGAACGAGAAAGAAAGAGCTGAAGGCCAAAGTCCCCAAAAAGCGCGGGAAGAAAGGCAAACTGCAGGGAAACCCGGGAAGAAAAAAAGTGTGGACTTTTTCTTCAAGAAGCTGGGGGTGTTTGGGCTCTGCGCAGACATTGACATCGCTCCCCCGTTTGGAAAAGGGGGCCTTGGCAGGGGGCGACAGGGCCCCCTCCTGGGACGTTTTTCCCCTCCGTGTGACGGCCAGGGGAAAGCTAAGAGTCCGGCATTCTGTGGGGGGGGGCTCTGACCCCTTTTCCCCAAAAAGGGCGCTCCAGAGGGGGAGTAGGCCCTTTTTTTTAACCCTTCGGCCTGATCGTCCCACGGGGAAAAAACATAGCCAGGTTGAAAAACGGGAAAAAATTTTACGGAAGGCCCTTGGGCATTTACAAAAAGTAAACTGAAGAAAAGGGAAACTGATAAATGGGGAAATCGGGGGGCTGCGGTTTGTGGTGGGGGGATGGGAAGGAAGGAGAATTTGGGGTGTTGGAAAATTTTCCCAAATGCTTGTGTACAAAAAGTAAAATTTTGTTTTTTCCTGTTTAGTGACAGTTTTTTGGGGTAGTCTCATGCTTTTTGTAAATAGGTAAGAAAAAAACCCCCTTCGACTATTTATGAAAGCCGGGGCTTAAACGCATTATATCAAATTCTGTTTATTTCAGGGGAGTTTCTGTGCCCCAAAAATGTGTGGCTGCATGCGGGGAGTGTGCGGGGTAAGCATTAGGGTCATTTTTTTATGTGCAAGTGTCATGTGTGGGGTGTGACCTTTTGGGGCACATTTTGTGCTTTGTTTGGGAGTGCATTCGCGCGCGCTGTTTTGCGCACGGGTGTGGGTGTGTGGGGACGGGGGGGGGGGTGTGGGGGGTGTGTGGGGGGTTTTGTTGGGGCTCGCGTGCGCGCGGGGCGCGATCGGGTGTGGGAAGTGTTGTTTAATTTTTGGCATGTGTTTTTATAAAAAGTATTTTCAAAATGACAACGATGGGGCATCTTCTTTGTACGCGGGGTTTTAGAGATTTTGGGGAGTGGGGAGGAGAAAGGTATTTCAGCTGCATTCACTGTGGTTTAAAAAAAGTGTATATGAATTTCGTGTTGGGGGGTGTGGTTTCACTCACATTTGTGGTTTTTGTTGTTGGGGTTTGCTTTTTTTATGTTATTCCATCCATGGAAAAATATATTCTGGTACAAATTTCGCACGCTGATAATTTATGGTATACCGTAAGGGTTTGGGAAAAGAGAGTGGGTTTTTTTGTGGGGCCCGTTTTTTGTTTGGGGATTTTTGTTTTTTTTGGGGAGTTGTTTTTTTGCGGATGGCCCTAATTTCCCAATTTGGGGGGTGTTTGCTTGGGGGTGAAACTGGCCCCGGCATGAGTTTTCGGGGTCTTTTGCGTGCTCGCTAGGGTTTGGTGGTGGTGGGTTTTGTTGTGTGTTGTGTGTTGTGTTGTGTTGTGTTTTGCTGTTTTTGTTGATGTTTATGTTGCTGTTGTTGTTGTTGTTTTTCTTTAATTTAACGTCGGATCGGTGGTCTAGAGGAAAAGCGCCTGTTAGAATTAGAGAATCCGGTCGGGGAAATGGTTTTGGGAATTTCCGGGTGGGGGGCCCCAAACTTTTCCCCCATTATTTGGCCCTGAGTGGTGATCTGGGGGCAAGTCTTTCGGGTTGAGACGAAAAAACCGAGGTCCCGTGTGTTAACAAAATTATTCAGCACACGTAAAAGAACCCCCCTCAACAAGAAAAACCCAATCTGATAGGAATAAAATACATTGCAGACAAAAAACAAAGAAAAGAGGGTGGCGCTGCTCTTGTTGCGATGCGCTCTGGGAAGAGCAGCCCACATTTCACGCAGAGAAATCTCGTGACAAAGTGGTATAAATAAAATAAATGAAATGAAATGAAATAAAATTTGCATGTTTAGAGACGTACGCTGAAATGAGCAACCTCTGAACTCTGAACATGTTTAATATGTACATTGGCCTTAGGCAACAATACATGGAGTGCGGAAGCAAAACTACTGATGTCGTGCCGAATTCAATGTAACCAGAAAAACAACCTGTGGAGCATAAAATCACAATGGCTCTATCTTGAACAGGCTGGGAACGTGATAAACACACCTTATATTGCATCAATATTGTTGGTATCAAACATCAAAATCACAATGTCAAAATGCAATATTTCATTTCAGGATAACCGCGGGCAGTACTTGTAAAACATTACGCACACCAAGAAGAACTAGGGTTTTTAGAGCCCAACTTTGTACTAATCTTTGTCGTAAAAGTGAAACCTAAATAGCAATATTGATTAACTACTTCTATCTTATCACCCTTGTTGCTCGTGTTTTGCAAGAAACCCACCTTTTCTAAAAACCATTACTTTAGTTTTATCAATATTTGCACTTAGCAGCATACTATCACAAAAAGTTTGCAGAATATTTAATTGTTGTTGCAATCCAAATGGCGTCACTGAAAGAAGAGCTACATCATCTGCAAATAACAAAATGAACAGCTTAAAAATAGCAGGCCGTTTTCATCAATGTGATTAGCTAGCTGATTGATGAACATTGTAAATAATGTAGGGCTTAATACGCAGCCTTGTTAACCTATTGGACACTCAAAAAAGTCAGATAATTTATCATTAACTCTAACACAAGAAAGCAACGACTTATACATAGCTGATAATGAAGCAAAAAATTTACCACTTTCCCCGTTGGTTTTGATACAGTCAAGAAGTTTATCATGTCTGACTGAATCAAACGCTTTCTTGAAGTCTACAAAAGCGACATATAACTTTTTACCTTTCTTAGACATATTTTTGAGCTATCGCATGTTAGGTAAAACTCTGGTCAAGAGTAGAGTATTTTTTCCTAAATCCTGCTTGATTTTCACAAATACGAGAGTTTTTCTCTAGCCAGGCATACAGCCTTGAATTTTGTATTTCGATAAAATACTTAGCAAAGAAACACCCCTGTAATTATCTACATTATTTGGATTTCCTTTCTTAAAAATTGGGATTATGACAGCTTTCGACCAGAATTATGGTATTAAAAAGCTTGTTAAGGAAACATTTCACCTCATTGCCACCATTTTTCAACATTTCAGCAGAAATCCTATCAATTCCACTTGATTCCTTTAATTTGAGTATAGCTTTACTTATTTCTGCTTGAGATATTTCTTTGTTTAATTCATGTTCACTTTCTTCAGACAAATTGACATCTGTACACGTGCATGCTGATCAAGTGGAGGTTCATTACTTTGAAACAACTTTTTAAAATAATTCATCCAGTCTGCGATCTTTATGTCATTTTTTTAGTCTATCTGAGTATCTCTATTATTACAACCGTATGGGTTGTTCTTTCCAGAAGAGGGATGAGTTAGTAATGTTTGCTCTAAGAGACTCTACTTTTTGCTTTCTGAATGTTTGCCGTTTGGGTTTTAATAACTTTTGTACTTTTTTTGAGATGTGACATAAACAATTCTGTCATTTTCCTTTATTATTCTTCTAAATATATTTAAGGCTGATCGAGTCTCTTTCTTAACATGACAACACTCAGCAACAAACCATTCTGATTGCTTTTTCTTTCTCTTAACATTTTTAGTAACAAACAAATCTAAACCATTGTCTACATCATTATAAAGCAAATCTATAGCCATTTTAATATTATCCTGAATCAAGTTGCTATTAGTCCTCTTTCTTTCTTTAAAACAATTTTTTAGACCGTCAGCCTGTTTCAAAATCCAAAATTTCATAACCCTTTTCCGAAAATTTGACATCCCAATTGGCAATTAAATTCTGACACCTTTTAATATCCACAGCAACAATACTATTTTTACAAAAACATTTACGATTAACAAAAAATAAACGGGGAAGAGAGAGAGAGAGAGAGAGAAGAGAAACTCAAAGAACTCAAGAACTCAAAGTTTTTAAATTGTACTTTACCTTTTGGGCCCCAAAAACATCGACATGTTGGTCAAAATGTACAAAAATTTTTATATAGCAGGGATTTACAATCTTCGTATCAGGGAAGAAATAACTGCCCCTAGTACCATAAAAACAATAAAAAAAACCCCCAAAAGTAAGGGAAAAACCCCTTTTAAAAACATAATATAATGATAATGCAAAATGAAAACAAACAAAATACTACTTTCATGTTCTTTAGAGCCTTAAAAGAACTGCATTTTTGTCTCCAATTCTCATAAAAAACAAATCTGGACAAATTGTGCTGTGACTTCATTTGTTGCTTTCAAAAGCACATTAAGAATTTTTACTGATTCTTTTAGAAATTTACCCCTAAAACTTTATAAAGACAACGTCAAAAAAAAAAAGGGTGCTCGTTTTCAGTTTTGTCTTTGCAGAAGGGAAAAATTTCTATCCTGTCTGCTTCACAATCGTTTTACATTATTCTTAAGGGGAGTACTTTCAATCCAACTGGTGATGGCAACACGAAAACATATGTCTCCATATCACAGACATATTTTTCTTTTCAAAAACGTTTTTAAATTTCGATAAAAAACATACTCTTGCGGTTTCTAAGGCCCCCAACCCACCCTGTACAAACAAATCAATTAGTCTCGTTTAAATCACACAAAAACATTTTTACATCTCCACGCCATGCGCATCCATACAATATTAAATCCATCCACACAAAATTTCTCTTCTCTTTACCCCAACACCCCTTTTCCAGATCTACCAAATTCAAATAGCATCGGTAACTTTTGGGGAATCTTTTTCAATCCATCTGTAACAATTTTTTAACCGTATCTCAAGCAGTTACACAAAGTAAAATTTTATTCACTCTGGCATACTTTTTTTAAAGGGGATATCTTCCAAGCTCTCCAAACCCATCTTATTTGGTGCCTTCAGGGACTCCAGAAAACGTTTACAGCCATTAAATGAACTTTTTCTATTCTCTAGTCCTGCAACCCCCCAAATTTCTGATGAATATAATAATATTGACCGAATCTTAGTGCAAATTTTTTAAAGATACTTCGGGGTCATCTCTTTATACTTTTGAAAGACCTTTTTAATTGAAAACTGCTTTTTCCCCTTTGCTCAAATGTGTATCCCCTTTTTTTCCCTTTACAAAGTTTGTAAAGTTAAACCCCAAATAAATAAATTATTAACCCTTCAACTTTCTCAGAATTGAAAAAACCTTTTCATGCACCCCCAATACCCCCCTTTTCTGAATACTATCACTTTTGTCTTTGGGAATTTAAACACTGCTTCATTTTTTATGCAGTTTCATGAAACACTTTTAAGTGATTTTAAAGGGCCCCGGGGTGAAAGAAAAAGCAACACATCAAAAACCAATATAAAAGCCCATATAACTGGCAATAACAATGCACCATGAAAAACCCTTTTCTTCAATTTTATCTCTGGGGATTAAAAAAGATGGAAAATAACGAGGGCTCATAACACACCTTGCCGTACCCCAAATGGGACTTTAAAACTTTTTCTGAGAATTCGGATTTATCATAACACACAATAATGATTGATACAGGCTGTAAACGGGCAAAGAATTTTCCCTTTTAAACCCTGATCGAATACTTTCTAAAAGTTTGTTGTGTCGAAAGAGTCAAAGGGTTTTTTCTAAAATCCACAAATCAACATAAAATTTTTTCCCCTTTTTTACTCAAATTTTTTCGAACGTGGCATACAATGAAAAAATAGATCACAGTCGAGAAATTTTTTTGCGAAATCCTGCTTAAAATCGAAAGAAAATCTTTATCTTCTAGTCATGTGTACAGTCTTTTGTTTTAAAAAAAAGTTTGTAACACTTTGAAATAATACTAAGTAGAAAATTTCCCTTTATAATTATAAACCCAAATTTCGGGGTTTCCCTTTTTTGAATATCGAACATAATAGCTTTTGACCTTCGGGGAAAAATTTTACCTTGGTCAAAAATGCATTGAATAGTTTTGTCAAAAAAAATGTACTTCTTCTCCCCACCTGTACTTTTCAGCAGATATATTATAAATTCCCTTGCTTTACCTTTCTTGATTTCCAATGGCTTGATGACTTCCTTACTGAAAGGGGTTGTTTAGCACATATTATTTTTTTCAGATAAGTCATTTCAATTCCCTCTCTCACTTTTCATTCTATTTAAAACATTTTTTTAAATGGTTAAACCACTCTTGTATACTAATTTGTTATGATTTTTTTTTTTCCACCAAACCCCATACTCTTATTTGGGCTCCAAAATGTGAAATTTAAAATTTCTTTTACCAAGATTCTTTTTTTTGTTTTCTAAATCTTGTCTTTTCTCTTCATAAGAGTTTAATCTTTTTTTTCTCTAGTAAAGTAGTCTATCCTCGTCACTCTAGACTTTCTAAAACAGTTTTTTCCTGCTTTCCTTTTTTTGCCTTTTTTGCATTCTTTAAAAAACCCATCAGACTTTTTTTTCTTTTTTGTATGAAATTCTTTAACATGCACTGACTAAAGTTTTAACAATTACAAAAATACCAAGGCTTGGTCTACATTTCTATCCAAGTAGTGTGTAAATCATTTTTCCCTGAATCTTGTTTTGCAACATTGTAATAAATCACTTTTATTTTTTTCGTTCCATAAAATTTTTCTCGCAAAACAAACTTTTATCTTCAGCTCCCTTCCAATTTTTATCTGTTAAACTTTTCTTAATCGTAATTCCAAAAAAACTGGGGGTGGTCTGATCGTTAAGCCCTTTTAACAAAGGGACACAACATTTCAATAAACAAATCAATATGCAATAAAATATCTACTGTACTTGTTCCAAAACTGCAAAATAGTACAAAATTCTCAAAGTTTTGTTCACTAGCCCATTAAAATAAAGCAATCAAACTATTACTAGTTCTAATAACGCCCCCAAAAAGATTGACCCCACCGTCTTGGACTTTCTCGGGAATTTTTTTGTCATCTGAAACATTTTTTACTGAAATCATACACACCCATACAACGTAATTTTTTGACATTTTTTGCATTTTAAAATCGCCCTTTAATAAATAAAAATCATTCCCCCTTTTCATATAAATTACAGGCATTGTTTTTAACATTTCCATACCAAACAAAAACCCCCGTTTTTTTATTTGGGAATGTAAAAAAACAAGCATAATTTTCCCGCTTTAGAAAGATTCTTTATCTATCTTGACAAATTATTTTCAACTTTTAAGTGAATCTGTTCCACAAAACTGGAAAAAAAACTTCTTTTAATTAAACAATACACCCCCGAAAGCGTCCTTTTCCCGGGGTAGTTTTTTGGCTTTTGACGTGAAAATAATATAACTTTGAAAATAGAAATCAAAATCTTTTGCAAGAAAATTTCGTCAAGCCCCCAAAAAACAAAGAGAGAAGAAAAATTTCAAAGTGGTCATTTTCTAGCTTTTGGGAAGAGGCCATTTTCATTGTAGTTTTAAAAAATTTTAAATTGAAAATATTTTTATTATTTACACAAACTGACTGAGTTGCGGCTTTTTTCTTGCATTATCTGTACAGTTTACGTCATTACATGTTTTCTTTTTCACTCTTCTTGGGGATTGTGCCTGGCGAGCCCTAGTACTAGGCATGAATCCCCTTTTTCTTCCTGCCAATTGGAAATGGGACGTTTGTCTAAACCTTTTACTGTTTGTGTCTTGCACTTTTTTGAATGGGCAACGATGCGTTTGACTATGCATTTTGAGACTTTTAGCTCCTCTAAAACTCTGAGTCCAGTACTAAAAATAGCTCGCTCGACGTAGTGTTCGCACAGAGGACCTTGTCTGTTTTCTTTTGTGCCTGTTTTCCACGCCCATTTTCTTTGGTTACTGCTCTATCTGGGAGTTGTCCTACATGTCTGGCCTTTTAGGTCTCCTGGTGAAAATTTTTTGTCTCCTTTGTCTTTCCCAATTATTCCTTTTTATGTTGTTTTTGTACTTGTTGAGGGTTTACAAATTTCATCGATTCTTGCTCTGTGTCATTTTTCCTGAGAATCCAAAATAGCCCAAAATTAGCCTCAACAGGAGCGTCATATCCTTCCCTCGTCGAATCTGTAAAAATTTTCAGTAACACTCAGAAACATCATCCACCGTAAAAATGTCATCATTGTCCTCCTTGTCTTTCAACCCGGGGCTTGCCCAAATTCTAGTACAAGATCTTACTGCATTTTGTTTTCAATCAAATCCTGTCATCCTTGTCCCTCAGGTTAGTCTGTCATTGTCAGGGGGCAAAGTCACTGTGAGCATACATCACAGGGCTACAGTCGTCTGGGGTCCTGCCCCCTTGACTTCTGAGCAGACGCCCTTAGGGCCCGGATCCCCTGGTTTTTTTTCAAAAATGACCACCCTTCTGTGGCTGGGGTGTAAGACTGTGAGGGCCTTCCAATCTTTTTTTCTTCCTATACAAATGGATTTCCGGGAACCACTGGTATGGTGGATGTTTTCCCTTTCCTCTGATATTGAGTGTTCTTCCAATTCTCTTGGCTGTTTCCCCTCTGCATTTCCATCTCCCCTGTCCTCGCTATTCAGTCCCCTTTTTTCATGTTCCTCCCCTCCTCTGATTTCCAGGGGATCACTGGTAGCGATGCTGTGAGAACGAACTTGTTTAATGTCTTCTTGACCCCCTTTTATGCTGTCAAAAGGACCTTCTGACCTCGAACCGCTTTGGTTGGTGGGCCCTTTTGGTTCCCCTTAACCTTTTTTTGACAAGGTCCTTGACGTGCGGTTTTCTGTCTTCCAGGACTGTCTATTTCTCTGGGCCGGGTTGGTTGGGCCAGTCCTCCACAGTCCTTTATCCTTTTGGGTTAGTGCCATTCTGCATACCTGGATGAAGCAGCGGTTGTCGTCCCTGACTGCAGCCTTCCCTTTTGTATGTAGGTATTTTTTCCCCCCCTCTGTGGGAAATCAACCATGTCCCCCGTCGAGTGGGGAGGGCAAGGCCACCCTATACCCCGCCCCCAGGGGTCCCTCAAATCTCCATTCCCAGCCCCCGCCCCCTCTTTTCCATCCCTGATAGAACTGGAAGGATGGACGAGGTCGCTTTAAAAGGGTCTCTGCCTCCCCATCCGGAAAGCCAGGCAATGTTTTTTCCTCCAGCAAGCACTGGTATGGCTTCAGCAGTCAACGACCATTTAGTGGTGGCATTTCATCCTCCCCCCTGCTGTTCCTCCATTCATGATCTTACCTGCAAACTTTCAGGTTCTGCTCTGGGCTTTCCCTCTTTCCCCCCTACTTGATCCAGTCTGTCCATGATCTTCTTTTTTCTTTTCCCTTTATTCTTTTTTGTTCTCACTGTTTTTGGGGCACCTTTCTTTCCCGATAGAAAACTTTAGAAGAAACGTGATAAACTATCCCAAGGACAGAAAACCATCCATGTTTGTTTTCTTGCTGCAGAGGAAGGGCAAAGCCCCTGCACTGTCCGCGCCATCAATCATCTGCAGTAAACTGGGTGGATGGGGGCGTAAGTAATTTTCCCGACATTTTCCAGGCGCCTTGGTACCTTTTCGTAAACATTTTTTCAAACAGGCACTTTCCTAGTGTTTTAAAAATGTCAAACACAGACTTGATGCAAATTTTAGAGAGAAGAGAGAGAGAGAAAGAGAGAGAGAGAGAGAGAGAAGAGAGAGAGAAGAGGAAAGAGAAGAGAAGAGAGAGAAAAAGAAAGGGGAAAAGGGGAAGACAATTTTCCAAGGGGGAGGGGGCCGAAATGAAAAATACAACAAATAAACAATTCAATTATCCAAAATTCTTCCCCAGCATAACCAGAACGCGGGGATTTTTTAACAAAATTGACATGTGTAATGCCACTTAAAAGGTAGTGGATAACGGGAAACGTAGTAGGATGAGGAACGTCACAGAGCGGCATAGGTGCGGTTTTGTACTGCGGCTGGGCCCCCGGGTGTCCGTGACTGCTTTCTTTTTAGACTGAAGCCCCGTCCTTGGTTTTCAAAATTTTGAATAGTTTTTATCAAAATCTGGAACTTTGGTGCTGACAGTGGGGCGCTTCCCCCATTCCTGATAACATGACACTTTTTGCATTTGGTTTTTGAAAGATTGACAGGCCCCCCTGTCACCGCAAACCCCATGTAGGGAAAACGACAGTTTTAAAAAAAGAAAACGTGAACAAAATTTTGGACTCAAGGGGTGTCCTCTCTAAAGCGGTCACATCATTTACAGTGAACGTTTTACGTCAAAACATAGAAATTAAAAATAGTGGGTCTCTTTTCCACTGTCGGGGGCCCTTTTTTAGATGTGATCTAGTCTCTTCCTCATGTCTCTAACACGCCTAGAGAAGTCCTCACCTACAAACACATGTGTTCCTTTCAATTTCTTTTTAAGGCTCAGAATTTTCCTTTTTTTGTGTATAAAACACACGGCGAGCAAGTACTGGTGAGTAAGGCTTGGTGTTGAGGCGATGTACTTTATTAAATTTGATTTTCTCTTCCAGATCCAACTTTTCTGTACACAGATTCTGCAGCAGTCCCTCACAGTCACTGTTTGTCTTGCCGTCTTCCCTTGGTACACCATTGAAGATCAGATTGTTCTGGTTTGACCGTTCTTCCAGTTTGGCTGTATGAAGTGAAGCATTCGAATCATTTTTTTCGCGCAGGTCATTGCTTTCTTTTTTGAAGGTCCTCATTCTCCGTCTTGAGCTCTTTAACTTCTTCTTTCAGCTCCCTAATCTCATTTTTGAGAGCAGCGCAGATCACTCCTCTGTTTCTTCACATCACTGAATTGAGCAGTCATGTCGTCCCTCAGAGCTCTGATTGAGGCCATGAGATCAATGTTGGAAGGCCCTGGTGGTGAAGAGGTAGCAGAAGCCTGAGGGTTGCCAGATTTCTCCACACTCAGTCTTCGGGATGCGCTGGTACTCGAGAATCGAGTCTGCCTCATGTTTTTCTTTGGCTGGTGGATATTTGGGGACCTGGGTTCGATTCAGCCCTCCGCACATTTTAATAAATTGCCACCCCAAACAGATAGGGAGCAGCAAACCAAACATAACACCGTCCACTGACGGGTAAGTTTGAAAATGGCTATACAAGCAGCCAACTTACTTTTGGCCCTTTCAAACATGAAATCAATGTATACTGGCAGAAAGCAGCCACATACACTACTAATCTGAGCTGCACTGGAAGGCATGACTATTGCACTGTCAGCATGCCAGATATCAATAACTAACACCACTACTGTCCTCAGTAATCTGCATACATGAGAGAGGCAACAGCACACGTCTTCCTACTGATGCAACAGTTCACTTACATGTGTGTGACCTGCTTGCATACTTCATGGTGCACGTTTTCCGCCTCACCAGTTTTTGATCAGTGGGAGTTTCTTGTTTACCTGTCTCTCTTTTCCTGTAATGAATGCCTGTGCTTACGAAAATATTGCTACTAATACTATGTAACCCAGATTCGCTTGAGATTGTCAAGCTTATTATATCTTTTTTTCAAATATTTTTTGTTGTTTTTGCTTTTTTGTTTTCAATGGAAGACTTTTCAAATAATTGTATTCCATGCTTTCATTGGATGTATTTTGCATATGTTGCTATTCTTCGCAAATGTTAACTTCTTTGCTCTTTTTTTCTCGAGGGGTTGGATCATTTTTTGACATTTGTTCACACACGTTGGCCTGTTAATGTGAATAATATAGAGGGTTGCATTGATGTAACTACAGACTTTACAAAACTAAATGGATAGTTCAGTGTCAATTGTATCAGTAAACTGTAGTCAGAAAAGAAGAGACGTATTCCATCATTTGAAAAATAAATAACATTCCAACATTCCAATGGAATGTAGAACCTTCAACCAAGAAGGAAGATCTCCAACAGTTCCTACATGTGAACAACATGAGCTGCATTCAAGAAACACATCTGCAGGAAGGGAAGACTTTCAAGATTAGACGCTATCAGGTGTTCAGGAGTGACCGTCAAAGGAGAAGGAAAGTAGGATTGCTAACACTGTTCAGAAACAATCTAAACGTCAGTGAAACAACTAGATACATGAAAGAATCCGAATATCTTCAAGTCAAGGTGTCCACCTCAAACAGCATCCTCAACATCGTCAACTACTATTGCCCTGACGACAAGGCTGTTAGCACTGGACAGCATCCGACAGTGACTTCCTCATCACTGGTGACTTCAACAGCCGGTCCCAGAGCCTTGGACTCACGAGGAGAAGAAGTAGAGAACTGGCAAGATAAACACCACCTAATCCTTGTCCCACCGACCTTCTACTCCCGCCGCTGGCATACAACCACCACACCGGACCTGGCTTTCTGCACTGATGACATCCACAGAAAGATCAGCAGAAAGGTTGAACATCAACTAGGTGGAAGTGACCATCGCCCAGTTATCCTCACCATTAGTGGTGTAAAAATGCCTGGACATGCTCTCTTCAGCATTAGAACGAACGAGCTGACAAGAAACATCAAGACAGAGGGAAGGAACATCAACAAAGTTGTGAAGGAGTTTAACAACAGCTTCTTTCAAGCTGCTAAGGAGTGCATACCAAGGGGAGCAAGGAAAGACTACAAGCCATACTGGTCTGAAGCGCTGCAGCGGACTCATGATGCTCTTAATGAAGTCAGAGAAAAAGCTGAGACACAGCCGAGCTAAGAAAATAACATCAAGCTGAAAGAATGTGCAAACACCTAAGAACAAAGATAGAGAACAAGCGTGCAGGCTGGAAGGAAAAGACTGCAAGTTTAAATATGGAGAAGGATAACGCCAAAGTCTACCGTCTAATGAAGGCAATGAGTGATGAAGGTAGATCACCCTAGAGGAAGATGGACAGATGCTAACAGGAAAGGCAGCTGCAAACACCTTCGCAAGCAGAAGAAAGCAACACCACCATTCCCAAGCACTTACAGAAGGAAGTAAGAACAGAGAAAAAGGACAGATGAGCACAAAATCGCCCTACACATGATGCCATGAAACAAGACCTCTCCATGGCCGAACTGAAACAAGCCATCCAGAACTTGAGGGAAAAGAAATCTCCTGGCTCTGATAACATCACAAACGAGATGCTACAACATTTAGGCAACTCGTCGCTCCAAACTCTTTTGGACATATTCAACCTCAGCTGGAAAGAGGGGCAGGTTCCGCAGTGCTGGAAGGAAGCTACAATGATTCCCATTCTTAAAAGAGGCAAGAACAAAGGCAAACCGTCCCTTCAGCCTTACTAGTTGTGTCTGTAAGACCATGAAGCGTATTGTAAACCAGCGCCTAAAGCTTTATATGGAGTCTGAGGGCATCGTGGCGCCTGAGCAGGCTGGATTCAGACAGTACAGAAGTACAGAAGATCAAATAACTCACCTGTCCCAATTTATAGAGGATGCTTTCCAGTCTCAGAAGGTCACTCTGGCGGTCTTTATTGATTTACAGAGGGCCTTTGACAAGGTCTGGAAAGACGGCCCCTTGTGAAACTCCTGAGAAATGCATCCAAGGCAACATGTTTCCAGTGGACCAAATCTTACCTGCAAAACCGAAGAGCCAGAGTGTTGGGGATGGCCCACTGTGGCCGAAAGGGTTACTGAGGCCCAGGAGGTGTGCTCTCACCCACTTTTTTCATCCTCTTCATCAACGATGTGGTCGCAGAACTACCAAGAGGTGTCCTGCCGCGCTTTATTTCAGACGACCTGGTACTCTGGAGCAACGAAGAGCATGCAACAACAGCAAAACCCATAGAATGCAACTTGCCAAGGAAGGTTTGCAGCATGGGAAAGCTGGTGCGTAACAATCAACAGGGAGAAGTCCACAGCCATTCTTTTCACACTCTCACCCAAAGCAAAACCTGGGATACTCACCCTTGGAAACACCACGCTAAAATTTGAGGATCATCAAACGTACCCGGGAGTCACTTTTGACAAGCGAATGACATGGAAAGCCCATATAAATGAAGCAGAGAACAAAGCCAGAAGAAAACTAAGCATCATGCGGAAACTGGCCGGAACCAACTGACGTAAATGCAAAATTACTGAAGACAGTCGCAGACCAAGGCCTTACCTTGAATATGGATATAATTCTTGGATGACATCTGCCAAGACTCACCATCAAACTCTTGACAAGGTTCTTGAAATCAAGCACTAAGAATCATTACAGGGGCAATGAAGTCTACACCAATCAACAAAAATTAATGGAAGAAGTGACTGCCATTCCTCCCCTATCTACAAGAAGAGAACAGAAGGCCCTGATACAATCAAAGAAATACGAGATCACCCAATGAAGACAAGGATAAAACAACTATCCTCAGGCAGGCTAAAGCGATCTAAGCTTTGCCCTTGAAACTAGAGGCCTAGTACGAAAATACCAAGCAAAGCTTCTTTTCATACCTTTCTCTTTCTCTCTTGACACACCACCATGGGAAGAAAGAACTGATACCAAAGTAACTACCTATGGACCCACATAACAACAAAAAATGAGAAGAGTGAAATTTTGAAAAAGACTCTCACACTAGCCATGTTGGAAGAAAGATACCCCCAAGAAAGCTGGATTCACATATACACCGATGGATCAGCAACTGATGCTGTCAAGTGTGGAGGTGCGGGGGTCTACATTCAGTACCCTAATGGAGAATGGGAGGCTGAAGCTATTCCAACAGGCCTGCATTGTACTAACTACAAGGCTGAAGTAGAAGCCCTGAGCCATGCAGCAAATGTCATCAACAGCAGAGTGGACAACAACACCCAAGTCGTCTTCCTGACCGACGCACTCTCTGTGCTGCAGTCCTATAATGCCGGACAACTGAAAGATCTGGAGAAGGCACTGCACAGTCTTAACGCCTTACGCATAGAGCTCCAACTGCGGCATTAAAGGAAATGAACAAGCAGACAAGATGGCAAGAAAGGAGCAAGAGAACAATCCTGTCAACCTAATGGAGATGAAAAACATCCATCAAATCTCTCTTCAGATCACTACTCAAACCAGACCCTTATCACCAGCTTTCACGACAAGCACAGGTGGTCATTTTCAGACTACGCACAGGGCACAACAGGCTGAATAAACACCTCCACAGGAAATTGAAAATTACACAATCTGCTGTGGAGAAGAACAGGATACGGCCCACATCCTTCAAGACTTCAGGACCCTCCAGACGCTAAGGATGGAAGTGTGGCCTGAACCCACGCCTCTAAAGTGGATGACCTGCAGGCAACTGCTGAATTCCTCAGAAGATCTAATCTCACAACATAACCCAGGCAACGCAAAGAAGAAGAAGAAGACATTCCATATTTTTCTTGCAGGAAGTAAGGATGGAGCGTTACATCCTTTCGCAGTGGAGATACTTAGCGTATTTTATGCTAGGGAGTACCATCCTTTTAAATAATAATTTCGAGTTTAAAGTAAAGAAAAACTGTTGAAAATGACTGGAAATTTTGCTTTTTATACAAAAAGCAAATTTTCCAGTCATTTTCAGTATGTTCATAAAATAATGGCTCCACGTGTGTCTTGGGACCAATGTTGTCCAGCAGAAGACAGTATTACACATGTTTTGGCAGTGCGCAGTTGTAAAGAGATTTTGGCAGACACTTACTGAAGTAATGAATGAAAAATGTCCGATTGTGTTCAGTCTGAATATACTCGTCTGGCTATACGCGGATGTGACAGAAATATTGATGATAACTTTTAATTAATCCTACTACTGGCCAACCAATCATTGTAAATTAAATAGTAGTAGACCTGTATTTTATGTGTTCATTAACAGATATACATATATTTTACTGAGGAATATTTCTCGTGAAAATTGTACACATAACAAGTCCATGATTAGATGGATTCCATATCAACCTCTGATTGATAGCAGTAGTCAAAAACAGTCAGTATTTGTGATATGATTGTTGTTCCAGGGTAGGCCTTCTTCTAAAAAAAGAAATTGACACTGGGTACGAAATGTTTAAAAACACAGATTAACCTGATTGAGCGCAGTGCCTATTTCGGACCTCTCGGTCTGTCTGTCTGCATCTTTCTCTCGGTCTCAGTTGATCTAACTGTCCCATCCTTTTCCCTCTCTCTCTCTCTCTGAAAAAAAATATAATAATAATAATAATAATAATAATAATATGGAATTTATATAGCGCTGAATAATCTCAAGCAAAAAAGTAGTCTGTCATCATTTAAGAAAAGTTACCACAGACATCTATTCAAAATGTTTTGATTGAAATGTAGTAGTAGTAGTAGTAGTAGTAGTAGTAGTTAGTAGTAGTAGTAGTAGTTAGTAGTAGTAGTAGTTAGTAGTAGTAGTAGTAGTAGTAGTAGTAGTAGTAGTAGTAGTCTATGGAATTTGATTGGTTGTATTCCATATTATGCAAGTCATGTTGAATGTCTTTCAATCTCTACTCCTCCTTGTCTGTTGTCTTTCTCTCTCTCTCTCTCACTCTCTCTCTCTCTCTCTCTCTCTCTCTAGATCTCTCTCCTCTCTCTCTCTCTCTCTCTCTCACCTCCCTCTCCCTCTCTCTCTCTTCTGTTCGATTGCTCTCTCCGATTTAATTTTTTTTTATATGCATATTTGTTGTGTATGCATAGGTAGGTGTATGTGTATATGTAAACATATGTGTGTAATTTGTATGAAAAATTTATGATTAGAGATGATATGGGGAGATGAAGGGATTTTCTGAAAGTAGTCTGAAATGGATGTCAGTGTGCTAAATCATAATTTTAGGTTTGTTTATAAGCTCATTTATTTGTTTGTTTGTTTGTCTCTTTGAGTTTTTTATTTACTTGAAATTTTTTATGCAATTTTTTACATTTGAGATTTTTGGGCTTTTCCCTTGCGTTTTTCTTTGGGGCAAAGGGAATGGGTGGGTGGGGGTTTAGGGTATGGGTAAAAAAGCTGTAAGCTTATCCATTTACCCTCAATAAAAAATTTTGTATTCGTAAATTTGTATTCTCTCTTCCTCTCCTCCTCTCTCCCTCTCTCTCTCTTCTCATCTCCCCTCTCTCTCCCCCTCTCTCCTCTTTCCCTTCCCATATCAGATTAAAAGGGCCCATATTAAGCAAACATGATGATAAGTAATTTGTGCTGTGCGTCCAGTATTTGAAGATTAAAACGGTTTTTCATTCCGGAGTGAAGTAGACAGCCAATTTTATTAGATTCTATCAACTCATGGATCTAGTCACCCTGAGATTGTGCGCTTTTGCTTTAAAATTTAAAATAATAAACCGCACAAACAACCATCATTTTTACGCAGATGACTCGATTCAAAGCGTTTTACTCCTAAAAAACTGCCTTCCTCCTGACAAATATGGCCCGCTGCTTTAAGTTTTAAAAAATTGATGACACAGAAAAAATTTACAGCTATAAAATCAGAAAAAAGGGAAAGCCATGCTCGAGGGCCCAAAACCAAACTCTTTTCCATTACAACACTTCAATAAACTGGGAAATACATCAGTCGTATACCCCTAAAGTATCTATTTTCGTTAAAAACAACACCATTCCTAGCAAAAATTTAAATTCACCCAGACCTTCAGTCGGCTACATCAATTAAAGGCGTTTTAGGCAATTCGAAATACTTTCCCCCCGATCAACACCAAAAACTTTCACTTCCTCATTTTTTCACGTCTGGACTAGTGGCTTCCTTTTCTTGGCTGCCACAAAAACGCTTTTTGTGAGCGTGTTGAAGTTTTATTGTTTTCTTTTTTGGGGTATAAAAATGCCAGTCACGGGACTTCCAGTGATGTTGGAGTGTATCTGAACCGCATTTAAAGACAGACCGCCCCTCGTCAAAGTGGAGGGCAAGGTGGCCAAAACTGTTGTTTTTTTGCGATTCACAAACAAAGCTACAGCCATTTCCTGTCACCCCCGGGTAAAAAGGTCATCCCCGCAAAAAATGTTTTAGCCAGATACCCCCGTTACAGAAAACGACTGGCACACAGACAACGTCCCCCCTCCGGTTTTTTTCTTACCCTCCCGCCCGTCTAGTGTATCGAAAAGCGGCAGAGAGTGCTTTCCTATTGATATGTTCAGATAACCCTTCTTTCAATAGCTGTTATGAAAATCACAGATGACATACAATCACGACATAGATAACAGACGTGCGTCAATTTTGACAATGAGAAAGTGTCAGTTATGTGGGAAGTTGGGGAATGGAGCAAAAGAATAAATGGAGCAAAAGAATGGACAGTGAATAACATAAGTAAATAAAAAGTTTATGTGTGAGGGACTTCGTTAGTAAAGTGAAGAAAATGTATGGTGTTTTGGGATGGGTGGATGATAGTGAGAGAGTTGATGAGTGTGCAACGGGGACGAGCAGAATGGCGAGTGTGAAATATTTTAAATGCGAAAAAAAACAAAAAAACCTCTCACGGCAGAAAATGTTTGAACGCCTAAACGGATTTAAAAGGGAAATGGACAAAAAATATTCAATAGAACGGAAAGAAAACCCCGGGAACAAAAGAGCCACCGCCCAAAAGGAAATATTTTGTAGAATGTCAACGAAAATTACGAAAAAAAAAAAAAACACAGAACAATAACATTTGTTTATTAATACCATGATGTGGAAGCCTGCCATATGACTTTTTGGGCTGTAATTAATTTCTTTTTCCCTTTGTTAAATATGTGTTTTGTGCCCCCTTCTTCCCCCTTTTTTTCCCCTTTTGAATGGGCTTACTGCTTATCACTTAAACTAGCATTGTCTCTCTGGACTTTGAACTCTTTTTTTGGCCCAGCTCTCTATCCACCCCTTTAGCTATTCAAAACTCCGCAGCCGACTAGTTCCAGAAGAAAAAAAAATTAGCCATTACCTCCTCTTTCATCTCTGCACTGCTCCGGCCAAAGAGAAATTAAAGATCATACCCTCTGTTACAAAGCCCCACAAAAATTCACCCCCAAACCCCCCCTTTTTGGGAAAGCTTAAAATTACATTCCTTCACGTTTCCCTCCGCTCTACTCCAGATACCCTTTTGGGCCCACGAATACCTAAGATTCAACCAAACCACTTTGGGCCGCCTCTTTCTCTATTTGGGCCTCGACCTGGAATGACCCCCTCTCTCTTTTGCCAATACCTTTATGACAATTTTTTTAAAACCCCCCCTCAAAACATTTATTTTAAACCAAAATTTCCCCCCCCCGTTTCAACAGAGCTATCCCCTTCAAACCCATGTCCTATCCCCTGCTAAAAAAGACCTGGTTTTTGTGTGTGTCTTTTGAAAAACAATTTTACTATTTGAAATTTTATTTCAATTTTTTTTCTCACGCACCAATTTATAAATATCTATGATTATTTATCATTGATTGATGCTGAGTGAATTTGGTTTACTCATGCCTTTATTTTCTTTTCAAAAAAAGCGCTATATAATTCCATTTATTTTTAATATTATTATTATTTTTCTTATTTTATTATTCTTATTCTTCTTTTTTTTTTATTTTTATTTTTAATTATTAAAATTTTTAATTTTTTTTATTATTATTATTATTATCAAATTGGGCAAAGCCTTTTAAAAAAGGAATCTTGGTTTTTTAAGTCATTTTTTGTAACTGTTTTATAGGGGTTTTGGTTATACAATAACATTTTGTTTTTTATGCTTCCTTATTTTCTCACTAAAAAACTAAGCACTCGCATAAAAAGGGCCATGGCCTTTTTGTGAATAAAACTTTCGATTCGAGTTCGAGTTCGAGTTTTCCCCCCCCCCCTCCCTCCCCCTCCTCCTCCCCTCTTCTCTAATCTCCTCCTCATCTCTCCTCTCCTCCTCCATCTTTTCCTCTCTCTCTCTCTCTCTCGGGTCTCTCTCCTCTCTCGGCGACGTGACGGGGCGAGAACTGAACGGGGGGTTCTGTTAGTAAGCTGCGCAAATTTTTTTTATTTACTTCAAAATGTCAGTTTTCTGGCCTTTCCCGCAACTGTAATAACACTTTAAACGCCCTGTGATCGACAAACCCTATCGAGTTGGAAAGTCCGGGGGGGAGCGGGAGTTTGTGTTTGTCTTGCGAAAGAAGCCAGCTGCAACCAGGTCAACAGAAATGGCGGACCTGGTGCGAACCTAAACCCCCTGTTCAGTACTATCGCAAGAAACCCCCTTTTCAAAGACGTCGCATGTTCAAAAATTTGACAACACCAAGAAAGACAGGCAAGTCGCCAATGTGACAAAACATTCTTGGAAGACCCGGTCTTGTGTAACATTGACTCCCTCCATGTGGAAACAAAGGAAACAAACCTGTGTACACAGAACAATTTCACATGAATTAAATCCTCAGCCACACCAGATTCCTTACTACTGTGTGATCCAGAACAGACACAAAATCGGTGTGTCTTCTGAGGCTCTGATGTCGGGAAGACTGACAGTTGCTCCGGATGACTCTGATACGATACGGGATTGGAAACATATGGTCTACTCTAACTGACAAAGTACAGCAAGATTAAGGGACAGCAAAAAAACACAGGGTTTCGAAAGGGGGTGTCATAGTTGGGTTTGATCAAAAACATTGTGATGGGGAATCGATGCATAAACCTGGAAACTTTTGGAAAGGAGATCCTGCGAGAATCTGTGTGGTTCTGGTACATCAACAAGAAGAGAAAAACAGTTGCCAAACGTGTCAGGCTTGCCAGCTTCGAAAAGGGGAAACATGACTAACACACAACACACAAACAGTGGTGGGACTGAGCAGGATTACACTCTTGGGGACCTGATCCGGTCTTACAGGGCTGACTTTGCTGGCTGTAGACTGGGAAAAAGGAAAAGGGTGGTTTGAAAATTTAGACACTTTAGACACAACAAAAGTACGAATCTTTATACCCCCCACTCCAGGTTTTTTATGTCATTGAACGCGTCGCGTTTGTATCGTTGTTACCGCGCCCCCAGCGCTTATGGCAGATTTCTAAAATACAAAAAAATTTTTAATTTTAAAAAGTGTCAATTGTGTTCCCTCTCTCTCCCCTCTCCCCTCTCTCTCCACTCTCTCTCTCTCTCTCTCTTCTCCCCTCTCTCTTCCTCCTGCTCTGGGTGGATCTCCCTTTTGGGTAGGGAGGGGGTTTTTTTCGTCAAATAGTTTTTCCCGAAAAATAGATTTTTCATCCACACCAGTCCGTTTTCGGGCTACCAAAAACGTTGAAAGTTACCTTGGGGTCCGCTCAAAAAAAATCCCCTCACTTTTTGAAAAACGCTGAAGTGGCGACAGCACAGTCGTTGTGCTACGACTGAAAGCCAGCCCAGCCAACAACAGCAACATGGCGCAACAGAAACGCCCCTGTCATCTCCCACAGCTACCGTAGGAAAGCCGCCAAGTCAGATTTCCAGAGACAAAATGAGACAGAAGAGAGGAAAAGGACAGCAGTGAGGCAAGAAAAATTTGGGGGCAAGTGAAAATGTATGTAACAGAGGAACATCTCCATGTTATTTGTGCCCACACCTCCTTCAAGCTGTGCTGTGTCACACACTGCCACACCCCTTCTGCCAACAGCACACAGTTGCAAGAATACGCACGTGAAATCCGTCGTTCACCAAGCTATGTCAAAGAGTCAGAGAATGAAAAGCATGCTGGCGTGCAACGTGTCATTGACCTTGCCGATGTGTTTACAACGGAAACCACGGACTGTGACCGATCCTCTGGGCAAAAGTCAGCAATTGAACTAGTGCCAACGTCCATCAAGAACTATGTGGCTAAACTGACCGATAGATCTTTGCAGAGGAAGCTAAGAGACACGCATAGAAACCAGACTTTAGTAAGGTGTATCAGTAGTAACGGCATCCAGAAACGAATGTATTGAAACAGACGATCTTGTTTTTCGTTTTAAATGGACTGCTGCTGATGACACACCCCCGGATTTGTTTTGGTTTGTGAAAAGAAACACCAGGCTGATGACCAATGAAGAAGAATACTGTGTCTACCAGAATCTAAAGCTGTGGTGCCCTGTGGACCGGGAGAAAATGAAAGATCGAATCAGTGCCGGACTTGATGTGATGCATGTAATAATGGAAGCAGTTCGATTCTTGCTTGGATAATGCGCGCGAGCGCGCGCGCGCGTGTGTGTGTGTTTATGTGCGTGCGTGCGTATTGTGTGTGTGTGTGTGTGTGTGTGTGTGTTGTGTGTGTGTGTGTGTGTTGTGTGCGTGTCCGCGCGCGTTATCTGTGTATGTGTGTGAGTGTGTGTGTGTATATTTCATGTTTGTGTTTGTGCATGTGTGGATGAGTATATGCGCGTGTATGTATTATGTGAGGAGGGTGTATATGTGTCTGTGTGTGTGCGTGCGTGCGTGTGAGAGCGAGAGCGAGCTGTAAGTAGCTGAATTGTCAAGAGTTTGTCACGTGTTTGTTACACAAAGTTGCACAAGCCATGAAAAAAGGGGAAGAAAAGACATTGTGACCTAGTTTTCTTGTTTCAGACCAGTTTGTCTTAAGATGTTGATTTAAAATTTTGCAGTTTCTTGGAAACTCCTCCTCTTTCCCATTGCTCTTTGCAAAATTTATGGGGGGAAAATTGAGTTTTAATCTGTCCTATAACCATGTTATGGAATCCATGCCATGATGACGATTTGGGCTCTAATCAATTGAGTTCTCGGTATAAGATATAGCCCCCCTCCCACTGTCCCCTTGCTTATCACAATAAACCTTTGTCATTGTCATTGTCATTGTCATTGTCATCGTCTCTCTCTCTCTCTTCCTCTCATCTCCCATCCTCTCTCTCTCTCTCTCTCTCTCTCTCATTCTCTCTCTCTCATCTCTCTCTCTCTCTCTCTTCCCTCTCTCTCTCTCTCTCTCTCTTCAAAAATTGTTTATATGTTTTCTATCTTTATAACTGTGCAATGTTTAAAACAATGAAACAATGTTTGGAAAAAAGTTGTCATTGAAAACTCAAAAGTAGTGCTCATTGGCGAGTGATATAACATTTAACAGCAACACATGGAAATCAAAACCAAACAACAAGAAAAAGGTAAAAGTCCGAAAGACTGAACAACAATTATTATCTTGGTCGTTCTATTGATAGCATAAAACACATCCACCTCTGGATATCATATACCTATGAGTACCATGTCTGGCCCTAATAGCAATATTTTCCTTAGATGATCATATGCATTACATATAAACTATAGTTCGTTTTCAATGTGGTTTTTGTGAAATGGGCAGTTTTTGTCACGGACGGATTTGGTATACACATTCAATCTCATTTGCAACAAGAAAGCAAAATATATCCATATTGTAATCAATTTTTTTTCTCAAAAAATGGTCATAATCTATGGATATCTCTAATGCCTCTCCATTCTAAAATGAATACAAGCAGAACATCTCCAACACCCCCTTGAATCTAGCTCAGTATTCAATTACTAACAGTTTACACTGCCAAGGTCACCACATACACCTAATGCAACACCTAAAAAAACACACCGTATTAACCTGTTCTATATAATCTATTCTATTTAATCCGCATACTTCATCTGCATAGAACATAATCGCGTACTCTTTCTTCAGTAATTTTGAAGAAAAAAGATGGTTTCATTTTGTTTGGGTCTTTCTTTTGGTAGGGTTTTTTTTTTCTTCTTACAAATGTCATTGTTGTGTTACTTCCTAAATGCAACGGTCCCCTCTTAGAACTACCAATGTGAAATTGTACTTATAACAATAGTTATTTACCACTTTCAATCTGTTACCTTTGTGATTTTCTCAAGATTTCCGAACATACCCCATTTTTCTAAAATACAAAGCACGAGGGAGAGGAGATGGCGCCGCCCTCATAAATCGGCCCTAGAGAATTTGAGTCTCTGACGCCTCGCTCTCCCCTACACCTTATAGGTTATGGACGCTAGTGTATTTCTAAATTACATCCAGTTTTAATACAATCCACAAAGTGATCCTAGCATAGCGAATCCTGCATGTGTCCATTATCCAAAGTAGTTTCAGTAACAAAACACCTCAACTAACTGACAAGGCAAAAACAGTAAGATAACAAGATTGCGCGCCAGCCAACAACACGAAACATATAGAAACAACTGTTTTATGTTTGTAAAATTTAAACGTTTTAACTGCTCTACCAATTACAAGCTCTTAGCATCTCAACCTGTACATGCCTGTAATAAAGGAAAAGACAAAAGATTTACGGCGAGGAAAAGATCTTATACACATCCCATTGTCTGGGCATTCTGGGTCAACTTCCACATCTTAGCTTGAATGTATGACACACATCAAAGAAATCTAAAACTTGGGTTGGATATTTGACCTGGATAGATTGAGATTAGGTTCAGGTGATCCTGGCTTTTTGGACTGCATATAAAAATTGTGTATGGATCCAAATCGGATATATTAAAAATGTAGTTGATTTGGACCTTATTGGAAAAAAATGGTTGGATTTTCCTCCTTAGGTAAAGGTGGTTTGATTTGAACCTTTTAGGAATGGTTTGGATTGAAGACCCTGATACGGGACCTGAGTGCGATTTTGACACTGACAAGGAAAAATGCTTTGATTTTGGACCTGTTAGGTGAAAGGGGCTAGGAAAAATAGTTTGATTTTTGGACCTGGTTAGGAAAGTTTTTCATTTGGGGATCCTCCTGGAAAATGGTTCAGATATAACACTCTACTTGGGTAGAAATAAAAATTGTAGATTGAAACAATAGATGGAATCATAACATTCTTTAGAATTTTTCATTGAATATCCCAAAACTTCTACCAATCCATGATCCATTTTTTTCCCAATCTATTTAATAACCGCGTGCGTTCATCTCAAGAACAGAAGATGTATCTTCCTGTCAGAAAAATTGGTTTTTTTGTTTAATTTGAAAATTCTTCACTGCATATCTACTCTTTCATAAGTTTTTAAAAGCACTGTTGTGAAAAGTGTATTCTAAATACAATAATCCCATTCTTTGCCTTTTTTCTCTTCTCGATGAAATCTCCAAACCTCCTCTAATGGAATAACATATTAATAAGCACAACAGTTTGAAGCCGTCCATCGCCAACATCTTGAAATTCATGTTTGAATGCTAGATCAAAAATTCATTACTAACACTGCATATACCTTTTGGTTTGACGGGATTATGCAACACCTAAAACGTCTTACCAACCATCAATAACTTTTTCTCTATAATCTAATCAGCATCCCCTACTTAGCTCAGATATCTTTGGTCAATAATTCCAGAGAGAAAAAATTGTTTGGTGTCATTTTGTTTTAATTTTGGGAGTTTTTAACTTTCTTTTTTTTACATAAAAAAAGAGGTTGTGTTAGGGCTTTCCCCTTTTACTGTACAATGCATGGACATGCACTCCTACATTAAAACACAGATAAATGATTATCAACAATGGTAAAGGAAGCCAAGAAACTACGGTGGAAGAAAAAGGAAAATCTTTGCTGAACCACAGACCAAGATAGACCAGATATTCACGCTCAGAAACATCATGAACAGAGCACAAGTACAAAGACACGGTGTATTGAATTTTTGGACGTTCAAACCGCATTTGAACATCCCACAAGACAGCCTTGAGAACCTTCGCCACTATTGCTCCCATCGAAACTGGTACAACCTTATCAAAAGCTTCCTTCACAATGCTCATGGCCATAGCAACAGCTTACACTTTTTTGCAAAAAACAGCACAATATTCGAGAATCAAGCAAGATTCCGTTTTTAGTTTCTCTTGCGCAGGATAGGATCTATCAAATTCAATGTTATCAAAGTTGTCTTTGATAAACTTTGAAAACTCAAAAGCATTACTCATTCACAAGTGATACAGCATTAAACAGCATAACATAGAAATCTAAAATAAACAAGAAAAAGGTTCGTATCCAAAGAAGATACAGACCTAGTTGAATATAGTGCTGTAGAGTCAAATGGTCCGAAGGAGTGAACTACAATATTATCTTGGCCCCTCTATTGATAGCATGTCATTTCTGGATATCATATACCTATGAGTACCATTTCTGGCCCTGAGCGGCACATTTCAAGGAAGTCTAACAAGATTATTGAGTTAATTCTTTCCATATATTGTTTAAACAAATTTTGTATACAGAAAACATTAATCTTATACATACATAAATTGAGAACAATAACAAGCAAATAGCTTGCAAATAGTCTGTTAGCATGCTCGAAACATATTTTACTTATTTAATTTGGCAGCTAATGAGCATTAGTTATCAACTTAGCATAAAGGTGTAGTGTTTTCCGGACACATTTTTAGATAATACATTTGAGAACAAGCTCTCTCCAAGCTGACCATGCTCATACGGAAATAGCAACAAGAAAAAGAAAATAGCTACAAAATCCACCGAACAACAAAAACTACAAAACATCAAGAACTAAAAGAACCCCCCCCCCCCCCCCCCCCCCTCCCCCCCCCCCCCAAATTAAATATTTTCTATGGGGAGAAAAACAGACACTTGGGAAGAATCGATTCTGTTGCTCTTTCACTATTTCGGAATTTGCACAAATAACTGTGTAATGTACAATATACAATCTTCATAACTCCTGTCCGATCCGATATGTCATTGTTAGTCAAGTAAATCGTGGTAGCTTTTACAGTTGGATAGTTACTTTAGAAGCGATGTGATCCTGAAATGAACTTATGAACAGACTGAAATATCAATACATTTATATCTAATGGAAAATCACGAAAATCACCTTTTAAGAGAAATTTAACTTTAATGTAAATTCTAGGAAACTCAAAAATAGTGTTTTCACGTACTGGTCATAACAGGGCACAGATTATCTAGATAATGTTTTTCTGCTTATTCGTTCCATTACTACCACTTTTCAATTAACTTTCTTTTTACACATACCAAATTTTGGTTGAAATGGTTAAAAGCTTTTTGGTTTAGTAATATTCAACCAGTAGTTTCCCATCTAGTATCTGAAGTCCGCCTCTAGCCCACTCAGTTATTTCTGAAGATCCAATTTAGTAATTCTGTCCGATGTGATTGTTTTCTAGACCTAAATACATGCTAGTGTCATCAGCAAATAATTTTACCTCTGCCTCAATAACTATCAATAAAGTCATTTATATAAATAAAAAGGAACAGAGGTACAAGCACAGAGTCCTGTTAAACGCCAGCTGAAAAGCAGAGTACTTCCCTTCGAACCAACTGCTTACAGTAAGTTACAGTCTTTGAAATAGTCAGAAAGCTAAGCAAGCAGTTGACTCGAATACCCAGAGCAAGACAGTTTATAGAGTGCTTGTACTGTTGTTTTAGAATAAAGAAATGTACAAAAATCCTAAATACAACTACAGTTGATAGTAACACACATTGATCACAGAAGAAAGCCAACTGGCCTGATTTTAACAATTGTAAGTAAGTAAATAATGTTATTTTGCAAACACATATTTCCAACACCTTTGCCCACCAGATTTAAAAGTGAAAATAGACGACAATTTTCACATTTCTATTTATCTTTTACCCCTTTCTTAAAAACAGGTGATACATGACCCGCTTCCAGATAACCTTCTACTAGAAACGGTTAAAAGAACAGACACAGAGGTTCCAAAAGAACATTGAGCTCACTTGATATCTTATATGGACTAAATTTTCCCGACAGCTTTTAGACATCTAGATCTGATAAAATCGACGATGACCTCAGTTACGGTAGTGGGGCTACTAATTCCATTTAGTTCATTTATATTGAACACAGGTTGTATCATTTTTAACTTACATGGATTGTCCATAATATTGAGTAAAAGGCAATGGATTTTAACTAATAACTAATACCACCTTTCGTCGATAATGAAATATCCAAGGCATCCTTTTTTAGATATAGATGTTTTAGATAGCTTCCACTCAGATCCTTTTTAACCAAACGAACAGTGAAAAACACAATGTTCTAAATCCGCAGTATACTCGGCTTTTCGGTTAGTTGGTTCTCGAAACTTATTAGGCAGAGAAAAGCCTATTAATTTTTTCTACATCTAACATGTCCATAATTAATATGTATTTTTACTTTCCGTTTAGCCTAAACTTGGTTTGCTCCAAAACAACTAAACAGAGTGATCACTACAGGTTGGTGGATCACATCTGATGTCTGTATGAGGCTTGACATGGTGTCAAACAAGGTCAAGGTTTTAGTGCTCGGTTTTTTTTTCGGTGGTTGGCTTATTAATTCGAATAAATTAATTGTTGACAATATATTTTGAAGATTAGCGGTCAGTCAACTTACAATCATCTAGAATGATAAATTTTGTGGTGTTTTGCCAACTAATGAATTATTGATCTTTTAAATCTCAGAGATCACGTTTCCATTGGGAGGCCTTATTGAAAAAACTATCAATATGTATCATGTCCAAACTTTGTCCAGTTTAAATTGCGAACTAATATTAATTTAATAGTATAAACACCAATACAAAATCTGTCAGTTTTAGGTGATGTTGCCTGCAATTGCAGAAGCAATATCAAGAAAAGTCAAATTTGAAATAAAATGTCCACTGACATCACTGGTTCCTCGTTTAAAAACCTTATCTATGACTCGCAAATACTTATTGTATAACAACTGGATAATTTTCAACACTTTTCTCCAGAACTATCGATAAAACATATTTCAGTTTGAAGAAATAGACCAACGTAAGCTTCTGTAATATAGGCATTTGAAAGTTGACAAAAAAGGTGCCCTGGTGTAAAACTTTTTTAGACAAAATCACTTCATTCACGCAACAAAGCAAAAAAATCAAATAACACATACCAGACATATTGAAGTAAACACGTGACCGCCCTACGACACCCCCCTATACATCTAAAAAACCCCTCAAAAAGACAAGAAAAAAAAAAAAAAAAAAACCAGAAAAAAAAGATCGCTCGGCGGGTCATATTTGCTAAAACTTTGGTAACTTTTTTGCATTCCAGTCCTACATTTTGAAGGAGGAAAAACTTTAAATTAAAAAAGTTTTATTCACAAAAAACCCGAAACTCTCCTTCTGTTAAATTTTTCACCGAAAACCATACATGGCCACCTGCGAACAAAACACAGAATTTTTATGAACAGCGTTACGAAAAACAAAAATCCCTCATTAAACCCCAAAATTTTTAAATAAAAAATAAAACCTAAAAAAGAATCTTTACAATGAAAAACACTACTTATAAGCACATTTGAAGCGTAATTCAGAGACATACGAATTACGGCTGTGCTCGACATATCTTGTTAGAAAATATTATTGAGGCCAGGGTACAAGCAAACAAGTCTGTGCCATTTTCGACAGGCCTACCACAACTTTTTACCCAACACGAAAATAGTGAACTCATCTCTTGTTTCAGGAAATGTTCCACTATCTCTCAAAACTGCAATAGTTACACCTCTTCTCTAAAAGCATGACCTTGACCCTAACATTCTGACGAATTATATCATGTTTCCAACCTACCTTTCATCTCTAATATAAAGTGCTTCAAAAAGTAGTTCTAAAACAGCTTCTCGCCAACAGTCTGCCTATCGATTTTGTTTTTCGCCACTGCGCACTAGTTTCCTGTATTTGCGCTTTGCAACCAGGATATCATGGGTGTACCATGGTGCACGGGGCCTGTCAGGCAGGAGACGGTCAGTGGGAGGTGCATGCTTATCAACAAGCAGTTGGCTGAAACATCATTGTAGTGTTGCGGAGGTTAGTGATAGGCTTTAAACCCAAAACTTGTGAAAGAAATTTTCTGTGGTTTTTGAAATGTTGAGGGAAAAAGGGAACAGCGGAATGTCAAAAAGTAGTTCAAAAAGATACCAAATTTTGGGGAAAAGATGGTAATGACCAGTCAAAGATAATATGCCCAAATCTTTGTGTGCTCCATTTAAAGCTGTAAAAGAGGTGGTTTGAAAAAGAAAGAGAAAGACTTTGACATAAGGGAAACCGATTGTCGAAGTGGAAGTTAAATGGGAGAATAGATAGTTTCGGGGAGATGGGCGAGTGATCTAGGTTTGCTGTACCTTGAGGAAGATGGACGTTGTAATTTTTTTAGACTTACAGGGGGACGGTAAAACAGCGAAAGTAATCGAGTTTGAGGTGGGTTCCCGACTTCAAAAGGATTCGGGTGAGAAAGGAACGGATGGAAAAAAAGAGCAAGTATGAAGCAATTTTGTCTCGTTTCCACACGCACAAATTACTCAACTGATCATAAGTAATGGAAGTTAAAAAAGTCCTTTCGCCATGCACCACGCGTGCAACACCACACACACACTCACGCGCGCTCAAAAACACACAAATCACCCCACACCACAACCCAGAAGCACGTGCACAATTTTTTTTCAGTTGAACATAACAAAAAACAACACTTGTGCAGACGCACAAAACCATCTCTAAAGGAGTAATGGTAACACAATACCCCTAATACACACAAAAAAAAAAAACCTATGATAATGCACCACACATTTTTAATCCACACATATCATTAATACACACATATGGGGAGGGGATATAGCTCAGGGGCGGAGCACTCGCTTTCCCCCACCAAAGTTAACAGCGTCGAGCGTGGTTTACCATTGGATGGGTGCCCCGTTTGTGCGCCTTGGCTTAAATACTTTCCCCTTACCCACTGTAAATGGTCCGCCCTCTTTAGGGTCAGTGAGGAAAACAGCAAGGGAGAGGAGATGGCGCCGCCCTCAGTAGCGGCCCTAGAAAAGGGGGCATCCATGCACCCATCACCCATCCCCCCCTCCCTCCCTCCCTCCCTCCCCCCCTCCACCCTCCATCCATCCATCCACCCATCCCAAAAAAAAACACGCCGCACGCACGCACCCCGCACGCACGCACGCACGCACGCAACCACGACCCGAAAAGCAACACACCACCACACCCCACAAAAACACACACACACACACCCCAACAGGCTCGCACATGCACACACATAGTTCTATACTTACACTCTCCCTCTCTCTCTCTCTCCTCTCTCTCTCTCCTCTCTCTCTCTCTCTCCCCCCTTCTCTCTCTGCTCGGCCTGGGGACACGATGCGAAGCAACAGGGCGTACTTTTCAGAGCTGCAGAAAAACTTATGTAATTCTGTCTGAATATACCAGTTTCTGGACTTCCAGCGTCTGTGGAGAAAACCTTAATAGCGGGAAGGTGGCAGGGGAGGGGGACAAGTTGTTTTTTGGCTTGCGACTGAGACCAGTTGACACAGCAAATATGGTGGATCCTACAAGTGAATTTGCAACATGCAAGTGCAATACTACAGGAACAAACCTATGTCCCAAATACGCCGCGACCAGGAATGGGTTCCAGAAAACACAAAGAAAAGCGGGGGTGTTAGTGTGACAGGTGATGTCTTCGTGCCTCGTTTGACAGTGGTTGGGGAACAGTCGAGTGCGTATGTGCAGAACACATGAAATAGACATGAAAACTGTACCACACCCCAACCAAGAAAACTCATTGTGATAACTCAGTTGATAGGAATCCCCAGGGGTACGTGTTGCCGATGTGTGTTTGTGCGGGGCCTGGGGGGGGGGGGGGGGGACTTGGTTTTTGACACACGGATTTCCCACAATACGTTGCTACTCTGACTGACAGATCTGTCCAGAAAAGACAGAGACAGCCCAGAAATAAACACTTCAGAAAAATGGTAAAGATTTTGTGACATGCGAGTCTGATGACATTGTGATCCCAATATGCAGGCAAAACAGACACTGATGAAGAGTGTGTTTGTTAAACAGCAAGACAAAACATGGAATGTGTCAGAATCGCCAGTTTGCGGAAAGGGAAGCGGATCCGGCACGAAACTCTCGGGATTTAGCAGTTTTACCTTGTGTGTAGCTGAGACTTGGAACGAGAAAGGCTCGAATGTCTAACAAATCTGGACAGTAAAGAGTTTTGTGATTTGCTGTACATTATTGAAGATTAATGCCGTGGTTTCCATGTCATGTAATTGCGCTGCGCTGCAACGCTTCGCTGCTATGAGTTTAACGGAAATAAAATGTTTTTATCACTCTTTCCTCTCTCCCCCTCTCTCTCTCTCTCTTCTCTTTCCCTCCCCCTCTCTCCTCTCTCTCTCTCCCCTTTCTTCTTTTCTCTCTCTCTTCTTCTCTCTCTCTCCCCCCCTCTCTCTCCTCTCTCTCTCTCCTCTCTCTCTCTCTCTCTCTCTTTCTCCTCTCCCCTCTCTCTCTCAACACACATACCCCCAACACACCACACCAAATATAACACACACCGCTCGCGCGCGCGAAACCAACCACACACACACACACACACCACACACACCCCCACCAAACACAACCCCACTACACACAAAACCACACACACCACACACACACACCACACACACACACAACCCACCCCTAAACACTATAACACACTCGCTCGGCACGCGCGTCAACACACACACACAAACACAAACACACCACACAACACCACACATACACACAACCGCACCCCAAAACGATTTTACAAAACTACAATAACATATTTTTCATTGCATGAGAGTAACCCGGACATTGTCTTCCACAATAAAAACAATTCTTCTTCATCAAGTTATCTTGTTGCATGTACGGTTTTTTCAATTTTTCTTTTTCAATTTTTTTCATAATCTCACGGGATCTTTTACTTAAATTTTTAGAGATTTGGGGGCTCACGTTCATTCTGATGCTCTCTAAGCCTTTTCATCTAACCACAAAACCTGCACAAACCCGAGACACGCTCATGTAATTCACCTGGGACTTTTACACAGTTCTTTGTACGACAAAACGGCGTACAAACTAATAAAAATATATAAAAAAAAAAGACAAAAGTATGACCTAAATTTTTTACCAAGCACGCGAAAAAATTGGCAATAGGATCACTGGAAAGTGTTGTACAGTAGCTAGTGGGGCTGACATGAAAAGACCCATCTATCCTTCATACTCCCACCTCACCCAAAAGAAAAATTACAAACCTGGGGGACCCGGGATAGTCCCCTGGGCTTTCTCAAAGATCACCTACTTTACCCGGGCCCCTTTTTTTCCCCCCCCCCCCCCTTGGCATTAGCAGCGACCTCGGCCGGGTCCTCGCAGGCATTATTCAAAAAAAAAGGGGGTCTGGCAAAAGGGCACTTGCCGGGGTCCCCCACCGGAGATGGGGAAAAAAATTTTTCGTTGGGTTGATTTGGGGCGCTTCTTCTTCTCTGTCTCCTGCCCCTTTTCTTGTAGTATCACCGATCAGTAGAACGATCGATCATATCGTCAAATCCCAAACCCAAATTGACAGGAAAAAAGGGTTTTTGACAACAGGCGGGCCCTCATCAGATGTTTTGGCACCCATTGCATTGTTGTACTGTTCACCCTTTTAAAGCACTCTTTTTTTTTTTCAGAATTCAGTGAACTGGGCAGCAAACTCCCTTTTGGTCATTTGATGATACCTGGTTTCATACACTTTCTGATCTTTCTTAAAGCCTGATTTAGAACCTTTGTTGAAAATTTGTTTAGTCAAAACACGACCCTCACACAAAACAATGCGGAAAGAAGTCAGGTATCTCACTGTGGTTTCAGGATCACTGCATGGGGCAGAGAGGAATTTGCACCTTTTTTTGTGTAACATTTTGACATTTCGTGACGACAGGAAAAGTTTTATGAAGTGTAAAGTTGGCAAGTGCAGAAAACTTTTTTTCCCAAGCCCGGGGGAGGGCAGTAAAAACGACACACTCCGGCAACTTCCACAGAAAGAAAAAAGTTGCACTGCAACTTCAAAAATAGTGAAAAAAAAAAAATAAAAAAAAAAACCAAGGTTTTTGTTTTCATCAATCCCACAAAAAAGAGTAACATGTAAGAATTCACCGTTCATTAAAGCCGGGGAAATACCCCAGAAACAATATCACCACTCCTGGACATCATTGCAACAAGAAATGCTAAAATAAAAATGCAAACCCATCACTATCACCATTGCGACTTGCCCTTTTTTTTCGGGCTGGTCTATATTAAAAATCCTAATAGTGCCTGTATATTTTTGAATGAACAAATTCAACAAGCACAACAGTTTTTTTTAAAATTAATTACAAAACAATCTACACTGCAAGCCCCAATATACCATTGGGTTAGGGGGTTATTGCAACACCAAAAAAAAGCTCTTACAACTAACCTTTTCTATGTAATCTAATTTTTTTTAAATTTCCCCATCTTTCTGTATAGAGTACTAGGGGGCTATATCTTTGTTCAATATTTTGAGAAAAAAAAGTTGGATGTCATTTTTTTTTTTGTTTGGGGGGGTTTTTTTTAATTAAAAGAAAGATTGTGTTGTGAAACCCTTCATTCCTTTTACTTGTAAAATCAATGGACCCCTTTAAACCTATAAATTTTGAAAAAACGATTTATAACAAAGGTCTTTATATTCCAAACCTTTGTGAAACCATTTCTCAAGATTTCCCAAACATACCCCTTTTTCTAAATCCTATATTTTGTTTATTTTTTTACTTTCATTTTTTTTAGGGATCTAAGTCCACGGGTCCCTTACCAAAGCAATTTTTTTAACAAGCAGCAGAGACGCAAGCTGCTACCAACTGACAATACAAAACCTTGACATATCAAGATTTCGGGCGGCCAAAAACGGGGAAGCACATCAAAACACTGAGGAGACGTCTCTAGCCAGACAAGCTCTTAGCATAGCAACCTGGGTAATAAGTAAAAAAAAAAAAAACTTCAGGATTTGGGGGCGACGTAGTCATACCCAAAGCTTTTTTCAGCACGTTTTAAAGGGTCGCACAGTGATTTCCAAATGAGGTGCCGGGGAAAACATTCGGGTAATTTCCCTCTGACGCGGGGGAAAAGTTGAAAACAACCCAACATCATAGAAATAAGGGTTTTAAAGGGGCCAAAACGGGGAAAAGGTGGGTGTGTATTTAGATTTGGGTTTGGGAAAGTTGGGGCTGGGTTTTGGACATGCACATTTTTTTTATTATTTTTATTATTATTATTATTTTATTTTATTTTTTTTTTTTTTTTTTATTTTTAAATTTTTAATTTTATTATTTTTAAATATTATTATTATTTTATTATTATTATATTATTTTTATTATTATTATTTTTATTATTATTATTTTATTATTATATTATTAATTATTATAATTTTCTAGGGCAGATTTTGGGCGGGCCCATCTCCTCCCCTCGCGCTTTCCTTCCCTGACCCTAAAAGGGAGTACCCATTTACAGCGGGGTGAAGGGGGTAACTGTACTGAACCAAGGGGGGGGCAAAGGGTCACCCACCCAAGGGTAACCCGCTGGGACGCTGCTTAATTTGGGCGGGGGGGGAAAGCGAGTGCTCCGACCAGCACCCCGTCCTCCTTTTACAAGGGAAGACCAGTCACAAAAACAAGATGCACAGGCTTTGTAATTTTTGTGTCAGCAAATTTTCTAACCTTCACAAAGTATTGGTTTTACAAATCTAAAAGGGGAAAAGCTTACCAATGTTTACTTTAGATGAAAAGGGAAATTTTAAAAGGCAACTACTTGCAAAAAATTTCCCGAACCCACAAAATCTGGAGCAGCTAACTGGAATGATAGGTAAAGGGGAAAAAAGAGTAAGCAGAAAAAATCAGTAATCATTTAAAATATGTTTTTCTAAGATTTAATGTTTGCAATGACAAGCCAAGATCAAAATACTGATATTTGGGGAATACAAAGTACAGAATATTGAATATGACAAAATGTGGAAGGCAGGAGGGTTTCCAATTTTTGACACAAACTGTACACAAATTTTTAAGTGGTTCTTAGAAACACGTAATCAACTTTGACTTTGATTTTGACTTTAAAAAAATTGGAAAAGGCATTTCATCCAGTTAACAAAAAAAAAAAGATAACACAGAGAATGTGGATTTTTCATATGAAAGCATTTTAAAATGTGGTTTTCCCTTTTCCAAGAAACAGCACAACATGCAATTCAAGCAGGATTCCGTTTTCTTTTTCTGATCAACTTTTTTTTTCTTTAAAATTATCAAATTTTTTTGAAAAACTTTAAAAAAATTTGTAAAAAAGCAAAAAGTGATAAAAACTTAAAACACAACCAAAAAAATTTAAAACAAAAAAGAAAAGGTGAGCTTCGATCCAAAAAACCCTAGGTCCCATTTCGGTTTGAGCACACATTTCACATAATTAGCAATTCTTTTTGGGTCATCTTTTTGCATACATAAACACAAAAAGTTCTTTTTCACTGTGCTTTTTTTTTAATTGGCTTTTTTTGCACGGACGAAATCTTTAAACCCGGGTGTCATTATTATTGCGTTAAACAACGTTAAATCATTTGGGAACGGAAAGCAAATATATATCATATTATCAAATGCATTGTTCTATTTAAAAAATGGTCTTAAAAAACAATTGAAAAGGCTGTCTCTAGGCAGTCCTAAAGTGTTTTGTCCATTTTTAAATAACATATGAAAAAGCAAAGTTTCACCTTTCATCCCCACATCGTTTTGATGTATTAACATTCAATATACTAGTAAAAGTTCAATAGAATGAGTAACGTTTATTCTGACAATGCAACAAAAAGCCCCTACAAGCCATCATATAACCTTTTCTATGTAATCTAACTATTAAAACCCGCATCCTTCAAGTAGATAGTGGCTGTATCTTCTATCTTTTTTTTGAGTAAAAAAAAAAGGCGCACATTTTGTTGATTTTTTTGCTTTTTTGTTTTTTTGCGGTTTTTATTTATTTTTTTTTTTATACATGTTGTGGTACTCCTCAACATCAGGGGGCGGAAGTTACAACAAACAATGTGGGACAGGACCAACAAATGTCCCATACACTCCGAAAACCTGTTCAAATGTCACCAGACACCCTTGCTGAATCCACAAGGGAAGGGGAAAGTTGTTTGCCCCAAAGCAGAACCGGGCCAGAGGTTACGAAGAAACAAAGGGCGCCGAATGACATGGGCCGACTGAAGGGATCCCCCAAAAACCCCGATTCGTTGGGGGGGTGTTTTGCACCCCTATGTTCCCAAAAAAACCCAATCAAAAATCACTTTGGTTTGTAACTGCTTTCTCCTTTTACTTCTTAAATGCAATGGACTTAGCATTTATTCATTTTGTTAAATTGTATTATAACATAGTCTTTTACCACTTCCAATCTCTCGAGATTTCCCAACAGCTATATTTGTTCTGTTATTACATTCATTTCATACTAAAACTTACTCCTAGGATTTTTAAAGGATCCGGGGTCCACACCCAAACCGTTTCAGTAAAAAACGCGAGACAACAAAGCGCTACCAACGACAATAAAAAACCAGTGACAGGTCAAAAATTTCCCCCTACCAAAAAAAAAAGAGCTGGGGATATCAAAACACTTTGATCAAATGTTGTAACAATTACATGAGACTGTCTCTATCATGAAACTCTTAGCTAAACCCCCTTTCCCTTATGTAATACAGGAAAAAAAAAAAATGTTATGAAGTTGTAGACTACATAAAAATTCTTACACCTGTATTAGGGATCCCCATGTTTTGATGCAATGGATGATTTTTGGGGTAAATTCCCGGCTTTTTATGCTGGGAATGTATGACAACACCCAATATCTAGAAAAGGGAGGGTTGTTTTGGGCTCGAAGGGGGGTTAAAATTTGTACCGGGTTATTTAAGGGTGGGCGGGGTTTTGGGAACCTTGGCGTTAAAAAAAGGGGTTTGATTTTAGACCTAAATGGGAAAGGGGGTTGCTTTTTGGGAAAAACTGAAACACTTGAAAGTACGAAAAACAACATTCATTCAATGTAAATTTTCGGCCCAAACAAGTTGGGTTACAAATTTTTTCTACTACTACTATACCACCACACAAACCAATTGTATTTCAAATACAATTTAAAACCAAACTATTCTGTAAAAAACTTTACCATCCTCCACCAACCAAACATGGGTGTCCGATAGGGGTCAAAAAATTTACAAAATGAACCATGCTAAAGATGAGACGAGAGATGAACCAGACGGGTGTTGCAATCTACGATGTTAACGAGCTGATGTTGGGGGGAATTGGGGAAGGGGGTTTTTTGATTTTTGGGCCGAATGGAAAAGGGTTTTATATTGGGGGCGACTGGGGCGGGGGAAGGGGGGGGGGATGTGGTTTGGGTTTTTGGGCCCACTTTGTAAAGGTGGCTTGGATTTTGGATTTATTAGGAAAATTGTTTTGATTTTGGACCCGACTGGGGGAAAGGGTTGATTTTGGATCTGAAATGGGGAAGGGAAATTTTATTTGGACCTGTTTAGGGGAAAAGGTGGTTTGGGTTTTTGGACCTGGGTTTGCAAAAGGGTTTGGAAATTTGGGCCTTGTTTTGCAAAAGGTTGTTTTTATTTTGAAACCCCTCGGGGTTTCACTCGAAGGGGGTTTTTAAAAATTGTAGATAGGGAAATGTTGGTGTTTCCAACTAGAACAGAAGAAAAGCTTAGAAAGTGTTAATTAAAATCAAAAGAAAAGTTTTTTGAAAGAAACCGGTTTTTAAAAAAATCCCATTACCCAAAGGAGATCAGAACAAAGTAAAAAAGTTTATAATGAAAAAAAAGTGACAGAACAAAATTCGGCCGAGGCCCCCGTTTTTAATTTTAATGCACTAACATCTGAAAATTTTTGTTTTAACATTTAACTTTGAGACGTCTTCCATGACAAACTTTAGCAAAACAATCTGCACTCTCCCTTAAAATCAAGTATGGGTAAATTTAAAGTTTCAACACCCTAAACTTTTACCATATGTATAAGGGGTCCCCAGTGATTTCTAGAGGGGGACAGCATGGACAATCTGGGGAACTTCCAGTACTACGCTGGGGAATGTATAAAAACTACATCAATATCATAAAAAATGGGGTTCTATTTTATTTGACTTGGGAAAAAGGGGGTTGGGTTTTCATTTGATTAGGAAAAGGGGGGCTGGGTTTTCAACCGAACAGTAAAAATATGGGGTTTGGGTTAAGACCCAAATTGGAAAAGGGAGGTTTAATTTTGGGCCCCCACTAGGATATGGTGGGGTTGGGAAATTTGGGCCGATTGGGTATAGTGGGTTGGATGTTGCACTGGACTGGGGGAAAAAATGTGATTTGGATTTGGCTGTTAGGGAAAAGTTAAAAATAATTTTAACACACGAATCTTTTTTGTATAATCACCTTATTGATGTACTTCGTGCAAAAATTGGCAAAAAAAAAATTTTATTTTGGAAAATCCCTTCTTCATTGTATAACTGCTTTCTTTTTTAATTAGTTTTTAAATGCAGTGCTGTTAAAATTGTTTTTTTTTTTTTTTTTTCATGGGGATAAATTTTTTTCAAAACAGACAAAAAACAAAACAGCATGTAAAGTAGATTTTTAACAAATCACACCAACATTCATTTGGGAAACATGTAACAAAGAAAAAGAAACGATTGAATCAAAAAAAAGAAACATGAAGACAAAACAAAAAAACAATACAAACAAAAGTCACCCAATTCTACCATCCTTTACCAAAGCAAGGGAAACTTCCTGCAGATTGTGCTGTTGACCAAAATACATTTTTAAAAAAGTAAATTTGACTACGGGAAAGTAACAATGTACCTAATAAAAATGAAATGTATTTATCTTGTAACTAGAATCTTTATTTTAATTTTAAAAAATCTTTTTTCATATCGAGAAATGAATAAAACTTATTGCTTTTTTCCGATATGCGGGGTTTAAAAAATTCTGTCATCTGCACACAAAAGCCTACTTTTACAAAAAGTGAACAAGAATTAAAAGTGTATGAAGATTTTTGCGTGCACACTTGGTTTTTTTTTTGGTAAAGTGAAAATTATCACCTGAACGGTGTCAGATTGCGAGGCAATTTCAACCACTAGGCTATCCCCTCCCTATCCCGTTGTAGTGTTGTGTGGTGATGATGATGTGTGGTGTGTTTGTGTGTGTGTTTTGGTGTGTGTGTGTGTGTGTGTGTGTGTAGTTGTTGTTGTGTGTGTGTGTTTTTGTGTGTGTGTGTTGGTGTCTGTGTCTGTGTGTGTGTTGTGGGTGTGTGTGTTGTTGTCTGTGTGTGTGGTTGTGTGTGTGTGTGTGGGGTGTGTGTGTGTGGGTTTTGTGTGTGCATCCCAAGTCCATATGCCCCGTGAATACAAAAAAAAATGTTTTAATTTCTAGCAGCATTAGCAATCTTATACAAAAACAAAAAAAGGCAATGCAAACCCTGTTTTCTCCCCAAACACCGTTCCTCCATCTTACACCCCCGTAACTGTGGTGTGTGATTAAGTGAAGATGGGGGACGCTGCGTGTGCGTGCGTCGTGCTGCGGCGGGATTGTGTTTGGGTGTGTGGTGGTATGGTTGTGTGTTGTGGTGTGTGTGTGTGTGTGGTGGTGTGTGTGTTGTGTGTGTGTTGTTGATTACGCATTTCAAGGACCAAGAGTGTTGTCATGCTGCAGGTGTATGCGTGCATGTGCAGGGGGCGTGTGCACGTGGGAAAAACGGGAAAAAGCAGCGACAGGGAAAAAGCAGGAACGGAGAACCCCCCAAAAAAAAAGAAAAAAAAAAACTCCAAAAAGAACAAAAAAAAAAAAAAAAAAAACTTAAAAAAAACCCAAAAAACATCGCGACATAATTATACATACATAAGTTTTGGACTTAACTATATGGGCAATCTCATTTTTTTGGCCCTCTATCATTTACAAACACACTATTTGTTTTTTTAACCCCTCATATCCAACTTGTCTCAGTATTTGGCTAAACAAACATTCATCCATCACATTTTGGTTTTTTTACATCACGAACCCTCAAACTGTTTGGTCACACATCATAGCCCAGCACACTATTTTGGGCCGTCACACATTTAAAAAAAACAGATGGTTTGTTTTTTTTTTGGGTTTTCCAAGTTTTGATTTTATCTTAAAAGCAATAATCATTTTTTCATTTAGTCTTTAGCTTTTTGTGTCTTTTTGTTTTTTGAAGTTTTTCCAAACTATCGCCTTCATTTTAATTTTTATCTGTAAATTCATTGGGTTGGGTTTTTTAAAATCTTAGGACTTAAAGTGTTAAGCCACGTAAAATTCTAAGAAAATCGGAGATCAGCTACAACTAGGACGACAAGGGAAACCCAAACCAATAACAAGACCAAAAGTTTTGACATTTTTTAGTCAGTTACATCAAAACATTTGTTTCACAATCTGGAACAAATTTATCATTAGCCTTACACCCCGCAGCAAGGGGACAACAAAAAGCTTCCACCCCCGCCTGTCCTTTTGGCCTACCCATCACTGATCCCCCAAAAGTCGCATGCCCTTTTACTCACTTTTACGTTTTCCTCCACTTGCTTTTGGTCTTCCTTTTTTTTCTCCCTTCCTTTTGGGGGCCGTAATGATGTTTTGATTGTTTGGGGGGCTCTCCGGCTGGGATTATGCTTCTTGCCTCTTTCTGTATAGGTCTTTATTGGAGATCTCCTGGCCGGAGATCCGGAAATTCTTCGCAGGCATATGGTGTGGAAACGAAGTTGGAAGATCCACTTTCCGTCATCCCCCAGCACTCAAAAAGTACAGAGCGTAGACCAACACAGCTCTGGGATAGCTTCAGCTTGGGTTGGTGCTGACTGAGTTGATTCCCCGATATTGTTCATCTCCCAAACACATTCCCGGCCTTGCCCAGTCTGTTTGGGATTCTTCTTTTGTGCCCCCTTGGTTTGAATCTGCCAAAGGGATGTGAAATTTCTGTCTGGGGCAGGTCATTCCATTCACTTTCACAGGCTGGCACAAAGCACATTGGGCCAATTTTCTCTTTTTCTTGGGGCTAAAACGAGCCCCACTTGCTGTCCGAATTTTTGGAGGCTGGTCTTCTCCAAAATGTTGGTGTGTTGGGGCAGCAGCCAAATCACCCCCAAAGTCAGGTCGCTAGTGTTGAAACGGCTCCAGGAATCCTTCTTGGAGTGTCCTTCTGTCGTCTTTCCCCATCACCCAATCAATGGCCAGATTAAAGAGAACTGTACACACCACCTTGCTTTTTCCATCTTTACTTTGAAGAAATGTTTCTATGGCCCACAGAGCACTGAATTTTCATAGAAACTTTTATAGGGGGTACCCGTTCGATGGATGCCAAAGTGTCGAAGAATACTCCAAGGCGTCTCGTGTATGCTGTCAATGCCTTTTCAAGTCACAAAATTCACAACGTTCTCTTGCCACTCTGTGCACGTTCGATTTTTCTGAGCGTCCCCTTCCTCAGGCAATCGTCCCAGCATCTGATTTCTTCTGATGAGACCTTTGGCCATATCTTGCTTGGCACAGACAAAAATGATTTCCCCCCAATTTTGCAGGGCCTCAGGTTTCCCTTTTTTGGGTATTTTTATATCACTCCCTTGGTCCCAACATCAGGTACTTTTCGTTCTTCCATGCAGCTGTGAACTGGGTTTCAGATGTCAAGGGTATTCAGAATTCCCCTTTAAAATTCGGGACCAAGGGTTTTCCTGCCCGATGACTTGCCGTTCTTGAGGGTCTTGTGGGAGCCACTATTCTTCCTTTTTGGGGGGTTGACACAAGTCTAAGTCCTTCTGGGGTGTCGCTGTTGTCGGTGGGGGTCGGTTGGGAAATTCCTTCTTCTGCCTTTTTCTGTTGTCAAAAAGTTTCCCTTTCTGTCCCTGATGGGCCCCCCGCGTCCCTTAAATTTTTTGCATACTTTCTTGTGATTTGTGACTCTCCCTTTTCTTTCCTTTGGGGCCCCTCTCTGCTCAGCTGCCCCTTTTCTCTCTTGTACGGGGTGCGAAATCCTTCACTTTCCCGTGGCCCTCTGTACATCTCTTCCTCCCCTCTCGTAGCCGTGGGGACTTTTCTTGCAGAAATCTCTTCTTGGTCTCTTTTTTCTTTGATGGTATCGAGGGGCTCTTGTTGATCCAGTCATTGTTGTCTTCCTTTTGATGGCCGATGTTGTCCTGCTGCTCTCGTGTACAGTTTACGATTGCTTCCCTTCTATCTAGTCAATTTTTTCTGTCATTTCTGCAGGGTGGGGAATCTGTTCCTCAATACAGTTTTTAGTGTTTTTTTTTTTTAATTTTTTTAAAAATTTAAAAAAAAAAACCAAAGAAACTTTGAAGAAACATTTTTAGGGTTTTTGTGTAAGCCCCATGCGTTTTGGCGACCCAAGTCCATTTTTTTTCCGGATGAGCCTTCATCAGAGTTTCCGGGTGTATTTAAGCTTTTCCAACACCTTTTCAAATGTTAAAAATGCATTCACAAATTTTTATATTCCCGTGGGGTTTTAAAATGCCATCAAAAGATGTGATAAAAAGGGGGAAAAAAAATCTGCTTAAAAAAATTGTGCACAAATTTTTTTTTAAAAGCAAAAATAACACATAGTGAATCTTTGTGCCTTACTTTGGGGTCCTAGTAAAAAGGGCCAATGGAGTCATAAATTTAAAAACCAGCCAAAAGTCACCCCTTTGGCCCTACACTTACATGTAAAAAAACAGAGAAAATGGGGAAAAAAAATGGAACTCACTTGATCTACAAAAAAGCAATTCCCCCCTTTATCACTAAATTTTAAGAGAAGTATACTGGGGAAACAAGTCAGCAAAAAACTTTCAACTTCTCAACCTTTTTGAAAATTTTTCCAAAATTCTTTTAAAAAAAAAAAAAATCTTAAAAGTAAAATAAAAAACCCTTTTAAAAAATATAAATAAAAAATAATAACCGCACTGCGATCAGCAGCTTTTCGCAAAACGACGCCATCTGCTGATCCCTCCCTATGTCTTTGGAATCTATTCTTTGGAATTTCAGTTATTGCCTTTTTGGGCGCCGCTTTCGGGGACCATAGTAAAACAAATAGAAAAAAATCAAAAATTCAAAAACCCCTGACCAAACAGTTTTTTCAACCCCCTGATTGCAAGTGTGGGTTGTGTGGTGTGGGGTTTTTTGGGGGTGTTGTGTGTGTGATTATTCTTACTAATAATGGGAATTTTGGGGTGCGGGTGCCGTGTGTGTGTATGTGTGATAAAACTGTTTCATATATTGGTGTGTGTATTTTGGATGTGCGCGTTGTGAATGGGGACGTGCGTGCATGCAAATTTTTTTTTTTTTTAAAATTTCTTTTTCAATCCTGGGATTTTACATTGTATTCCACATTGGTGTGTGTGCTTGTGTGTGTGTGTGTGTGGTGTGTTTGTGTGTGTTGTTGTGTACCGGGGGCTTGTGTGTCGCGCCCTGGGTTTGTGTTTGTATGAAATTTTTTTTAAATACTTGGGAAAGTTTTTAAAAATCTAAATTATTTTTTTTTGTCTTGTGGTATTTAAATGAAAGTGCCTGTCAGTATTGTAATTGCCCTTCATGGATTATTTAAAATTTTTTTTTACTTTTCATTGGCTTTTTTAAAATATTTGATATTTCCGTGGCTTTTAAAGCTGCTATCAAAAGATATGATAAAAAAAAATGAAAAAAATACCAGGGGGAAAGTATGACAACAACACGAACAACATAGAAAGGTGGTAGGTTTTTGGGTATTTTGGGTTTTTAATTAGAAGTTGGGCGTGTTTTGAATTACACGTTTAAAAATGTGGGTTGGTTTTAGACCCCAAAGGGAAAAGTTTTGGGGGGATTTTGGACTGAACTAGGTTTTGGTGGGTTTGATTTTGGGGCCGATTAAAAAAAATTGTTTCTTTGGGGCATACAAGGGAAAATGGTTTGATTTTGGGGCTGGGTTTGGGGAAAAAATTTTTGGGTTTTGGACCTGTTTTGGAAAGCTATTTTGGATTTTGGGAAAGGGAAGGAAAAGGGTTTGGGTTTTGAAAGGTTTGGAAAAAAGGGGGTTCAAATTTTCGACCCGTCGGGGAAAAAATGCCTTGATTTTACACTCACTGGTTAAAAAAAATTGTAGCATACTGTTTATTTGATGTTTTAGTTGGAACACCTCAAACGTCTTACAACCCCGAATAAAAACGTTCCTGATTATTCAATACTTCAGCGCAATAGCGTATTGGGGAGTATCTTCGTGTCAAAAATTGTTGGAGAAAAGTGGTTTGGGCTTTTTTTTAGTTTGAAAAACTTTCTTTCAGTTTTCAAACTGCTTTTATTGCATTTTTTTTTAAATGCAATTTTTAAAATTTCAATCTTTAAAATAATAAAATTTTAAAAAAAGCACTAATAAACGTGACAATTTGATACAACCTTTTCTATATAAAAGAATATCCCCATACTTAAACTGCATAGGGAAAATATGGTGTATTATTTGTCCGTTTTCAGAGAAAAAAATGTTGGGGTTTTTAATTTTGTTGTATTTTCATTTGTTTTTTTGTCTTTTTTTTTAACATTGGATAAAAAAAATAATGTTTGTGTAATGCTTTTTTCCCCCTTTTTTTTTTCCCCAATGCAATGTAAATTTTTATTTGTTTTTAAATGCAATGTGACAGCACCGCACAAAAAAATGTTGAGTGATAAAATCTTACCCAGATTCTGAAAAACCAAATTTGGATTTATCATGGGAAAGGGCGATTTAGGTACAAAAGGCTTGAACCTCTGCTTTATTGCAGGGGGTGCGTTTTTTTTCCGACCCTTCAATATCTACATGAAATATTTACGGAAAATAGACACATGAAGGTTCAAGTTGGGGGGTCCAAAAAAACAATCTAAGATATGCGGAAACACCGTGTAATTTCTACTCGGGGGAAAAACTACAAAATATCCTTTCAACATCACAATCGAAAGTGAAAAAAAGGACCCAACTGAAGCAAAAAAGACTGAGTGCAGGGAATCTCAAAACGTCAGACATGCCGTATGTAACATTTTTTGCAAAGGGGGAAAGAATAAACTTATTAATACTTTGGGGTTACAAAACCCAACGCCAGATGCACCAGAAATAAAGAAAGAATGCTTTGTCTAAAACATTCACCAAGATGAAACCCATCTTTACAAAAAAATATGACTCACACCAAAGTCAAAACTCTGAAAGCCTAATAGGTCCATCCTTTTTACATGTAATGCGGGCGCAGACAAAAAACCCCGAAGCAGAGAAAAAGTGGGAACAGAATTATGAGAATATCATGGCTGAAAAAAAATCAAACGAAGAAGTAATGGAAATGGGCCCATACAAAAGATCCCTACCAAACCATCAAAAAAAAACAACTACAATTTTTTTGGGGAATAAAAGAGCTATGGAATAAAAAGCAAATATTGTGGGAAAGATTGTGGTACCCCAAAACAAAAAGACAACGCACAAAATACACACAGGGAAAGCTATGCAACGAGGAAAAGAATCCCCCAACAATGAACTCTCAGGAAACGACAAAAAGAGAAGGCCATGATCGCCGTGTCTGCAACAATCTGGACATAAAAAAAAAGTATTTTTGGAAAATTTATCCCAAACAATAACCAAAAAATCCCTTAAAAATCCCTTTCAAACACGATATGAAGCCTTTTCTATCTAAAGAAAACATTTAAACCCCATCTTGAGCTGAATAAACTGTAGGGGGTACTTTTGTCAAAATTTTAGAGAAAAAAATGTTCATTTTGTTGTATTTTTTTTCTTTTGTTGGGTTTTTAACATAAAAAAAAAATTGTATTGTGTATCTGCTGTCCCTGTACGTCTTAAATGCTAAATACTATGCCCCTCTTATCGCTATCAATGTCGTAAACTTGTATTTATAACAATAATTTACCATATGACTAACATGATCTGTGACCTTTGTGATAACCATTTCTCAAGATTTACCAACATACGCCCTTTTCTAAATACCTGTAGTTTTTTTCTATGTTTACATTCACTTTTTACTATCCAAAAATGATCCTAGGATATTTAACGATCATGAAGTTCACATGGTGGCAAACCAGTTTCATTAAGAAGCAGCAGAGACAGCAAGCTGCTACCAACTGACAATAATAAACCAGTCACAGTATCAACATTTCGGCGCAGGCCAAAAAACGGAAACAAATCAAAACTATTAATATTAATGAAAAGCTTTTACTTTCCTGTATGTAACAGAGGAGGAAGAAAAAGTCTCGGAAAGTGTATGTCTAGCGAGGTAAAGTCATTTTTCCAACATTTTTATTCAGTTGCTGTTGTTGTTTTTACAAAACCTACAGACCAACAGAGACAGATAGAAAGTGGGATAGCCTGACAGGCAGACAGATACACGACCTTCATGGGTGCACTAACACAAAATCAGGTTTGTACCAGTGTCAATTTTTTTTAACAGAAGGCCTCAAATGTTGACTGTTTTGACTACTGTTATCAAACACAGGTTGACATGGAATCCATATAAACTTATGTGTAAAATTTTTACGATAAATATAATATGTATCTTAATCTGTTAACAAATAAATACATGAATACTATTACTATTCAATTTACAATAATAAGTGTATTGTTTGGCAAGTACTAGAATGAAATAAAGATTATCATCAATACTTATATTTCTGTCACATCCGAGTATCGCCAGACACTGTTACATTCAGATTGAACACAGTGCCTGCCAAATACTCTGAACAACTGTGCACTTGCCAAGGATGTACTGTCTACTGCTGTATTGCAAAAAATACAGGTAAATTTTTTTTTAACAGAATGCCTCAAAATGTGTAAAATCACAGACAAACCTGATTTTGTGTTGCACAGAAGTCAGTCACACCCATCTCTTTCAGTACAACATCGGTCCCAAGACACATGTGAATTTTGCAAAGTTGGAGCCATTTCCTTGTAACATCAGAAATTTTACGAACATACAAAAAACAAATTTTCCAGTCATTTTCAACATTGTTTTTCATCCCACTTGGTACAACTCTTTGGGTGATTATTGTTGCCAATAAGTTCCTCGTAAAAAGGTTTGGACCCTTTCAGTACGCTGTTCAGCTTCTTAAGACAGGCAGACATATCTGAGCAAATATTGTCTTGTATTGTAATCTTTGTTTTTTTCTGATATTGCTGATCTATAGCCAGTGAAAGTAACAAACTGTTTATATAACATAAGATTGCCATTTTCAAAGCAATTCACATTTTTTCAAACACAAGGTTATAGCGTTGTTGATTATATGTTAACATTCTCTAATTAGGGAAGTGATGTTTCACATGAAAGTCAAAGATTTAATAGAACAATCCGATCATTGTCCATATGATCTAAATATATATTTACCGTACTTGACGTCTCCCAACAGAAAATACTAATACCACAGAGAAATACACAAAAAGAGTTAGTAACCGTTCAATTCAACAAGTAGGCCTAACATTTTTATGGGATAGAAACTCGTGAACAATTTCAAAAAGCACTAAAAGCTCCCAATAATCCAAGAAAAAAATCAAATATCAGTCCAAATGGATAAAGTATCGCAACACGCGATCTAAGTTTACACTTTCAATCTCATATCAATGAATACTCCAAAAAGTTATCAGACATTTTGATCAAAGTAGCTGAATTTAGTTTTAAAATTTAAAGAAAAAAATCGTTAAAAATTAAACGTAAGAAAAAGTGGTTTGAATCGGAATGTGAAAAAGAGAAAATAACTTAAGTCCTTAATGCTGTAAACAGATGTCCACACAAACATAAGAAGAAAGCTTTCAAGAAAATTGTAGTATCACATTACATGAAATGTATTTTTTATTTATTTATTTATTCTTTTATATCGAAGATAATGGAATAAGCTCTCATGTGCTTTTTTTTATTTTTACATCTAGTCGGTTTTGTAAATGACATGTTTCCACCGGCACACAATGGCCTACTCTTCCGAAAAGCGGAACAGGATTTAACGTGTGCGCAAGATGTTCTGCATGCGTTCGAAGGACTTTGACATTCAGGTCGATTTTTTGTGTGTCAAACTTTCTTCCCAGGGAGAGCGAGGCTGGGAATCGAACCCACAACCTCACGGTTTACTTGTTGAAGTATTAAATGCAGATCCAGTTAAGTGGACAACTTCCAAAGTAAAGCATGTAAATAATATGAACAGCAGGAAAGGGACGAACACTTAAAACAAGTTCATTGGAGAAGAACCACCCTTTTAAGATACTGGAAGTACACCAGTTTGGAAATCACTGTGGGATCCTTAATTAACCTTCCCCGTACGCCGCAATAACCCGCTACTCTACTTCCTGGTGTACAGCAACCAAGGGAGTCTGGAAAGTAACTCAACCTCTCGCCTTGTGTGAAACATTAGGTGGAAATTCTTTACCTGTGTTGTAGTTGCATGATTTGAACAGATTACTTACTACAGTAGGCCTATATCCTGGTAAGGTGGTAAAAAGCATGCACTCAAACACGTATACAATAACATTGTATGAGTATGGCTATGAGTATGGCTTTGGCTTTGTATTGATGAATCAGGGTGTATGAATGGTGTTTCGACAACGTATTGCGGTTGGCAGAGATGGAGTACTCATATGGAAGACAGCAGTAGATTTTATGTGTATAATATGTTAAATTCCTCGCATTGTATTCCAGAGTATCTGTGTGTACAATTGCATAGATATTTGAAAGGACAATTACAAAAGGTAGATTTGGCATTTCTGATATTTTTGTGCACCGTTTTTGCTATAGAAGTGTATTTAACTGTTACTTGATTTGCAGAAAAGGATGTGCATTTTGTTCTTTCTTGTCCTGGATTAAGTGACCGCAGAAAACAATTTATTGCATGTACGTATTATTCGCAATCTTGTCTGGTTAAACTGATATTGCTTCTGACTACAACAAACAAGACAGTTGTGTACTTACAGAAAGCATACACAGTGTTACACGAGTAGCAAATATTGTACTGTTGCATTTTATGTCATGATCATAATGTATGGAATTTATATAGCGCTGAATCTTGTAAAGCAACAAATCAAAGCGCTCAGATAACTTTTGTTTTTTTTACATTTAGTCCCCGTGTGTATGCGGTTTTGTAATTTTTGTCATCTGTTCCCACCGGCACACAATGGCCTACTGTTTCGAAAAGCGGAACATGATTTAACCTGTGAGCAAGATGTTCTGCATGCGTTCGCACACGGGCATTGGTTTATAGTCTCATCCGGATCATCATGTTTAAGGGGCTAAGGGGCTGTGGCCTTTATGAAAAAAACGTCTGCGTCTGTCTGTCTGTCTGTCTGTCTGTCTGTCTGTCTGTCTGTCTGTCTCTCTTTCTCTCTCTCTCTCTCTCTCGCGCGCGGCCTCGGGTGAATTTTCTCAAACTAGACGTGTGTGTTACGCTCTTGCCCTTTTCATGGAACTGTCATGTCCACAGTGCATATTAGTTGGTGATTTTTGGCATATGAACTGATCATTAACGTCTCTATCGTTGTATGTCAACATTTCTGCAAATTAACCTGTATACGGTTAGTAATTAGTACATAAAATATTACTGGCAAAATATAGAGACAGACTGTTGCCATGATTTCTAAATATAATTCACCGTTCTCCTTGCCTTTTCTTTCTCGTGTCGTGTGCTGCACGTGCTGTGAATTGTGACAGGCAGGGCAGAGGTGTAAAGAGGCCCTAGTGTTCCAAGGGACTGAACTCAATTAAACACTGATAATTTAATGACACTGGAAGGCAGTGAGATTGTTTTCCCTTGAGCAAGAACGCACAAACTTTGGAAAATGTCACAACAGGACATGTCACATTCCCCACTTCAATGTCATGCAATTTTTTGACTTGCGTTTTGCTCAAGTTCAGCAAGAACTTTCCCGTATCAAAAAATGTCATAGATGAAAGATTCAGAAAGCTAGACAACAATATGGCACAAGTTTTAAATGAGATGATTGAGATGAAACAGGTGGTGGAAGAAAACAGACAAGACATTGATGATCTGAAAGGAAGACAGCAAAACAATTTCAGTCAGACTTGACCGACTTGAAAAGAATCTTGAACAGACTGAACAAGATGCAAAATCCTGCAACGTGATATTCTTTAACGTTGAAGAAGACTTTCAGGAAGTACGGAGATCATCACAGGCCTCCTGAATTCTTTTGATTCTACGACCAGCTGGCACCAGGAAGACATCGTCAGGGCCTTTCGTCTTGGGAAACCTCGAGCCCACGGAAGCAGTCCTCGGCCAGTTTTGGTCCAGTTCAGTCGCTGGGCCAACAAAATGGCTGTTCTGGGGGATTCTCATCTCAGAGACTACCTCAGATGGAATGGGGTCAGTGTTGCCGCTGACCTTACATCACGCCAAAAAAAATTGGTTGACTTTTACTGTAGCCAGGGAAAGATAGCCTACATTTTCAATGGAAAATTACAGTGAAAGAAAGACAAGCAGTACACACAAAGTCATGGCTTCCTGATCAAATGACGATTTTTACCTTATGTTAAATGTGGATAACATGCAGTTAAATGTTAATATTGATAAAACGAAGGTCATGGTATTTAGAAAAGTTTTTTTTTTTAAAGTAAAACATGAAAAATGGTTTTATAAGGGTGTTAAGCTGGACGTAGTTAATTAATATTGCTATGTAGGTTTCACTTTTACAACAAAGATTAGTACAAAGTTTGGCACTGAGAAACTAGTAATTAAAGGTAAAAAAGCAGTCATCCAGTTAAACAAAGCATTTAATAGGTATAAGGAAATGAATGCAAGCACGTTTTTTAAGGTTTTTAGATGTTAAAGTTCAGCCTATTTGAATGGCCATATGGGGTTGAGAAAGATTAAATCACATGTCAGCAAGTAAGAGGTTTTAGGAGTTCCAATAAAAACACCCAATAAAATGGTGTAAGGTGAATTGGGTAGGTATCCTCTTTATATTAATTGTTATAATAATGTTATTAAATGCTGGTTTAAGTTACTACAAATGAGTTCAAACAGATTGCCACACAGTGCCTACCAAATGCTATTGGAACTAGATAAAAATGGAAAAGAATGCTCGGTATCAAAAATAAGAGAAATTTTGTGCAAAACAGGACTTAATATTGTATGGTTACAACAAGGTGTTGGTGATGAAAAAACTTTTTTACGTGTATTTAAGCAAAGGTTAGTAGACATGTTCATTCAAGAATGGCATAAAGAGAGGTATGAAAATTATAGATCATTCAAAACTATCTTTGGAAAAGAGGAATACATTTACTTTACAGATACTCTTTTTGAGTTGCTATTTTACACAGGGTAGATTAAATGTTTTGCCTCTTATGAATAATGTCCAGAGATACAGTATTAATGATCAAGAAAAGTTCTGTCCATTTTGTAAAACAAAAGTCGAAAACGAAGCCCATTTTTTGTTCGATTGTCTAATGTACTCAGTTTTTGACTAACTGTATACCATTGTCAGTTTTACTTATAACATCAAATAGAGAACGCAGTCATTATCTATCCAGATATATTTTTCATTCTTATTAATAGAAGGAAGAAATTGCTGTCAAAATGTCAGTTAATGATGGATGTGTAAAAGCTTTGTATTCACATGTATGATCCAGATCCTGAATTGTAATGTTGCATTTTGACTCATACAGATTTTGATGTCTACTGTCTAAAGTATTGATGCAGTATGACATGAATGTGTATCAAATGCTAACCTTGTTCGAGATATGAGCCTCAAAGGATCGGTTGTTTTCCATGTGTGATCAAAATTTACATACCAATATATTGATATTGGTTTTCCTTTTCCCCCCAAACTCCGTGGCCTAAGGCCAATGTACATATTAAAACTGAGTTCAGAGAGTTCAGAGCTCTCTCTCTCTCTCTCTCTCTCCTCTCTCTTCCTCTCTCTCTCTCTCTCTCTCCTCTCTCTCCTCTCTCTCTCTCTCTCCTTCTCTCTCTCTCTCTCTCACATTAATGGACCACCCCATCTCCACCCTCCATTAAGTGTATGTATGCCTATGGCCAAAACACATTAAACATTGAAATCTGAAATCTCTCTCCTCTCTCTCCTCTCCCCTCTCTCTCTCTCTCCTCTCTCTCTCTCTCTCTCTCTCTCTCTCCTCTCTCTCTCCTCTCTCTCTCTCTGCCACCTAGGCGTGCTGCCTCCTTGAAGCAAACAGGCACTGAACAAAATATGCATGCAAGTCTCACGTAGATCAGTCTAGCATCCTGGACTCTCTCAAACGAGTGCCAGTGGGTGATCACTCCAAAGGGAGTGACAAAACTTTCCTTCAGATAGGACATTTGCCGGCCACAATAAGTCCAAGGGACACTAGTTTCTGTTGTACATAATGTGAATAACTCAGCTTCGTTTTCTCAATTACAATGTTAATGGCTTGCTTTAAAAACTTGATAACTATGATTTCATACATTTTCATTTGATTTCATTTGCGTCAAGCAGACAATTTCGATTAATCTTTCTTCACGGATTATGTCATGTTTATTTCAAAAGCTAAAAAGTTGTTCCACCAAGGATTGTCATGATTAAAAAGAAGATTACAAATTTTATTGAACAGATATGAAAATACAATTGTGGTAAAGAGCTTTTCTCAACTGACAAACATATACTGTTAGTAGGTACATATATGCCTCCTCATGGTCACTTCAACAAAATGGATATGGAATGGAAATTTTGGAACAGTGCATACTTGATTTGCAAAGTTCAAATGATGATTTTTACCTCATGCTAATTGGACATTTTAATGCTAGAACTGCTAATGGTAATTATTCCACCTGTAATGACAATTTTGATTTTTTAACTTTGTAACTGATGATCATGTGATTTATCTCAGGATAAAAGCACAAAAGTCTTTGGCAGAAACTCGTGAAATTTGTAACATGTTTGTTTGATTGTACAATATTGAATGGTCTGTGTCAACCTAAATTTGATGATGGTTTTACTTATATCTCTCCTTCAGGGGCCAGCACTGTTGATTATATTGTTCTTTTCTGTAAATAACTAAATATTGTTACCGTAGATATCAAAAGTGTTACAGAGTCTGACCACCTACCAATTGTTATGACAATGGACTGTAAAACCAAAACGTCTGAAGACAAAGAGACAGTGGCAAATATTAATTTAGAAAAAAAGGTTGGAAAAGTTGTCAAGACCGGAGAATTAATAAAATCACTAAATAACAATGCTATAGCTTTACTTGAAAATGATGTGGATAACGGCTTAGACCTGTTGATCCAGTGCTTAAAGGAAGCTAGTGCATGCGTCTTGACTAAAAAAGTGTTGAGACAGAAAAAACAATCCGAATAGTTTGATGACCAAGTTAAAAATGAAACCAGAAAAACATGTAGCAAAACAAGAAAATAGCACGAAAAATGTACAAAAAGTTATTAAAATCCAAACGGAAGCATTCAGAAAGCAAAAAATAGTCTCTCGTTGCAAATATTTCTAACCCATCACTTTGTGGAAAGAGCTTAGAACTATGGGCTGTAAAAAGAGAAACTTAGAAATATAAAGACTTTAGGCTGGGTAAACCATTTAAAAAATGTGTTCCAAAGCAATGACATTGCTCTTATTCAGCAATGCACATACAAATATCAATTTATCCGATTAAGATGAAACAAAAAAATATCTGAAGAAGAAGTAAGTAAAGCTATAAACAAATTGAAGTGTGGTAAAGCCAGTGGAATCGACGGAATTACTGCTGAAATGTTGAAAAACGGCAGCAAAGAGGTTAGACATTTTCTTACTAGGCTATCCACCACCACATTTAGCAAAGGCCTATGTTTGGTCAAAGACTGTTATAATCCCGATTTATAAGAAAGGTGATACAAATAATGTAGACAATTACAGGGGCGTTTCATTGCTAACAACATAATCAAAATAATGTACATCAATATTAAACTCAAGATTGTGTGAGTAGTTTGAGAATATTTCATTTGTAAAAATGAAGCAGGTTTCCGAAAGAAATATTCTATTGACCAGGTTTTCAACCTTTATGTCATTGCACAAAATTGTATGTCAAGAAAAAGACAAAAAGTTATATGTTGCTTTCATTGACTTCAAGAAAGCTTTCGATAGCGTCAGACATGACAAACTTCTTGAATGTATCAAAAGTTTTTTGCTGCACTATCAGCTATAATGGCATGTATTAGAGTAAATGATAACAATAATAATATCAGAGGTTTTTTTGAGGCCCTACATTATTTACAGTTTTCATTAACCAATGAGCTAATCAAATGAATGAGAATGGCAGTCATGGAATTAAAATGTTACCTGATAATTTTGAACTATTAATCTTACTGTTTGCAGATGACGTAGCTCTACTTTCAGCGACACCATATTGGTTGCAACAACAACTGAATATTCTGCAGTTAACTGTGAAAACTAAGATAATGGTCTTTAGGAAAGGGGGATATCTGGCAAAATATGAACAATGGTTTTATAAGTGTTTAACACCCTTGGATGTCTATTTATCTATCTGTCCCGTAGTCTGACGACTCAACAACCAGTTCCCTCCATTCCTCTCTCTGTTCTGCCTCTCTCAGGGTTTTGTTGAGTTCTAGGCCTGTCCATTCGCTCTTCCTTGGTCTGCCTCTTCTTCTTCCTCGATTGCCTTGTAAAACTGTCTTTGCAAGTCCTTTGGATCTTGTGACATGCCCATACCATTTAAGTTTACGCTTTTTCACGATCGTTAGAAGGTTGTCATAGGGTCCAATGGTTTGCTGGATTCTGTTATGCACGCTTTCGTTGCTTATGTGGTCTTTGTAGGAGATGCCAAGGAGTCTCTGAAAGCATCTCATCTCCACCGCCTGTATTCTTCTCTCCAAATCTGCAGTCAGGGTCCATGATTCACAGGGACACAAAAATATGGATATGACAAGGGAGCGCATTAGTCTGATCTTGGAGATAAGTGAGATATTTTTATCTCTCCAGATGGTGTTTAGTTTTGACAAAGCTGTTATTGTCTGTGCAGTCCTGCATACTACTTCTGGCTTGGATCCCTGGTACTTGAAGCTTGAACTGTTTCCAGCTTCTGGTCACCCTGATATCAGTGCTAATGCCGTTGGTGTTTCTAGTCATCAGTCTGGTCTTCTCTGCACTGATTTCCATGCCGTATGTTTTGGAGGCCTTATTCAAGTGTTCTGTTAGGCTGGCAAGCTCTTTTTCTGATCCTGCTATTCCATCAATGTCATCTGCGAAGCGGAGGTTTGTGATCGTCACCAATGCTGACTGATCCTTCATGATGTTCCAGTGCATCAGCCATGATTCTCTCAAGGAAGATGTGAAAAGAG
>CM054164.1:19451137-19527168 GCA_028751875.1 Rapana venosa
TCAAAAAAAAAACGGGGTTGGCAAAAGGGCCCAACTGGGGCCGGGGTCCCCACAGCGAAAGGAAGTCATCTTAACGGGGAAGGGTTTGCCGCACTGTCACATAAAGCCGATCGGTGAGAACGACCCCAAACCCAAATTTGACAAAAAACTTTTTGAAAAGCGTGATGTCCCCCAAAATTTTTTCGGCACACCAGTTGGGCCTTTGACTGTACTTTTTCCAGCCTTTTTTAAACCCACCTTTCTTTTTTCAGTTTTTCATTGAACGGGGCAGAAAACTCCTTTTGAGATCTTTTTCGATGTATCTGGTTTTAAAACCCCCTTTCTGATCTTTTTTTAAAAGGGCCTGTTTTGGGAAACCCCAATTTTGTTGAACATTTTTTAATCAGTCAAAACACGATCCTCACTACCCCAATAACAAGCTGGAAACAATTGGAAAAAAGCCCTTTGGATCAGGATCACTGGGGTTTTCAGGCCCCACTGCCCTTCGGCAGGGGAGGAATTTGCCCCATTTTTTGGTTTTTAACCCTTTTGAAAATTTCGTGACACGGAAAAAATTTTTAAATAAATTTTGGGGAAAAAATTTTGGAAAAGTGCGAAAACTTTTTTGGGCAATTTCCGGGGGACGGCAAGAAAAAACAGCCACCATTTGACGGCAATTTCCACACAAAAAAAAAGATTGCAGTGCAACTTCACAAATAGGGGAAAAAAATAAATTAAAAAAAAAAACCAAGGCTGTTTTTTTCCCAGTCAATACCACAAAACAAAAGATAACATTTAAGAAATTACCGTCCTTTAAAACCCAGGAATAGCTCCAAAAAGAATTCACCCTCCTGGACATCTTTTGCAACAGGGGAAATGTTTTAGAAATAAAAATTTGTGGAGACACATCACAACCCATAAAGCTTCAGCCATTGCGCCCTTTGACCTTTTTTTCGGCTGGTCTATATTAAAATTCTCTAAAGTCCCGGGTATATTTTTGAATGAACATATAAACCCAAGAAAACAACAGTTTTTTATTAAATTTAATTCCCAAACAATTACACTGCCAAGGACCCAATTACCTTTCGGTTAGGGGTTTAAATTGCAACACCTAAAAAAAGCTCTTACAACTCCCCTTTTTCTATGTAATCTAATCTTTTTTAATTCCCATACTTTAGCTGTATGGGAGTACTAGTGGCAAATATCTTTGTGTCAAAATTTTGAGAAAAAAAATTTGGATTCATTTTTTTTGGTTTGTTTGTGGGGGTGGTTTTTTTTTTTAAAAAAGTTTGTTGTAAAAACCCCGCCTTTCCCTTTTACTTGTAAAAATGAAAGGGGACCCTTTTTAAACATTTCCCCAATGTTGTAAAAAATGTATTTAAAAAAAGGCCCTTTTAACTATTTCCCAAAACCCTTTGTGAAAACCCAAATTTCTAAAGTTTTCCCCAACATACCCCCCCTTTTCTAAATACCTATGTTTGTTCTATTTTTAAAATTCGGGTTTAATTTTTAAGGATTTGAAGTCCCCCGGGTTTCCCCTTTAACCCAAAAAGAAATTTTTTCCATTAAAAAGCGCGAGAAGCAAGTTCAACCAACTGCCCAATCCAAAACCATTGCCCGTACCAAAAATTGGGCGCGGGGCCAAAAACGGGGAAGCAATCAAAAACACTGAGCTGGGGGACTTTCTAGCCATGACAAGCTCTTAGCATAGCAACCTGGTAGAAAAGAAGAAAAAAAGAAAAAAAGTTCGGGAAAGTTGGGGCACGAAAGAGTCATACCCGCAAAGTTTAAATTCAGCACGTTTTAAAAGGATCGCACATTTTGTTTTTCCAAAAATTGAGGTGCCGGGGAAACCCTTTCTGGGAAACTTCCAGCTCTGCCCGGGGGAAATGTTGACAAAAATAATAAAAATTTAAATATGAAAGGAATTTATATAGCCTGAATCTTGTAAAGCAACAAATCAAAGCGCTCAACTCTAAACCCTTCAACAACACCAAATCATAGAAAAAAAATGGGTTGTTAAGGGGCCCAAAACGGGGGAAAAGGTGGGTCGGTATTTAGATTTGGGTTGGGAAGATGTGGGCTCGGTTTTAAAAATGCACACAAAAAGGGTTTTGGGTTGGTTTTTAGAAAAATTTGGGAAAAGGGGGGGTTAAATTTTTTGGGCCCGGAACTGGGTTATATATGGTGGGTTGGGATTTTGACCGTTTTTAAAGGAAAAAAGGGGGTTTAGAATTTAAAATGACGGGGTTTTTAAATTAAAAAAATTGTAGTTTGGCACTGCCCTCTTTTAATGTTTTTTTGGGAAAAAGCCCACTCCACTTAAAGCCATTTTAAACCTTTTATCAAAAATTTTCACTACAGAGAGCAGTTTTGGGAAAAAAAATTGGTACAAACTTTAATTTGTGTCCTTTTTTTTTCATGTTTTAAGGGGGAACCCCTTTCTCAGTTGTAAAACCCCTTTTTTTCCTTATTTTTTAAAGTGCAGGTTTTTGTTAAATTATACCCCAAAATAAAAAAAAAAATAAAATTTACCTCCTCCAGTTGTAAATTTTTTTTTCCCTTCAATTTTTCCAAAAAACCCCCTAAACTTTAGTTTGATCAAATTAAATAAATTTGGCTGTGTACTATTTCAAAATAATCTTAAGAAAAAGGGTCGTCGCTCTTTCTTATTTCTGGCCCCTTTCCTTCTGGAACAACCTTCCTATGCACATTTAAATCCGGACCAAGCCATTTGTTTAAAACCTAATTTTTTTCCCTCTTTCATCTCAAAACTGCCCCTGCCTTAAACACCCAAAAAAATCCCTTTCCCCTCCCAAAACCCTTTAAACCGGGTTGTGTGTGTGTGTGTGTGGGGGTGTTGGTGTTTTGTGTTTTGTGTGTGGTGTGTGTGGGGGTGTTGTGGTATGTTTTGTGTATGTCTGTGGGGTGTGTGTGTTTGTGCAGAAAATTTAATTTTTTTTTTAAAGGGCTTTTGAAGTTATTGGATGCTGCTTTGTAAAAATATTTTGATTGCAAGCGCTCTGATTTGTCTTTGAAAGATATAGCGCTAAAACAAATTCCTTTTCATATTTTTTTTATTTTTATTATTATCATTATTTTAAATTATTTTATTATTATTTTTAAATTATTAAGTATAGTGTAGTATAGAATTTACTATTAGTATGGGGATTAGTTTATTGTTTTGTTATTATTATTATTTATTAGAAGTCCCGGCAAAAGCGGAAAGCGTGGGCCGTCGTCGTCGTCTTTTCGCCCCCTTTCCGTCTTTCTTTCATTATCAATCGTCCCCCCTCATCGTCTCTCATTATCTCTTTTTTTTTAAATTTTTTTTATTTTTTTTTTTTTATTATTTTTTTTATTATTATTATTATTATTATTATTATTATTATTTTTTTTTAAATTATTATTATTATTATTATTTTTAAATTATTATTTTTTGGTTGTTTTGTTTTTTGTTGTTGTGGGATGTTTGGTTTAAAAGATATGATTAAATGATGATGTGTGGGTTGTTTAATCATTGTTGTTGTTTTTGTTTTTTGTTGTTTTGTTGTTGTTGTTGTTTTTTGTTTTAAAAATTATTATTTATTATTATTTTTGGGGGTTGTTGTATTTTGGTTGGGGGTTGGGGTGATGATAAATTGTTTGTGAGAGAGTTTTTGTTTTGGTTTGGATTTTTTGAAATTGGTGCTAAAGGGAAAATAAATTCATTTTTTAATTTTTTTTTTTTTTTTTTTTTTTTTTTTTTATTTTTTTTTATTTTTTTTTTGTTTTTTTTTTTTTTTATTTGTTTTTTTTAGTTTTTTGTGGTTTTGGTTTTGGTGGGGGGGTGTAAAAAAAATTTTTTGTTTGTGTTTTTTTTATTTTTTATTTTAAATTTTTAAATAAATTTTTTAAATTTTAAAAAAAAATTTTTATAAATTTTTAAAAGGTAAAGGATTTGGGGAAAAAAGAAAAGGAAAAAAATTACAAAGGAATCCCAACCCAAATTTAAGCAACTTCGGCACAGGTCAAAGGCTTTGTCAGTCAAAGAAAAATTCTTTTTCACAATTAGAGTAGAAGAAATTTACAAATTTTTTCTAAAATCAAAAAAAAGAAGTTTTAGAAAAAACCCGGTTAAATGCTTGCTGCAAATACCCAAGGATTCCCCCAAAAAATCTGGAACCCAGCTAATAGTATGTCAGGAAAACAAAAGGGAGGGAGTCCCCAAAAACAATAAGATCGTAGGGAAGCGAGGGGGTCAAGCCCTTTCCCCCAGCAATTGAGGGCGGCGGCCATATCCCCCTCCCCCTTGCGGCTTTCCCTTTCCCCTTTGACCCAAAAAAAGGGCCCGGTACCCTTTACAGGGGGTTTAAACCCTTGGGAAAACTTTTACTGAACCCAAAGGGGCGCGCAAAAGGGTCCCCACCCAAAAAGGAAAACCCGCTCGACGTGTTTTAACTTGGTGGGGGAAAGGAGTGCTCCGCCCACTGAGTTTACCCCGCCTTTTTTAGAAGGGAAAGGGCCCAAAGCACAAAAACAAGACTGGCACAGATTTTTGTAAGTTTTTGTGCCCGTTTAAATTATAACACTTAAACAATATTGCGTTTTACAAAGTCTAGAAAAGGGGAAAAAGCTCCCAAGTTTTTTATTTAGATGAAAAGGGAAGTTTTAAAAGGCCCAACTACTTGCTAAAATATCCGAGATTCCAAAATATCTGGTTTCCGCTAACGGAATTGGGTAAAGGGGAAAAAAAAAGGGGGTAAAGCAGAAAATACCCAGAAATCATTTCAAATTTTTTTTCACAGATTTTAAAAGTTTGGGCAATGAAAACCAAAAGATCACAAATTCGATTTTTCGGAATATAACTTTTTATAAAATATTGAAAAGGGGTTTAAACAGGTAGTAATAAAAAAAATTGGGTGGAAGGAGGGGGGGTTTTTCCAGATTTTTGACCAAAAAAGTACAAAAATTGTTTAAGTAGGAATCTTAGAAAGGCCCCCCCCGTACATGAAAAACAGTTTGATTTTGATTTTGATTTAAAAAAAAAAAAATTGGAAAATTTTTATTGTCTTTCCCCTTTAAACAAAAAAGTTTAACAAGAAAATGTGGCCGTTTCAATATGGGGACATTTCCCTATTTTTAAAAATAAGTGGTTTTAAACACTTTGCTAAAAGAAAACCCACAAAGCGGGGTTTCCCAAGCGGGTTCCGTTTTTGGTTTCTGATCAAACTGTTCATTACTTTCCCAAAGTTATAAAAGTTGCCCTTTATAAACATTGAAAAAATTTGTAAAAACCCCCCAAGTGATCCCATTAAACAGAAACACTTTAAAATTTAAAACAAAAAAGGGAAAAGGTGAGCAGTTCGTATCCAAAAAAACCCTTTATGATTTCCCCATTTGGTCTTTAAAGCGAAACATTTAAACCAAAATTTGAGGAATATCTTCAATGGCCATCATTTTGTAGTACCTAAACCAAATAATGTTGTTTTACTGTGTTTTTCTTTAAATTGGGCATTTTTGTCAGGGAAAACGAAATCGTTATACCGGGTACATTATTATTCCCTTTAAAAACTTTAAAAATCTTTTTTGGGAAACGGGGAAAGCAAAATATATAATCCATTTTAAATCAAAAAATTGCATTGTTTCTATTTAAAAAAAGGGTTTTTAAAAAAATTTGACAAGGCTATTTCTCTATGCAGTCCCTAATAGTGCTTGCCCATTCTTGAATGAAACATATGAAGAAGCAAAAGTTTAAAACCCTTTCTTTTCCAAAACACGTATTGATGTTTTAAAACCCCATTAAAAAGTGTAGTAAAAAATTAAAATTAAATTTAGTAAAATTTTAATTCTAAACAATGTCTCGAAAAAAAGCCCTTACAACCCATCTTTAAAACCCTTTTCTATGTAATCAAAACTTCATTTTTTGGTGTTTTTGTTTTTGTTGTTTTTGCGGGGTTTTTTGGGTTTTTTTTTTTTTACATTTAAAAAAAAATTTTATTGGTGTGGGGTTACACCCTCAACATCAGGGGGCCCGGAAGCCCATATCCAACAAACAACTGGGGGGAAGGGCCCGGGGAAAATGGATGGGCCATACACCCCCCGCAAGCCTGTGTCAAATGCCCTTTTGTCACGGGCCCTTGATTTTGGAACCAAACCGGGGAAGCAAAAAGTTTTTTCCCCCAAAACCCCAAAACCTGGCGCAGTTTTTTGGACGAAGAAACAAAGGGGGCAGCGGGTTGAAAAGGGCCGGCGAAGAGGACCTTCCCAAAACCGAGTTCGTTGGGGGGTTTTTTTCCCCCCCTATGTTCCCCAAAAAAAAACCCAAAGTCAAGTAAGCCCAAATTATTGTGTTGTTTTAATGTTTTTCCCTTTTTTACTCTTAAAAGAAAAAGGGATTTAAAACCCATTTTTTCATTTTGTTTTAAATTTGTATTTATAAATAGTCTTTACCACTTCCAATCCCTCGAGATTTTCCCAAAAAAGCAAATAGTTTGTTCTGTTATTACATTCAGTTTCATATTTAAAAAACTTTATACTTTCCAAGGATTTTTAAAAAGGATCCTGGTCCACCCCAAAGCATTTCAGTAAAAAAACCGCAGAGAAAACAAAGCTTCCCAAAACGGGCCCAAATAAAACCAGTGCCAGTAAACAAGATTTCGGCCTATTCCAAAAAAAAAAAAAGAGTAAGATATAAAACCCCCTTTTGATAAAAATTGTTTTAACTTTAACATTTGAAAACTGTCTCTGTCATGACAAGCTAAAAAGCTTAACCCCTTCCTGTATGTAATACGGGAAAAAAGAAAAAAATGTCTACGAAGTTGAAATGACTACATGCAAATTTCTTATTAAACCTGTTTTTAGTAAATTTTGATGAAATTTGGTGAAAATTCTGGGAAACTTCCGGCTTTTTAAATTTGGGGGAATTTATGACAACCCCCAAATTTATATAAAAAAGGGGGGGGGTTTTGTTTTGGGCTCGGGGGGGGAAAAAAGTGGGTTGGAAATTTGTCCCTTTGGATTATAAAAGGGGTTTGGGTGGGTTTGGAACCTTGCACTTTAAAAAAAGGGGTTTTGTTTTTAGACCAAAAGGGGAAAAAGGGGTTTGGTTTTTTGGATTAACTGAAACACTAGGAATGTGACGAAAAACAAAAATTATTTAAATTTGTAATTTTCCCGGCCAAGCAATTGGGGTTTTCAAAAAATTTTTCTACTATACTACTCAAAATCACAACATCCCAATTGTTTTAAACAAACTATTCTTTTAAATTTAATTAAAACCGTCCTCCTCCCAAACCAATCATGGTTCTCGAATCAGGGATAAAAAGATTCACAACATGAACCATGCAAACAAAGAGACGATGAAAATGAACCGGGGAAGGGAAATGTTAGAAATGTACATGTTGGGGACGTGCTAAAATTTGGGCGAAGTTGGGAAGTGGTGTGTTGGTTTTTGGACCTAAAACAGGAAAATGGGGGTTTATTTTGGGAAAACTAAACTGGAGGGGGGAGGATGTGGTTTGGATTTGGGCCCTTTAAATTGGAAAAGGTGGCTTGGATTTTGGATCTATTAAAAAAAATAATTGTTTTGTTTTTGGCCCTAAACTGGTGGGGGATTTTGGATCTGAGGGGGTTACAGGAAATTTTGGATTTTGGACCTTTTTTAAAGGAAAAAGGGGGTTTTGGGGGTTTTGGACCGGTTACAAAAATGGGTTTGGATTTTGGGACCTTTTTAAAGGAAAAGGTTTTTTTAAATTTTAAACCCCGTTGGATTTTTACACCCGAAGGGGTTTTTTAAAAAAATTTTGTAATAGGGAAAAGTTGGAAAGTTTAAACAATCTAGAAAAGAAAAAAGCTTAGAAAAGTTTTTAAATTTAAGATAAAAAGAAGAAGTTTTGAAAAAACCTTTTTGAAATAAAATTTCCCCCTTCCCCAAAGGTATTCAGTAAAAAAAAAGTAAAAGAAATTTAAAAAAGCCAAAAAAATTTGACATTTAACGAAGTTTTCGGCCGGGGGCCCATTTTTGTCAGTTTTTAAATGTCACAAATTCATGGGGGAAAATATTTTTTTTGAAAACCAATTTTAACACTGAGATGAGCTTGTCCATGAAAAAGTGTTAGCAAAAAAAAATTGCACTCCCCTGAAAAGTAAAAGGGGGCTGGAAAGGAAATTTTTTCTTTACCAAAACTTTTCACCCAGTATGTCCTAAGGGAAATCCCAAAAGTGTTTTTTAGATGGGTACCCCAGGACAATCGGGTAATTTCCCCTTAACATACGCTGGAGAATGTAAAACAACTACATCAATATCATAAAAAACAGGGGTTTTGCTATTTTTATTGACTTGGAAAAGGTGGGTTGGATTTTTCGCCTTAGATTAGGAAAGGGGGTGGGTTTTCAAAAAAACCCTTTAAAAAAAAGGGGTTTGGTTTTTAAAAAGCCCAAAATTTGGGAAAAAGGTGGGTTTTGAATTTTGGCCCCCAACTAGGATATGGGGGGTTTGGAAATTTTTGGGACCTGATTGGATTTATGGGGGTTGGGATGTTGCACTGGACGGGGAAAGGAATGTGTTTTGGGGAATTTTGGACATGCTTAGGAAATAGATTAAAAAATAGATTTTAACACACAATCTTTTCTGTAAAATTAAAGCCGGGTTTTGACTTATTTTTGTGTAAAAAAAATTTTTGTGAAAAAAAAACTATTTTATTTTTTGGGAAAAACCCCCTTCTTCAGTTGTATAACTGCTTACTTTTTAATTAGGGTTTTTTAAAGCAGTGCTGTTAAATTGTTTTTTTTTCTGTTTTTTATGGGGTAACATTTTTTCAAACAGAACAAAACATAAAAATAGCATTAAAGTAGATTTGTGTAAACAAAAAACAAAACCAACATTATTTTTGGGAAACAGGAAAAAAAGAAAAAGAAAAAGATTGAAACAAAAAAAAAGAAACATGAAGCCCAAAAAGAAAAAAACAATACAAAAAAAAAAGTCACCGTAAAATTTTGACCATCCTTGACCAAAAGCAAAGGGAAAATTCCGCATATTTTGGTGTTGACCAAAGTAAATTTTTAAAAAAGTTTAAAATTTTACACGGGTTTAGAAAACATATGTACCCTAATAAAAATGAAATGTTTTCATCTTGGAACTTATGAATGCTTTTATATTTTTATTTTTTAAAAAATCTTTTTTTTATCGGGAAAAAAGGGATAAAACTTATTTGCTTTTTTTTCATCGATTTTGCCGTTTTATAAATTCCCTTTATCTGTCACACAAAGGGCCCACTTTTTCAAAAAAAGGGGAAAAAGAAATTTAAGTGTTTTTGTAAGAGTTCTGTGTGCCCATTGGGTTTTTTTGGGGTTTAAAATGAAATTTTTCACCTTGAACGGTGTAGATTTCAGCGCAAAAGTTTTTAAAAAACCTCTAGGGTTTTCCCGTCCCTATCCCCGGGGGGGATGTGTGAATGTGTGTGTTTTTTTTTTGGGGGTGTGTGTGTGTTTTTGTGTTTTCGTGCGGCGGGCCCCGCGCGGCGTGCTTTCGTGCGTGCGTGCGTTTCGGGGCGTGCTTGGGGGCGTGTGGGCGTGTGTGGGTTTCGTAGTGTTTTGTCATTACGCAGTTTCAAGGAAAAAAAGAGTGTGGCTCATGCGGAGGTTAGCTTTCCCTGTCGAGGAGGGTTTTGTCAAAGGTTTGGAAAATTTCGGCGAAAAAGCCCGCGGGCAGGAAAAAAGCAAAACGGGGGGACCCTCCCTCCCTCCCCCCAAAAAAAAAAAAAAAAAAAAAAACTCCCAAGAACAAAGCCAAAAAAAAATAACCCTTAAAAAAAAAAACCCAAAAGAACATCGACGACATAATTGAAAAAATATAAATTGTTTTGGATTAAAAATTTAATTGAAAATCTCATTTTTTTTGGGCCCTCATATCCTTTACTATCAAAACCCATTTGTTTTAAAAACCCTCATTTTCACTAACTTGTTAGTATTTTGGCTATCCAAAAATATTCATCCATCACACTTTTGGGTTTTTTTTCAATCACAACCCCTCAAAATGAAATTGGGCTCCCCCTCATTACCCCGGGACCCCTAAATTGGCCCCTCACCCCATTTTAAAATAAAAAGATTTTGGTTTTTTTTATGGGTTTTTTTCGTTTTTGATTTTTAATAAAAAAAACCTTTATCCCCTTCCCGTTTTTGCTTTTTTGAAGTCTTTTTGTTGTTGGGAAATTTTCCCGTTTTTAGTTTTTTCCAGTTTTCCTTCAGTTTAATTTGATCTGTAAAACATTGGGTTTTGATTTAATGAACTTAAAGGGCATTAAAGTTCTGAAAGCCACAGTAAATTTTTTATATGAAAAATTCCCAGACTCAGCTAGGACTACGGACTGCAAAGGGAAAACCAAAACACAATTTAAAAAGACCAAAAATTTTTTACAGTTAAATTTATGTCAGCTTACATCAAAACATTTTTAGTTTCAAAAATCTGAACATATATCTTAGCCTTACACCCAGCAGGGAAGGGGGGAGCAGCAAAGCGCTTCCCTTGCCTGTCCCTTAGTGCTGCATTTTTTCAACTCCCTTTCAAAAGTTCTCCTCCACTTGTTTTGGTCTTCCCTTTTTTTCCCTTCCCTTTTGGGGTCCATTGGGAATGATGTTTTTTATTGTATGGGGTCTCTCGGAAAAATGTTCCCCAAACCCTTCCACCGTGTCTGGGGATTTGGCTTCTTGCCTGCATTTCTTGTAGGTTTTTTCATTGGGAACTTTTGGCCGGGGATCCGGGGAATTCTTCGCAGGGTATGGGGGGAAGGATCGAAGTTTGGATGATCCATTCCGTCATCCCCGGGACTCAGAACCGTAAGGACGTAGCACAAAAAGCTTTTGGATAGCTTTTAGCTGGTTTGGGTGCTTTTTACTGAGTTGTTCCCAGATATTGTTTTAAACCCCTTTAAAAACATTCCCGGCCTTGCCCATCTTTTTGTGGATGTTTCTTTTGTTCCCCCCCTTGGGTTTGAAAGGGTTCGCCAAGGTAAAGTGAAATTGCTGTCCCGGCGCAGGGCAGTTCCATTTACTTACAAGTGGCTGGACAAAGCCAATTTAAACACATTGTCCGTTTTCTTGGTGCTAATAAACCGGAAAAAAAAACCCAAAAAAAATTTAAAACCCGTTTGAAAAGGTTTTTGGGGTCTCCCCTCTTCTCCAAAATATGGGGTTTGGGGTGTGTGGGACAGCAGCGCCAAAAATGCATATCCCAAAGGGCTTTTTTAAATGTTAAACAAAGGCTCCAGCCCAATCCTTTGGAGTGTCTTTTGTCGTTTCCCCATCACCCAATCAATGGCCAGATTAAAGGGAAAATGTGACAACACTTTCCCGTCTTACTCAAATCTTTACTTCGAAGGGCAGTGTTGCTATGGCCCCAGAGCTGAAGTGTTTAGGGAACTTTTGATAAGGTTTTTACCCGTTTTGATGGGGTTTCCCTAGTGTCGAAGAATACTCCCAAAAAGGGTTCTCTGTTTATGCTGCCCCAAAAGCCTTTTCGAAATTTCCAAAAAAAAACACATACAGTTCTCTTGCCACTCTGGCCCTGTTCGTTTATGTTTCGAGGGGTCCCTTTTCAAAGAAACGGGCCCAGCGTCTGATATTCTTTTTGTGATGACCTTTTCCCTTTTCTTGCTTGGGACAGACAAAACCGTTTTTTGCAGTCGCTCAGGGTTTTTTCTTGGGTTTTTTGACATCACTCCCTTGGGCCAATCATCAGGTACTTTTCGTTCTTTCCTGCAGCTGTGAAAAAGTGGTTGCAGTATTGCTTTCTATTCAGAATCTGGGCCCTTTAAAAAGTTCGGGACCAAGGGTTGGGCCTGGCCTGATACTTGCCCTTTTGAGGGTCCCTTTATTGGGAGCCACTATCTCTTCCTTTGTTGGGGGTTGAACCCCAATTTTAAGTCGCTTCTGAGATGTCGCTGTCTCGTAAAGGTGGTTGGGCGGTTGAGAATTCCCTCTTTTTTGCCTTTTTTCTCTGTTTTCAAAAAATTTTCCCCGGGCTGTCCTTTTTGGGTTTCCCCCCGAGCTCCCCTTAAAATTGCTGCTACTTTCCTTTGGGGTCTTGTAGACTTCCCTTGCTCTCCTTGGGGCCCCCGCCTCTTCTGGCCTCAGTCCCATTTTTCTCTTTCAAAGGGGTGCGAGGTTTTCTTAAATTTTCCCGTGTGCCTCTCTGGGACATCTCTTCCCGCCTCTCTTTGTAGGTGGAAAACTTTACTTGCAGAAAAAATCTTCTTGGTCTCCCCCTTTTTTCTTTGAAGGAACGGGGTTTTCCTTGTTGGATCCAGTCATTGTTGGGCTTTTCTTTTTTATGGGGCCCATGTTGTCCTTGCTGGGACCCAGTGTACAGTTTTTAAGAACTGCTTCCAAAGGGCGTTTTCCCATGTCATGCTGTTTGTCATTTTCTGCGGTTTTGGGAACCCGTTTTCAGGTTTCTAGTTTTTTAGTGGGTTTTTTGTTTTGGGTTTTTTTAAAAAATTTTTTTAAAAACAACAACCCAACTTTTAAAAGAAACTTTTTTAAACCAATTTTTTTGGGAAGCACCCTGCATTTTGGGCCCGCCCAAGTTTAGTTTTTTAATCCGGATGAGCCCTTTAAACAGAGGTCCGGATGTGATTTAAGCTTTGCCCCAAAACCTTACAGAAGCCACTTCTCAGAATTTCGAAGTGTTTAAATGCCCTTTAAAAAGAATATTTTTTTATTCCCCGTGGCCCTTTTAAAAATGCCCCTCCAAAAAATGATGATAAAAAGGGGGAAAAATCTGCTTAAAAATTTTGTTGCAAAAAATTTTTTTTTTAAAAAGCAAAAAATAACACCCAGTGAATCTTTTTTGCCTTACATTTGGGGGATCCTAGTAAAAGGGGCCAATGGAGGTAAAAGTTTAAAAACCCCCAATAGGGGAAACCCTTTTGGCCATACACAAAAATGTAAAATACGAGAAAAAGGGAATAAAAATGGAACTCATTCGATTACCAAAAAAAAGAATTCCCTACTTTATCACATAAATTTTAATGCAAAGTAGTACTGGGGGGAAACAATTCACTTACCCCAAATTCTTAAACCTTTTGAAAATGATTTTCCCAAAAATTCGTAATTTAAAAAAAATCTTTTAAATTTAACCCCAAAAAAAAACCCCTTTTTTAAATTTAATTTTTAATAAAAATAAAAAAGCCGCCAAATGCGATCAGCACTTTTGCGCAAAAGCGAAATGCCCTCTTGGCGATCCAACCCTATTTCTTTGAACTAAGTCTTTGGAATTTCCCGTTTAAGCCTTTAAAGCCCATTTGGTGATCCAAAAGTTTAAAACAAAAAGAAAAGAATCTAAATTTAAAAAAAGCATGAACCCCAAACAGTTTTTTCATTCTCTGATGTAATCCCCTGATTGCAAATGTGTGGTGTGTGTGTGTGTGGTGTTTTGTGGTGTGTGTGTGTATGTGTGTGATTATGTCGTACTAGAAATGGTCATTTTTGGTTTGCGGGTTTCACGTGTGTGTGGGATTTTGTGATAAAAACTTTGGTTTAAAAAATTGGTGGTGGGAAGTAGGAAGGCGCGTGGGTGTGAAAGTGCAAGGCGTGCAAGAAAAAATTTTTTTTTTTTTTAAATTTTTTTTCCAAAACCATGGGATTTACATTTTATTCCTTCTTGGTGTGTGTGTTGTGTGTGTGGGTGTGGTGTGTTTTGGTTTTTGTGTGTGTGTTTGGTGGTGTTTTCGCGGTTCTTGTTAAAAAATGGTTTGATTTTGGAGCTGGTTAGGAAACAATTGTTTTGGGTTTTTTGGGCCTGTTTAAAGGAAAAACTATTTTGGATTTTTGGGAAAAGGGAAAAAGAGATGGTTTGGATTTTAAAGGTTAGGAAAAGGTTGGGTTTAAAAAATTTTTGACCCCCTCTGGGAAAAAATGCCCTTTAAAATTTTCCCTCATGGGTTGAAAAAAAAATTGTAGCTAAATGTTCAAATTTTTTGGGTTTTGTTGGAAAAGCCTCAAAAGTTTACAAGCCATGTAAAAAATGTTCGTATTTCAATAAATTCGCTGCAGAAGGTGTATTGGGAGTATCTTCGTGTCAAAAATTGTTTGGGGAAAAATGGGTTTGGGGCCTTTTTGGTAGTTTTGAAAAGCTCTTCTTTATTTCATAACCCCTTCTATTGCCTTTTTTTTTTAAATGCAATGTTGTTTAAATTGCAAACTTTTAGTAATAATTTTAAAAAAACAAAATAATAAACGTGTTACAAGTTTTGATCCAAAACCTTTTTTTTATATAATGTAATAATTTCCCCTACTTAATCTGCATAGAAACAGTATGGCTGTATATTGGTCCGTAATTTTTGAGAAAAAATTTGGGTGTAATTTTGTTGAAATTTTTAATTTTTTTTATTTGTCTTTTTTTTTTTAAAACCCTTGGATAAAAAATTACTTTTGTTGTGTAATGCTTTTTCCCCCCTTTTTTTCCCCAATGCAATGTACATTTTCATTTGTTTTTAAAAGCAATGTGTTCCGCAAACCCCACAAAAAACCCCGTTACCGGGACTGAAGAAAAATTTAGTAAAATCTTCCTTTTGGGTATCGAAACCAAATTGGGGTTTCCTTTATGGGAAAGGGGGATTGAGGTACAAAAGGGCTTGAAAAACCTTTTTTTAATTTTTAGGGCTTTCGTTTTTTCTCCCGCTCTTCAAAATTTTACGTGAAAAGATTTACGGGAAATTTGGCAGCAACTTGGAGGCCAAAACATTAAAAAATCTAAGAAATGCGGATAAAACCGTGCTAATTGCTGACCCCGGAGGAAAAAAATAAAAAAAATTTTTTTACAAAAGTCCCCCAAACGAAAGTGAAAACCCAAGGGGTCCAAAAGAATGCCCAAAAAAGGGCTGGGGGCAAAGGGAATCTCAAAACAAAAGCATGCCTGGATGTAACATTTTATGCCCAAAAGGGGGGAAAAATAAAAAATTTTTATTTCTTTGGGGTTTACAATAACTCCCGAGCCCGTGCGACACCCGAAATAAAGAAGAAAAATCGCTTTGTCTAAAGACAATTTACCAAATGAACCCATCTTTACCCAAAAGAAATATGAAATCAGCACCAAAATAAAAACCCCAAAAAATCAACAAAAAAAACAATTGGGCCTCCCTTTTGTACGGAAAAGGAAAGTGGAAGTGACAAAAACCTCGAAGACAGAAAAGTGGGTTTTCCCGAAGAATTATGAGAAAATCATGGATGAAAAAAAAAACAAACGAAGAGTAATGGAAATCGCCGAGTACAAAAGATCCCCACTCAAAAACCATAGAAAAACACAACTACAATTTTTGGGGGACAATAAACCCAAACTGTGGAAAGAAAAGCAAATAAAGTGTGGAAAGATTTGGGGGTTTCCAAAGCAGAGGAAGACAACGCCAAAAACCACGTCTGAATAAATACGGGAACGAGGAAGAATCCCCAAAACAATTTTAAATCAACGGAGAATGACAAAGAAAAGGAAGGAAGGCCATAAACGCCCATGTTTTGAACAGATCTGGGAAAAAAAAGAAAAAGTTTTGTGAAAATTTTTATCCTAAAAATAAACTAAAAAAACCCTTAAAATCCCTTTCAAAGGAAACTTGAAGCTTTTTCTAATGTAATCTATTTAAACCCCCCCAAAACTTGAAACTTAATAAACTATTTTTGGCTGTTTTCTTGTTTTCAGTATTTTGAGAGAAAAAAAAAGTGTCATTTTTTTGTATTTTTTTTTTTTTTTCCCTTTTTTTGGGTTTTTTTTAAAATAAAAAAATTGGGATTTTGGTATCTGCTGCCCCGTACGTTTTTAAAAATGCTAAAAAAATATGCCCCTCAACCCCCTATCAATTCCCCTTAAATTGTTTTTTTAAACAAAATTTACCAAATGATAAAATTTTGGACTTTGTGGATAACCCAAATTTTTTTTATTTTTTAAATTGATACGCACTTTTCCCAAAAAACCCGTATTTTTTTCTATGTTTAAAATTTACTTTTTTAAATACCCAAAAAAGATCCTAGGATATTTAACGATCATGAAAATTTCCCTTGGGGGCAAAGCAGTTTTTATTAAGAAGCCCGCAGGGACAGCAAGTGTAACCCAAAAGACCCTTTAAAAAACCCTTTAAGGGATAAATTCGGGGCAGGGCCAAAAAAAAGGAAAAAAATCAAAACTAAAAATTTTTTAATGAAAAACTTTTACTTTCCTGTTTTGTAACCCGAGGGGGGAAAAAAAAGTCTCGGAAAAATTTTGGGGTATTCTAGCGGGTAAAGTATTTTTTTTTCCCAAATTTTTATTCAAATTGGTTGTTTTTTTTACAAAAACCCAAACCAACAGAGACAGAAAAAGTGGGTTTCCCCGACAGGCAGAAATACACGACCCTTCCCTGGGTGCACTAAACCCCAAAACAGGTTTTTTACCCGTGTCAATTTTTTTTAAAAGAAAGGGGGTAAATTTTGACTGTTTTTAACTACTTAACAAACCCCAGGTTGACATGGAATCCATATAAATTATGTGTAAAATTTTTTAAAGTTTAAAAATAATATGTATCTTAATTGTTAAACCAAAAAAATACATGAATACTATTTTATTCAAATTTTTAATAATAAATTTTATTGTTTGGGAAGTACAAAAAATGAAATAAAGAAATTTTATCAAAACTTAAATTTCTGTCACTTCCCAGTATGCCCGACACTGTTACAATTTAGAAATTTAACACAGTGGGCCCCCAAATCCCCTTTTAAAAAACGTGCCCTTTCCCAAACAATTTTACTGTTATGCTGTATTGCCAAAAAAAAAAAAAAATTTTTTTTTAAAAAAAGCCTCAAAATGTGTAAAACCCCGGGCAAACCCGATTTTGTGTCTGGAAAAGGGAATCAGTACAACCCATCTTTTTTAGTACCAAAAATCGGTCCCAAACACCTTTAAATTTTTCAAAGTTGGAGCCATTTTTCCCTTTTAACAAACAAAATTTTAAAGAAAATAAAAAAAAACAAAATTTCCCCTTTTAACATTTTTTTTCAAAACCCCCCTTGGTACAACTCTTTGGGTGATTATTGTTCCCCTAAGTTCCTCGTAAAAAAAGGGTTTTGGGCCCCTTTCCCGTACCTTTAGCTTTTAAAAAAGGGAGAATATCTGAGAAAATTTTTTTGTATTGTAAAATTTTTTTTTTTTCCCTTTTTCCCGATCTAAAGCCAGGAAGTAAAAACGTTTATATAACATAAGAATTTCCATTTAAAGGGGAATTCACTTTTTTCCAAAAACAAGGTTTTGCGTTTTTGTTAAGTTAAAATTTTTCTAATTTTTGGGGAAAGGGTGTTTTTACATGAAAGTCAAAGATTTAATGGAAAAAAGAATTTATTTTCCCAAATTTTTTTAAATATAAATTACCGTAATTTACGTCTCCCAAAGAAAATATAAAACCACAAGGGAAAAAACACAAAAAGGGTTTTATTTTTAGAAGTAGGCCCAAAATTTTTGGGAAAAGAAATCGGAAAAAAATTTTTAAAAAACACAAAAAATCCCCAAAAATCCCCGAAAAAAACAAATATCAGTCCAAAAGGGTTAAAATTTTCGCAAACGCGATTTTTAAGGTTTTCACTTTTTAATCTCATAACAATGGTTTTTCAGCCTTTTTATCAAAAATTCCCGAATTTTGTTTTTAAAAATTAAAAAAAAAAAATCGTTAAAAAAAAAAACTAAAAAAAAAGTGTTTGAATCGGAATTTTTGGGAAAAAAAAAAATAAAAATTTGTTCCCTTTAAAGCTGTAAAAAAAATGTCCAAAAAAACATAAGAAGAAAAAATTTTTAAGAAAAAATTTTAGTAACACTTTACTGAAAAGATTTTTTATTTAATTTTTTTATTCTTTTATTTGAAGATAATGGGAAAAAAGGGTTTTATGTGTTTTTTTTTAAAATCAAACGGTTTTTTAAATGAATGTTTCCACCGGGACCAAAGGATACTCTTCCGAAAAACGGGAAAAGGAAAAAAAGTGTTTCGCAAGATGTTCTGTGCGTTGAAGGACTTTGAAAATTCAAAGGGCGATTTTTTGTGTGTTTAAAATTTTTTTCCCCGGGATTTGAGGCTGGGGGAAAGAACCCACAACCTCCAAGGTTTTTTCTTGTTGAAGTGTTAAATGCAGATCCAGTTAAGTGGACAACTTCCAAAGTAAAGCATGTAAATAATATGAACAGCAGGAAAGGGACGAACACTTAAAACAAGTTCATTGGAGAAGAACCACCCTTTTCCCCATCGTAAGATACTGGAAGTACACCAGTTTGGAAATCACTGTGGGATCCTTAATTAACCTTCCCCGTACGCCGCAATAACCCGCTACTCTACTTCCTGGTGTACAGCAACCAAGGGAGTCTGGAAAGTAACTCAACCACTCGCCTTGTGTGAAACATTAGGTGGAAATTCCTTACCTGTGTTGTAGTTGCATGATTTGAACAGATTACTTACTACAGTAGGCCTATATCCTGGTAAGGTGGTAAAAAGCATGCACTCAAACACGTATGCAATAACATTGTATGAGTATGGCTATGAGTATGGCTTTGGCTTTGTATTGATGAATCAGGGTGTATGAATGGTGTTTCGATAACGTATTGCGGTTGGCAGAGATGGAGTGCTCATATGGAAGACAGCAGTAGATTTTATGTGTATAATATGTTAAATTCCTCGCATTGTATTCCAGAGTATCTATGAGTACAATTGCATAGATATTTGAAAGGACAATTACAAAAGGTAGATTTGGCATTTCTGATATTTTTGTGCACTGTTTTTGCTATAGAAGTGTATTTAACTGTTACTTGATTTGCAGAAAAGGATGTGCATTTTGTCCTGGATTAAGTGATCGCAGAAAACAATTTATTGCATGTACGTATTATTCGCAATCTTGTCTGGTTAAACTGATATTGCTTCTGACTACAACAAACAAGACAGTTGTGTACTTACAGAAAGCATACACAGTGTTACACGAGTAGCAAATATTGTACTGTTGCATTTTATGTCATGATCATAATGTATGGAATTTATATAGCGCTGAATCTTGTAAAGCAACAAATCAAAGCGCTCAGATAACTTTTGTTTTTTTTACAATTAGTCCCCGTGTGTATGCGGTTTTGTAATTTTTGTCATCTGTTCCCACCGGCACACAATGGCCTACTGTTTCGAAAAGCGGAACATGATTTTTAACGTGTGAGCAAGATGTTCTGCATGCGTTCGCACACGGGCATTGGTTTATAGTCTCATCCGGATCGTCATGTTTATCCCCCTTCTAAGGGGCTGTGGCCTTTATGAAAAAAACGTCTGCGTCTGTCTGTCTGTCTGTCTGTCTGTCTGTCTCTCTTTCTCTCTCTCTCTCTCGCGCGCGGCCTCGGGTGAATTTTCTCAAACTAGACGTGTGTGTTACGCTCTTGCCCTTTTCATGGAACTGTCATGTCCACAGTGCATATTAGTTGGTGATTTTTGGCATATGAACTGATCATTAACGTCTCTATCGTTGTATGTCAACATTTCTGCAAATTAACCTGTATACGGTTAGTAATTAGTACATAAAATATTACTGGCAAAATATAGAGACAGACTGTTGCCATGATTTCTAAATATAATTCACCGTTCTCCTTGCCTTTTCTTTCTCGTGTCGTGTGCTGCACGTGCTGTGAAGTTGTGACAGGCAGGGCAGAGGTGTAAGAGCCCTGTGTCCAAGGGACTGAACTCAATTAAACACTGATAATTTAATGACACTGGAAGGCAGTGAGATTGTTTTCCCTTGAGCAAGAACGCAGAAACTTTGGAAAATGTCACAACAGGACATGTCTCATTCCCCACTTCAATGTCATGCAATTTTTTGACTTGCGTTTTGCTCAAGTTCAGCAAGAATTACCCGTATCAAAACTGTCATAGATGAAAGATTCAGAAAGCTAGACAACAATATGGCACAAGTTTTAAATGAGATGATTGAGATGAAACAGGTGGTGGAAGAAAACAGACAAGACATTGATGATCTGAAGGAAGACAGCAAAACAATTTCAGTCAGACTTGACCGACTTGAAAAGAATCTTGAACAGACTGAACAAGATGCAAAATCCTGCAACGTGATATTCTTTAACGTTGAAGAAGACTTTCAGGAAGTACGGAGATCATCACAGACCTCCTTAATTCTTTTGATTCTTCGACCAGCTGGCACCAGGAAGACATCGTCAGGTCCTTTCGTCTTGGGAAATCTCGAGCCTACGGAAGCAGTCCTCGGCCAGTTTTGGTCCAGTTCAGTCGCTGGGCCAACAAAATGGCTGTTCTGGGGGATTACCTCAGATGGAATGGGGTCAGTATTGCCGCTGACCTTACATCACGCCAAAAAAAATTGGTTGACTTTTACTGTAGCCAGGGAAAGATAGCCTACATTTTCAATGGAAAATTACAGGTGAAAGAAAGACAAGCAGTACACGCAAAGTCATGGCTTCCTGATCAAATGACGATTTTTACCTTATGTTAAATGTGGATAACATGCAGTTAAATGTTAATATTGATAAAACGAAGGTCATGGTATTTAGAAAAGGGTTTTTTTTTTAAGTAAATCATTAAAAATGGTTTTATAAGGGTGTTAAGCTGGACGTAGTTAATCAATATTGCTATGTAGGTTTCACTTTTACAACAAAGATTAGTACAAAGTTTGGCACTGAGAAACTAGTAATTAAAGGTAAAAAAGCAGTCATCCAGTTAAACAAAGCATTTAATAGGTATAAGGAAATGAATGCAAGCACGTTTTTTAAGGTTTTTAATGTTAAAGTTCAGCCTATTTGAATGGACCATATTGAAAAAGTTCACATGTCAGCAAGTAAGAGGTTTTTAGGAGTTCCAATAAGAACACCCAATAAAATGGTGTAAGGTGAATTGGGTAGATATCCTCTTTATATTAATTCTTATAATAATGTTATTAAATACTGGTTTAAGTTACTACAAATGAGTTCAAACAGATTGCCACACAGTGCCTACCAAATGCTATTGGAACTAGATAAAAATGGAAAAGAATGCTCGGTATCAAAAATAAGAGAAATTTTGTGCAAAACAGGACTTAATATTGTATGGTTACAACAAGGTGTTGGTGATGAAAAAACTTTTTTACGTGTATTTAAGCAAAGGTTAGTAGACATGTTCATTCAAGAATGGCATAAAGAGAGGTATGAAAATTATAGATCATTCAAAACTATCTTTGGAAAAGAGGAATACATTTACTTTACAGATACTTACTCTTTTTGAGTTGCTATTTTACACAGGGTAGATTAAATGTTTTGCCTCTTATGAATAATGTCCAGAGATACAGTATTAATGATCAAGAAAAGTTCTGTCCATTTTGTAAAACAAAAGTCGAAAACGAAGCCCATTTTTTGTTCGATTGTCCAATGTACTCAGTTTTTGACTAACTGTATACCATTGTCAGTTTTACTTATAACATCAAATAGACAACGCAGTCATTATCTATCCAGATATATTTTTCATTCTCTTAATAGAAGGAAGAAATTGCTGTCAAAATGTCAGTTAATGATGAATGTGTAAAAGCTTTGTATTCACATGTATGATCCAGATCCTGAATTGTAATGTTGCATTTTGACTCATACAGATTTTGATGTCTACTGTCTAAAGTATTGATGCAGTATGACATGAATGTGTATCAAATGCTAACCTTGTTCGAGATATGAGCCTCAAAGGATCGGTTGTTTTCCATGTGTGATCAAAATTTACATACCAATATATTGATTTTCCTTTTCCCCCCAAACTCCGTGGCCTAAGGCTGAGTTCAGAGTTCAGAGAGTTCAGAGCTCTCTCTCCTCTCTCTCTCTCTCCTCTCTCTCTCTCTCTCTCTCTCTCTCTCTCTCTCTCTCTCTCTCTCACTCTCTCTCTCTCTCTCTCTCTCTCTCTCCTCACATTAATGGACCACCCCATCTCTACCCTCCCTTAATGTGTATGTAGCCTATGGCCAAAACACATTAAAAAACATTTGAAATCCTCTCTCCTCTCTCTCTCTCTCTCTCTCTCTCTCTCTCCTCTCTCTCTCTCTCTCTCTCCTCTCTCTCTCTGTGCCACCTAGGCGTGCTGCCTCCTTGAAGCAAACAGGCACTGAACAAAATATGCATGCAAGTCTCACGTAGATCAGTCTAGCATCCTGGACTCTCTCAAACGAGTGCCAGTGGGTGATCACTCCAAAGGGAGTTACAAAACTTTCCTTCAGATAGGACATTTGCCGGGCCACAATAAGTCCAAGGGACACTAGTTCTGTTGTACATAATGTGAATAACTCAGCTTCGTTTTCTCAATTACAATGTTAATGGCTTGCTTTAAAAACTTGATAACTATGATTTCATACATTTTCATTTGATTTCATTTGCGTCAAGCAGACAATTTCGATTAATCTTTCTTCACGGATTATGTCATGTTTATTTCAAAAGCTAAAAAGTTGTTCCACCAAGGATTGTCATGATTAAAAAGAAGATTACAAATTTTATTGAACAGATATGAAAATACAATTGTGGTAAAGAGCTTTTCTCAACTGACAAACATATACTGTTAGTAGGTACATATATGCCTCCTCATGGTCACATCAACAAAATGGATATGGAATGGAAATTTTGGAACAGTGCATACTTGATTTGCAAAGTTCAAATGATGATTTTTACCTCATGCTAATTGGACATTTTAATGCTAGAACTGCTAATGGTAATTATTCCACCTGTAATGACAATTTTGATTTTGATATAACAACATACTTTGTAACTGATGATCATGTGATTTATCTCAGGATAAAAGCACAAAAGTCTATGGCAGAAAACCTCGTGAAATTTGTAACATGTTTGTTTGATTGTACAATATTGAATGGTCTGTGTCAACCTAAATTTGATGATGGTTTTACTTATATCTCTCCTTCAGGGGCCAGCACTGTTGATTATATTGTTCTTTTCTGTAAATAACTAAATATTGTTACCGTAGATATCAAAAGTGTTACAGAGTCTGACCACCAATTGTTATGACAATGGACTGTAAAACCAAAACGTCTGAAGACAAAGAGGAGGAGACAGTGGCAAATATTAATTTAGAAAAAAAGGTTGGAAAAGTTGTTAAGACCGGAGAATTAATAAAATCACTAAATAACAATGCTATAGCTTTACTTGAAAATGATGTGGATAACGGCTTAGACCTGTTGATCCAGTGCTTAAAGGAAGCTAGTGCATGCGTCTTGACTAAAAAAGTGTTGAGACAGAAAAAACAATCCGAATAGTTTGATGCAGAGTGTCATCAAGTTAAAAATGAAACCAGAAAAACATGTAGCAAAACAAGAAAATAGCACGAAAAATGTACAAAAGTTATTAAAATCCAAACGGAAGCATTCAGAAAGCAAAAAATAGTCTCTCGTTGCAAATATTTCTAACCCATCACTTTGTGGAAAGAGCTTAGAACTATGGGCTGTAAAAAGAGAAACTTAGAAATATAAAGACTTTAGGCTGGGTAAACCATTTAAAAAATGTGTTCCAAAGCAATGACATTGCTCTTATTCAGCAATGCACATACAAATATCAATTTATCCGATTAAGATGAAACAAAAAAATATCTGAAGAAGAAGTAAGTAAAGCTATAAACAAATTGAAGTGTGGTAAAGCCAGTGGAATCGACGGAATTACTGCTGAAATGTTGAAAAACGGCAGCAAAGAGGTTAGACATTTTCTTACTAGGCTATCCACCACCACATTTAGCAAAGGCCTATGTTTGGTCAAAGACTGTTATAATCCCGATTTATAAGAAAGGTGATACAAATAATGTAGACAATTACAGGGGCGTTTCATTGCTAACAACATAATCAAAATAATGTACATCAATATTAAACTCAAGATTGTGTGAGTAGTTTGAGAATATTTCATTTGTAAAAATGAAGCAGGTTTCCGAAAGAAATATTCTATTGACCAGGTTTTCAACCTTTATGTCATTGCACAAAATTGTATGTCAAGAAAAAGACAAAAAGTTATATGTTGCTTTCATTGACTTCAAGAAAGCTTTCGATAGCGTCAGACATGACAAACTTCTTGAATGTATCAAAAGTTTTTTTGCTGCACATATCAGCTATAATGGCATGTATTAGAGTAAATGATAACAATAATAATATCAGAGGTTTTTTTGAGGCCTACATTATTTACAGTTTTCATTAACCAATGAGCTAATCAAATGAATGAGAATGGCAGTCATGGAATTAAAATGTTATCTGATAATTTTGAACTATTAATCTTACTGTTTGCAGATGACGTAGCTCTACTTTCAGCGACACCATATTGGTTGCAACAACAACTGAATATTCTGCAGTTAACTGTTAATATTGACAAAACTAAGATAATGGTCTTTAGGAAAAACATGAACAATGGTGTTTAACACCCTTGGATGTCTATTTATCTATCTGTCCCGTAGTCTGACGACTCAACAACCAGTTCCCTCCATTCCTCTCTCTGTTCTGCCTCTCTCAGGGTTTTGTTGAGTTCTAGGCCTGTCCATTCGCTCTTCCTTGGTCTGCCTCTTCTTCTTCCTCCATTGCCTTGTAAAACTGTCTTTGCAAGTCCTTTGGATCTTGTGACATGCCCATACCATTTAAGTTTACGCTTTTTCACGATCGTTAGAAAGGTTGTCATAGGGTCCATTGGTTTGCTGGATTCTGTTATGCACGCTTTCGTTGCTTATGTGGTCTTTGTAGGAGATGCCAAGGAGTCTCTGAAAGCATCTCATCTCCACCGCCTGTATTCTTCTCTCCAAATCTGCAGTCAGGGTCCATGATTCACAGGGACACAAAAATATGGATATGACAAGGGAGCGCATTAGTCTGATCTTGGAGATAAGTGAATATTTTTATCTCTCCAGATGGTGTTTAGTTTTGACAAAGCTGTTATTGTCTGTGCAGTCCTGCATACTACTTCTGGCTTGGATCCCTGGTACTTGAAGCTTGAACTGTTTCCAGCTTCTGGTCACCCTGATATCAGTGCTAATGCCGTTGGTGTTTCTAGTCATCAGTCTGGTCTTCTCTGCACTGATTTCCATGCCGTATGTTTTGGAGGCCTTATTCAAGTGTTCTGTTAGGCTGGCAAGCTCTTTTTCTGATCCTGCTATTCCATCAATGTCATCTGCGAAGCGGAGGTTTGTGATCGTCACCAATGCTGACTGATCCTTCATGATGTTCCAGTGCATCAGCCATGATTCTCTCAAGGAAGATGTTGAAAAGAGTGGGGGAGAGTAGACAGGCAGGGCGCCTTACTCCAACTGTTGTTCGAAACCATTCTGCAATGTTGTTGTTGTAGTACACTGCACTGGTGGCCTCGCTGTACAGCTGTTTGATGACTCTGATCAGGTTTGCATTGATGCTGTACAAATTCATTTTTGTCTTGGATTGTTAAACCTTTTCCCTGTTTTGTGCTAGTCAGGTCTTTCACCAGCTGATATGCTTTCTTGCTATTGTTTTTCTTGATGTTCTCTTCAATGTCTTGGCACTGTTCACCGATCCATTTCCATTGGGTATGTGAGAGCAGTGCCAGATCGTCGGTAAAGTCTAGGTCTTCAAGCGTTGAGAAGGGGGTCCATCTGATGCCCCGTGACTGGTCAGCTGTTGTCTGTCTCATCCACCCAATCAATTGTCAGGTTGAAGAGTAGTGCGGACATGGGGCAGCCTTGTGTGACGCCGGTTTGTACACTGAAACTGGTTTTACGTGAAGTTGTTGTAGAAGCTCTTGGATAATCTCTTGTGGAATTCCATCTGCTCAGAGTATGTGCCATACACTTTCTCGATAAAAGCTGCAAAGACTTTTTCAAAATCTACGAAGTTGATATACAGCTGTCTCTGCCATTCCGTGCACTGTTCAATGATGTTGCGCAGGGTGAAGATATGATCTATGCTTCTTCCTGGTCGGAAACATGCCTGTTCCTTTCTGAGTTGTTGGTCTTGTATTTGTTTATCAATTGTTGCTTTGATTTTGTTTATCCATTGTTGCTCTCTATTTCTGTATCCATCGTTTCCCATATTTTGTTTATTCATTGTTGCCCTCTATTTGTTTATTTATTGTTTGCTCTCATTTTGTTTATGTTTAACCTTTTGTTTATCCACTATTTGTTTATTCATTGTTATCCTCTATGTCTTCATCGTTATACTCTGTTTATTCAATGTTATCCGCTATTAATTTTTTTTATATTGTTATCCCATTGTTGTCCTCATTTTGGTTATCCTTGTTATCCTCTATTTATTTATTGTTATCCTCTACAGTTTTATTTATTGTTATCCTCTTTGTTTATTCATTGTTATCCTCTAGATGTTTATTCATTGTTATCCTCTAGATGTTTATTCATTGTTATCCTCTATTCTTTTTAAATATTTATTGTTATCCTCTATTTCTTTATCCATTGTTATCCTCGATTTGTTTGTTCATTGTTGCCCTCACTTTGTTTATTTATCGTTGCTCTCACCTTGTTTATTCATTGTTATCCTCTTTATATTTATTCATTGTTATCCTCTATGTCTTTACCCATTGTTATCCTCTATTTCTTTATTAATTGCTAACCCCTATTTCTTTATTCATTGTTATCCTCTATGTTTTTCCATTGTTTTCCTGTATTTCTTTATTCATTGTTATCTTTATTTGTTTAATCATTGTTATCCTCTATTTCTTTATTCACTGTTATCCTCTATTTGTTTGTTCATTGTTATCCTCTTTTTTCATTCATTTCTTTATTCATTGTTATTTCTATTTGTTTATCCATTGTTATCCTCTGATTGTTTATTCATTCTGTCATCCTCTATTTTTTAGTCATTTTTATCCTCTATTTTAAATTTATTGTTATTCCTCTTTTGTTTACCTTGTTATCCTTTATTTCTTTATCATTATTATCCCTATTTATTCTTTCGTTGTTACGTTTTCTTTTAAATGATTCATCCTTACCCTTTATTTTTATTCATTGTTATCGCTATTCTTTTTATTTTATTTGTTGTCCTCTTTTTAGTTAATCATTGTTATCCTCTATTCGTTCATCCCTTGTTATTCTCTCTTTGTTTATCCATTGTTGCCCTTGGTGTGAGCGACGCTGAACAGACACACTTTTCGGGCTCTCCTTTCGATTACTGTGTGAAGGACTATGCCTTGCTCTGCTCTGGCATTCCGGTCAGTTTGTGGCCGATTTTTGTCTGTATTTCTTTCTTTCACGACAAATCGAGCCAAATTCAAATCAGCCATGAGAATTGCAGTGTTACGCTTGAGAAGCCGTGCACACGGTGCCCATGCTTGGTGTGCTCCTCTTTCTAACTTTTCAAACGGAGATTACCTCCACCAATGTGGAGATGTCGAACTAAAACCAGGACCCATCCGTAAAACTGAAGGAGGACGACAATCTACGCTACCCGGGAAATTTGGGGAACAGCTCCCCGTCGGGACAGCACTAGACAACTCCAGACCTCCCGAGGCAACGACGCCAACACTGTCACCTGATCCTGCTTCAAAAAGACTTTGTGACTATGCTCGGGGATCTGCAGTGAAACATGCAACACAAACGATGGAAGATTTTAAAGACATAAAACAAGCTGTTCTAATCTCGGGGCAGAGATTAACTGTATAAAGCAGCAAATGAAAGATTTGGAAACAGAGAATGAAAGTCTGCGGAAGAAAATGAAAGGTTAAGTGAAAAAAACAGAGTTCTTGGAGAAGAAGGTCGACGATCTGGAGGGAAGATCTAAAAAAACAACATTATAATTCATGTAATCCCTCGAGATGAAAAAGAGTATTGGCAGGAATGTGAGGATCGTGTGCAAGAAATGTTCACGGACAAGCTAGAAGTTTCTCAGAGCATTCCTTTTGACCGAGTGCATCGTCTTAGTGCCAAGCCCCATTGTTGCCTGCTGAACATTTTTCAAAGACAAGGGCAAAATTCTTCAGGCAAAGCAGAAACTGAAGGGGAGTGGTGAAGACTTCTCTTTTCGGGTAAGAGAAATGCGAAGGAAGCTTATGCTGAAGACAGCCAGAAGTCAGGACAAAAGAGCGTTGATGGTGTACGACCACCTCGTCATAGAGGGAGAGAAGTTTGGCCTGAACGACAGGGATCAGCTCTGTCCTCTGAAATAACGGTCTGGCCGGCCCCGCAACAAGAATCTGTCCGGACCCGAAACTGTGGAGGGCATAAAAAGAAAACAGTCACCGCATGCACAGAATATCTATGGTACAGTTTAACGTGCTCTTTTTAAATGGAGCGAAAGGGTGGTTGAATGTGTGAATTGTGCTGATGCTGAAATGTAAAATCCGTGCATGGTTTGTGTAAAGTGTGTTGCATGTATAAGAAAAGTTGTAAGCAAACAAAAGTGTGTGATGTTGAAGAGATGAATGTTATAACATCGGCAAACAATCCAAATATAAATGAGAATCCGATATGTAACCAGAATAAAGTTTATACTAATTCCAGCAAAAACTAATGTTTATTAGAGTTGAAAGTCACGTTAGATCATATGTTTACTTTGTTAGCTGCAATCCAGAAACAATTCACAAATAATCGAAAATTATATGTAGCCTTTGTTGATTTTGAAAAGGCATTTGATTCTGTTTCTAGAAAACTATTATGGCCTATTTTGTTAAACAATGGAATTACAGATAAATTATGTCGTTGTTTGAAAAGCATGTACCAAGAAGTGAAGGCAAGAATAAGATCGGGAGCAAATTTTTCAGACGTTTTAAACTGCACCCATGGAGTATAACAGGGGGATGTTTGTAGTCCAGTATTGTTTTCATTGTTTATTAATGACGTAGCTCTAGAAATCATCCAGAATGGTAAACATGGTGTGACTTTTGATCTTATTGAATTTTTTATATTGTTATTTGCTGACGATATTATTTTACTATCGACAACAGTGACTGGCTTACAAAGACAACTTGATAGCTTGTGTACGGCTGCATCTAGGTTAGAGTTAAAGGTAAATATTGGTAAAACAAATATAGTTGTTTTTCGTAAGGGTGGGTTTTTATCACGACAAGAAAAATGGACATATGGCAATGTAAAGGTTGAAGTAGTGAATGTATATGAATACCTTGGTCCATGGTTTTCAACTAGACTTAGTTTTGGCTTTGCATGTCAAGACCTAGTTAGTGCTAAGAAAGCAGTTTTTGCAATTTGTCGTGTGCTGTATAAATTGAACTGCTGTAATTTGTCTCTTTTTTGTAAACTATTTGATACTCAGGTACAGCTAATAATGTTGTATGGAGCTGAAATCTGGTATCCTCTACTTCTTCATTCATTGTTATTCTCTGTATTTCTTTATTTATTGTTATACTCTATTTGATTATTGATTGTTATCCTCTATTTTTGTATTCATTGTTGCCCTGTATTTCGTTTATCCATTCTTGCCGTCATTTTGTTTATTCATTGTTGACTTGTATTTGTTTATCCATTGTTGCTTTTACTTTGTTTATACATTGTTATATTTGTTTATTGATTGTTTCCCTCTATTTCTTTATTCATTGCTACCCTCTATTTATTCATTGTTAACCTCTATTTGTGTATCCATTGTTATCCTTTATTCATTTATCCATTGTTATCTTCTATTTGCTTATTCATTGTTGCCCTGTATTTGTTTAGCCATTGTTGCTCTCATGTTGGTTATCTATTGTTATCTTTTATTTATTTATTCATTTTTATCCTCTATTTGATTATTCATTGTTATCCTCTATTTCTTTTTTCATCAATCCTTCATTTTCTTTATTCAGTGTTATACTCTATTTGTTTATTCACTGTTGCCCTAATTTGTTTATCCATTAATATCCTCTATTTCTTTATTCATTGTGATCCTCTATCCTCTAGTTGTTTGTTTATTGTTATCCTCTATTTCTGCATTTATTGGTATCGGCTGTTTGTTTATTTATTGTTATCCTGTATTTGTTTATTCATTGTTTACCTCTAATTCTCTATTGATTGTTACCCTCTATTTGTTTATTAATTTTTGTACTCGATTTGTTTATCCATTGTTATCATCCTCTATTTCTTTATTGCTTCTTATCCTCTATTTGTTTATTAATTGTTATCCCCTAAATCTTTTTTAATTGTCATCCTCTATTTGTTTATCTATTGTTATCCTGTATTTGTTTATTCATTGTTGCCCTGACTTTGTTTATTTATCGTTGACCTCACCTTATCCATTCTTGCCGTCATTTTGTTTATTCATTGTTGACTTGTATTTGTTTATATATTGTTGCTCTTACTTTGTTTATACATTGTTACCCTCTATTTGTTCATCCATTGTTATCCTCTATTTCTTTCATTTATTGTAATCCTCTATTTGTTCCTCATATGTTATCCTCTATTTATTTTTTCCATTGTTATCCTCTATTTGTTTATCCATTGTTATCCTCTATTTCTGTATTCATTGTTATCCTCTATGTCTGTGTTCATTGTTATCCTCTATTTGTTCATTAATTGTTGCCCTCACTTTGTTTGTTCATTGTTTCCCATACCTTTGTTTATCCATTGTTATCCTCTATTTGTTTATTCATTGTTGTCCTCTATTTGTTTATCAATTGTTGCTCTCATTTTGTTTATCCATTGTCTCCCTTTGTTTTTTATATCGATTGTTGCCGTCATTTTGTTTATTCATTGTTGCTATCTTTTTGTTTATCCATTTTTGCCCTCATTTTGTTTATTCATTGTTGCCCTCTATTTGTTAATCGAATGTTGCTCACATTTTGTTTACCCATTGTTATCCTCTATGTCTTTATTCATTGTTATTCTCTATTTGTTTACTCATTGTTACGCTCTATGTTTTAATTCTTTGGTTTCCTCTTTTTCAAAAAAATTATTTATTGTTATCCTCTAATTGTTTATGCATTGTAACCCTCATTTTGTTCATCCATTGTTAACCTCTATTTCTTTATTTATTCTCATCTTCTTTGTATTCTTCTACTTTGTATTCTTCTTCTTTGTATTCTTTTTTTGTATTCTTCCTCTTCTTTGTATTCTTCTACTTTGTATTCTTCTTCTTTATATTCTTCTTCTTTGTATTCTTCTTCTTTGTATTCTTCTTCTTTGTATTCTTCTTCTTTGATTCTTCTTCTTTGTATACTTCTTTGTATTCTCATCTTCTTTGCATCTTCTACGTTGTATTCTTCTTCTTTGTATTCCTCTTTTTTTTTTTTTTTTTTTTTTTTTAAATTCCTTTTGTTGTTACAAATACATATATGCATGACACGCATTATCAATATCAATAAACGTTAACTAGACATAACAAAGAAATAACGTATATACAGCATTCCTGCATAATTACATACATATACACATACAAACATACATACATACATATATACATACATATATACACAACGGCATTTTATACAGAAACACAATTCATATCCCATCCCAAATCTGGAAGAATATTACACAGTTTTTCAATTGCCATTCCTCCCTCCCCCATTACAGGAGGGCTTGATGGATGTTTGTTGGGGTTTTTTTTCCAAAGTTTGTGTGTCTTCTGATTTTTTTAATTCATCCTTTATGTGCCCAAAAAACAATGATTTGTAGTTATTCCATTCTATTTCGAATTTCAAAGGTTATTTGCAATTCTTGCATTATACTGCTGGGTTTTAAATCTATTGTGTCGCTGTGCCTGAAAAACAGAAAGTTTTTGGTACTTGTCTGTCAATTTTGCATCTGTAGATGTGTAATTTTGCAAGCAACATTATCAAATCAAAGGTCATATCTGTTTTAAATGTGTTGGTCTACCCCAAAAATGACTAAATTACGGGGAAAATTTTATGTTACAGACATTTGGCATCGTTCTTTAATAACATGTTCTAAACTTGTCCAAAAAGTTCTAATATATTTACATCCCATAAAAAGTGTTCTATTGAGTCTCGGTCCATTACACAAAGTACAAAGTGTTTTACTAAACCCATAGCATTCAACACCACGTTTTGTAGCAAGATGCGGTGAATATTCTCATTTGCACCCATTTTAGTTTTACATCTTTAATTTTATGTATTTTTACAAAGATATCTTTCCAATGGAAATGTTCATGTATTTTTCTGTCCACTTTGTGCAACGTTTTGGAAGTTTTTTGTCTGATACCAAATATTCATAATACTTTTTGTCCCCTTATTTACACTATCAATGATCCGCAGTACTGTGGGTGTCTCTTGAATATTACTTATGTTGTCACTTATTTGTATGCCACTTTCCTTATGTACTGTTTCATTGAGGAAATCCATCCATGAAACGTAAGAAAGTCAATAGGCCTGCCACAGCTTGAACAAAAATCTTTGTAATTAATAAATTCACCTTTTTCATTGAGAAAGTGTTTAATAGAATATATACCTTTCTGTATTAAATACGTGAGTTTGATTACTTTATTACCTACTTTTTATATTTTCATTGTAAAAACTGGTTCAGAGAGCATTTCTCGTGCATTTGAGGACTAATGCAACGAGAGAAAAATCTATAAGCTTTAAACGTATGTGTCCAAAAAGATTGATGTTTGAAAATGGGGCTGTTATATCGGATCCATACTTTCTAAGTTCATGATAAGTGGATAGTTTTTTCTGCAATACTTATCCATTTGTGATTTACATTTCTAATTTTTCTTATCCATATAAGTTTCAAGCGCATAAATAAAATTTTCTTATATCAGGTATGCTCTTTCCCTCCTTGAGTAACGGGTTTTAAATAGCCGTTTTTTTCAAACCTATTCTATTCTTGCTTATTGTTCCAAACAAACGGGAAACATAGCTTTGTAGACTTTTTATGAAATGGTCAGGTGGATCTGGTAATAACATCCACAGGTGAATAAGTTTTGACAAGATAAGAGACTTTAAAATGGCAATTCTGCCAAGTGGAGTAATAACCAAACTTTAAATAGCGTTTTAATTTCAGAAAATTTATCACTATAGTTCATATTTTCACAGTCCTTTAGATTTGGGGTAAACCAGATTCCTAGAATCTTGAATTTGGGGGATTCCACATCATTTTTAGTGGGGACAGAACACACTACTTGATTCTTTTTTTATTACCAAGCCATATAACTTGACTTTTGTCACTATTCATGAAAAGACCTGATATTTTTCCAAATTTTCTCTAGAATATGTATAGAATGTTCAAATGATAGTTTATCTCCTATGTTTAAAAATTGATGTCATCTGCATATTGGGAAATTTTATTTTCTGTTTCTCCAATGCGTATTCCTTTAATTGATGTATCTTCTTTAATCATATAGCCAAAATCTCGGCACTAAGAATAAATAAGTAGGGCGATATTGGATCACCCTGCCTGCACCCTCTTTCAATTCTAAAACCATTTTGAACTGTTACCATTTACGAGGACTGTTGATTTATATTTGTATAGAAGTTTTGACCCATTGATAGACCCCTGCTACCGAAACCATTTTCCCCTTCATGACTTTGAACATAAAATCCCAGCTTAAAGAGTCGAATGCTTTTTCAAGTCAACACTAAGAAATAACCCAGGCTGATTATTTTTATCCAGGTAGTTAATCAGGTCAAAATTTAATCTAATATTATTACCAATGTATCTATTTGGCATAAAACCTGACTGATCTTCGCTGATAAGTGTGGGCAGAACTCTTTAACCGGGTTTGCAATACAATGCAAAACCCAAATTTTATAAACTACTTAAGAAGGTTTATTGGACGCCAGTTTTTAATGTATTCTCTAGGTTTGTCCCCTTTTGGGAGACAGAAAATTAGACCTTCCTTCTGTGTAGCCGATAAATTCACCATCCTGGAACTTTCATTAAGTGCTCTTACTATGAAATGACCTATTTCTTTCCAAAAAAACTTGAAAAATTCTACCGTAAGCCGTCTGTTCCTGGGCTTTTTCCATTTTTTCATATTTTTTAACGCACATCCTGCTTCTTCAACTTATTTTACCACCTAACTGCTGTTGTTCTTCTTCTTGTATTTGGGGGTAGGTTTTTAACCACCTTTTTCAATCTCACATGGTTCAATGTTTCTCTTTCTGTAAGACTCTCATAAAATGCTGAAAACTTCTTTTTCAATATCTTTCTGATTGTCGATAACTGTATCATTCTCCTTTAAATTTAGCTTTGACATGCGTTTACTGATGAAAATTTCTTTTTCTAGATTACAAAAATTTTTGGATATCTTTTCACCATCAGCAATCCACGTGCTTTGGATCTCAGCAACACCCCCTCCATTCTTTTTTTACGTATTTCTTCAATTTTTTAAATTTTTTTCTCTAAGTTGTGTTATTTCATTGCCCTCTTTTATTTTCTAGCTTTTCTAGTTGTTCAATGTCGTTTTTTAAATTTTATTATTTTCATTTTCTCTTGTTTTTCTTCTTCATTATTGCATATCCATTGTTTTAGCTCTAATTTTCATCAGCAAAAGTCAAAAAAGATTTTATCTGGGACCGATAGCTGTATTTCAGCTTTGGGAATTCATCTATTACTGATTTTGTCATTTTTTTTTGTCTGCGTACCTTTGATCACATTCGAAATTTCTGTGTTTATTTCTTCTACATAGTGACTATCTCTAAGAAGAGAAGAGTTGAACTTCCAAAACTTTTCTTATTTTTTCTTTTCTCAAATTTTAGAGTAACGTTATCAGTGAGTGGTCAAACGATATCCAGGGAGTAAAATCTGTGTTTTCCAAAATACCAAATAAGGTATTCCGACAATAGAAAGAAGTCAAGGCGACCTTGCTTCAGTGGTGTTGCTTTCGCCATGATAATCGCCTATACTCGGGATTACACTCTCTCCATATATCAGATAGAGCCAGTTCTTCTGTAAAAATTTCAAGTGCTTTTCTAGCTCTGGATTGTTAATTTGTGTATAAATTAATTACAGTCTAGATTAGGGTCAATTGCAAATATTCCAGTCCCCGACGGCAATTATATTATTTATTTTATACGACTTAATTGTCTCTTTTAGAGTGAAATAAAACTGTGGGTTGTCTCTATTTGGACATATATACATTAACTAAAGGAAATCTTTTATCCATTTTTTAAAAATTTTACTATTATGAAGTTACCGTTTGGTTATGCCTGTATCTTAAATTCAAAATTATTTGAGAAAAAAATAGAAACCCCCTCTACAATTTGATTTATATAAGACCAAAAAACATTTATATCCCCATTCCGACTTACATATTTTTCTACCTTTTTATCAAAATGTGTGTCTTGAAGACAATATATTGAACATTTTTTTCTGTTTCAAATAATGGAACACATCTCTTCGTTTTGTACAAATTTCCCAACCCCTGACAATTCATTGAGGCAAGGTAATACTATCCATAAAGGTAATAAATGTTGATGATAAAGGAAGTAAATACTTTTCCTGTTCATAATTATGTAGTTTTTAAGATGGACAAATTTATTTAAGTATTATCAGGAACAGTATTCCACATCTTGAGTCATGCATACACTTTTTTTTTCAAAACAGAACAAGACCTAAACATGGCCTGTAAAGTTGAGTGTTAAACATAATCACACCAACATTCATTTGACAACATGTAACAAAGAAAAAGAAACGATTAAAGCAAAAAAGAGAAACATCAAGACAAGAAGAAGAAGAAAAAAAAATACAAACAAAATTCAACCGATATTCTGACAATCCTTGACAAACGCAAGGCAAGCTTCCTGCACATTGTGCGGTTTGTCACATAAAACAACCGTGTGGATCGTTGACCAAAATACATCCAAGAAATAGAGTTGATTACAGTATGGTATACATATGTACCCTAAAAAAAAATATTTAAAAAACCATTAAAAAAAACAACACGAAATTTATTCATCTTGTGAGCCGTGGTGTGTGTGCGCGCGCGTGCGCACGCGCACCTGTGACACAATGTGCATGCCCAAGTCCATGCGCACCGCCCGTGTCTACAGAAGATGATAACTAGTTCTGATTTTTCCCCCGAATATTAGTTATAAAATAAGAGAAAAGAAAAAAGGCAGGAGCAAAAAAGGTGCAAACCATGTTCCCTTCCCGAGCACTCCCGTTCAGCTCTATTTTTAACCACCGTATATGTGTGAGTGAGTGATTAAGTGAATGAGTGAGTGATTAGGTGAATGATGAGTGTGTGTGGTTTTGTGTGTGGGGTGGTGTGTGTGTGTGCGTGCGTGCGTGCGTGCGTGCGTGTGTGTGTTTTGTGTGTGTGTTTTATGTGCGCGTGTGTGTCAAAGTCAAACTTTTATTTTCAGATGGTACAATTGAACAGCAAATGCATTGCTGTGTGTGTGTGTGTGTGTGCTACGTGCGTGCAGCGTGCGTGTGGGGTGGTGTGTGTGTTGTGTGTGGTGTGTTGTGTTGTGTGTGTGTGTGTGTAATTACGCAGTCTCAAGGCCTAAATTGTGTGCCCATGTGCCGGTGTATGCGTGCATGTTTGCACAGGTTGAAGAACGCACTCATTTCCCCCATATTGCAAGTGTGACCCCCATCCCTGGAGTGGAGCCACAGTATTCAAATGAAGCATTTACTATGTAGGAGGGCACACAGTGGAGCATACGGCAGAAAAAAGCAGGAGCAGAAGAGACCCCCCCCCGCCCCCCACTAGAAAAAAAAAAAATAAAAAAAAAAAAAAAATAAAAAAAAAATAAAACCCACCCCCACCAAACAAACACCCAACAAAACACCCCCCGCCAAAAAAAACAACAACAAAAAAAAACAAACAAAAAAACCAAAAAAAACCCAGCAAACAAAACTATATAAAAAAAACAACAACAAAAAACAACAAACAAAAACAACAACCCCTAACAACACCGAGGGCATAATTATACAACATATATTATGAACTATACCTTTTTTGGCCCTCATATCATTAACATATCACACTTTTAACCATCACATCACTAACACCGTCGCAGTATTTGGCCATCACATCATTAATCCATCACACTTTTGGTTATATCACATCACAACCCATCAAACTGTGTGGTCATCACATCACCCAGCACACTATTGGCCGTCACACCTTTAAAAACTAACAGATTGGTTTTTTGGGGTTATCACATCAATAGCAAAGCTTATTAATTGGTCATCACATCATAAACCCGTCACGTTGTCTGGTCATCACATCATTAAACTACACACTGTTTGTTGGTTTGGCCATCACATCATTAACCCGTCACTTTGTTAGTTTGGCCATCACATCATTAACCCATCACACTGTCTGTTTGCCGACATATCAAAACCTGCACACCTGGCCATCACATCATTAGCCCATCACACTGTTTGGCCACACATCATTAGCCCATCACACTGTTTGGCCATCACATCATTAGCCCATCACACGTTTGGCCGGCACATCATTAACCCACCACATCATTAAACCCATCACATTGTTTGTTTGGGCCCTCACATCATAACCCATCACGCTGTTTTTGGCCATCACATCATTAACCCATCACGCTGTTTGGCCAACACATCAAATTAACCCATTCACACTGTTTGGCCATCACATCGTTTAAAACCCTTACACTGTTTGGCCTTCACAAACATTAACCCATCACAAAAATTAACCCATCACAAACTGTTGGTCATCACATCATTAACCCATCACACTGTTTTTTTTTGGCCATCACATCATAACCCATCACACTGTTCGTTTAGCCATCACATTATTACCCCATCACAGTTTTTTTGGGCCCTCACATCATTAACCCATCACACTGTTTGTTTGGCCATCACATCATTAACCCATCACACTGTTGTTTGGCCATCACATTATTACCCCATCACAGTTTTTTGGCCATCACATCATTAACCCATCACACTGGCCCTCACATCATTTAGCCCATCCACTGTTTTGGGCATCACATCATTGTCCATCACAAAGTTTGTCAATCACCAGACCCTCACACGAAATTGCCCATTATTTCATTGTTCCATGTCACTATTAGGGCAAACACATCATTTAAACCCAAACACACTATCTGGACATCACACATTTTCAGGAAATCACATCTTTAGCTCATCTAATGATCTAAAAAAACCAGTTTTTTTTTTGCAATCGTCATGTCATTTCTAGACTTTCATAACATTTTTTTTATCTTAACAGTTTCGAGACATCCTGATATCACTTTAGCCTTCACATTATATGTCACCATAAATATAACATCACCCCTGTGCGTGCGTATGTGTGTGGTGTGTGTGTTGTGGTGGTGTGTGCGCGCGCGCGCGCGCGGCGTACATTATGACCGGTGTATAATGTGTGAGTGTGCGTGTGTGTGCTTGCGTGTTATGGAGCGCTGTGTGTGTGTTTGTGAGTGTATCTGTGGGTTTTTGTGTGTGCGCGCACCCGCTTGCCTGCGCACGCATGCATGTATGTGTCAGTGAGAGAGGTGTGCGTATGTCCCTGCGCCACACTCATCATTGCTTACACCATTCATTGAGATACAAATTCTATAAAATTACCACCAAAAACACCACCACTATTCTTAAATTTTTCCGCTCCACAAAAAGAAGAAGTTTGAAACGGGTGCATAAACCAAAGCACAACAAACTAAGCGAATGAGTCCATAATCACAAATCCATTATTTGTCACTCAACCAGCTATCTTTTTCAGCAAAAGCAAAACCCCTGGCTTCTCTCCCCCCCAAAAACTCAACAGCCCTAGAAAAAACGACACATACCAAAAATGTGCACTAAATCCCTCAACACCATTCCCCCCAGCAAGATACATAGTGACCCATTTCCGACTCCGTCCCTCCACCCCCACTCCCCACAACAGCCACCTCCATCTGCATCCAGGGGAAAAGGGAAAAAAACGAACGATTAAATCCTGACAAAACAACGATAACAACCATCTCAGACCAAACAGCCCATGGGGTTTTTATTATATGAAAACAAAAAAAAAACAACAAAAAAAAAAAAAAAACTAGATCAAGATCCTGCCCCAGAGATGGGTTATCACACAGAAAAGCGCATATCCATCATCATATGCCTGCCTCCTTATTTTACAGCAGTAATAAGATAATAATAATAATAAAAAAAGGTATATAAAATTTTTATATTACTGTTGTGTCATTCTCATAAACTGAAAATTTGCCTAATCATGCAGCTGAAGACCTAAACAAAATGACGTGTAATTACAAACCAAAAAAAAAGTACTAGGTATGCACGCCCCCCATCGGAGCGCACTCCAAAAGTTACAACTGCCCACTAACCCATTTAAACGTCTCAAGGAGTTACTAACCTTTTTTCATGAAAACACAAATCCCGAATCAAGTTGACGGAAGTGCAAGGGAAAGAATATACCAATCATCTTTTTCTTTAGCACCAAAACAATATTTCACACACACACACACAAAAAGAAAATGAATCCACTTGCCCCAACCATTAAGTCACAGAATGTTCTCAGCTTTTCCCCGTCTTTCTCTGCTAAAGACTTTGTTGATGCCATGTGAATGTCCAGTTTCATCACTTTTCCATTTCTTCAACTTGGTCAGAATCTTTCCCTTTGAAGACCCAAATCGCAAGGGTGGCAGAATGTTTTATTGGCTCTCTGCAAAAAACTTATATTTTAAACTGCGTCAGGTCCCTTTTCCGATGGGCCACGCCCGTCTGTTTCAGTTTGCGCCGCTTGTGCAAGAACCAGGCCCCTGACTCTCCGGAGTGAAAAACGCACTAGAGGGGCTCGGTCTGGTGCCGCCCGGTTGCCCGTTCTGTGCGCTATCTCGATGTCTTCTTTGACACCGAGACCCCGACCTTCTTTCTGAAGACGCTCATGCAGTGTTCCCCCGCGTCCTCCACCGTCTCCTTGTCTCCCCGGCCTTCCGCCCACCCCGACACCCGAAGGGCTGAACTGACGGCCATGGTTGCTCCTGGTCGTTGAGCTCTCGTTTCAGCTCCTGGTCCGTCTCACCCCACTGTTCAGTTTTGTTTTTAGTTCCTTTTACTCCTCCCTCAAAGCTGCCCCGTTCTTCCGCTAAAGCGTCTCTTTCCGTCCTGAGCTCCCCAAACACAGTTGGCCCCTCTAGCTGCTCCATCCTGTAGTCCATCCGGCCGTTGCGTCTTGACGTTTCCTGCAGATCTTTTATGTCTTCCCTTGCTGCATCATTCTCCCCTTGATTTTCCTCTAGTGTCTCCTGTACATCCCTACTGTTGTTTAAACTTTTTGTTATGTCCTGTTTCAATTTCTTTTTTTTTCCCGTTTGGGTTTTTCTTCAAAGGGGGTGGGACTGTACACGAGTCGGAGGCTGAGGATGTGAGGAGTTTTTGGGGCTTGCTGGACCCAGGGAGGAATCGGGGGATGGTGGGTGGTCATCTCTTAAGGCATACACATTTCACTACGGGTTTGTCTATCCGTTTGCCTCTGCTGAAAATTTTAAAAATTCATAACGTTTTGATCAACACGCTTTATAATATAAAATATATTTTTTTATCCACATAGCTGCCCCGCGTTTGCCATTTGGGACACTTAGGCTGTAATGTCAGTCATTGCAAAAACTGTCTTTCTTTCACTCAGTTTAAAACTAAAAATAACAAGCCCGAAAGCCTTTCCACTTTGTCCCTCAGTCTCAAGTAAACAATTTATGTTCACAACAGACTACATTGCACAGTCAGCGGAGAGCTATCCCAAACACGTCTGCACGCAACGTGAGCGAAAGTCAGAATGATTCCTCTTCTTCTTTGTATTCTTCTTCTTTGTATTCTTCTTCTTTGTATACTTCTTTGTATTATCATCTTCTTTGTATTCTCTTCTTCTTTGTATTCTTCTTCTTTGTATTCTTCTTCTTCTTTGTATCTTCACTTTGTAATCATGTTTTTTGTAATTTTTTTGTATTCTTCATCTTCTTTTTATTCTTCTTCTTTGTTTTCTTTTTGTTTGTAGTTTTCTTCTTTGTATTCTCAATTTTTTTGTATCTTTTTATTCTCTGTATTCTTCTTATTCTTTGTTTTCTTCTACTTGTATTCTTCTTTTATTCTTATTTTTTATTCTTCCTCTTTTTTGTATTCTTCTACTTTGTATTCTTCTTCTTCTGCTTCTTGCATCCTTTTTTGTAAATTCTTTCCTCTTCTTTGTATTCTTTACTTTGATTCTTCTTCTTTTAATTTCTTCTTCTTTGTATTCTTCTTATCTTTGTATTTTTCTTCTTTTACTCTTCTTCTTCTTTGTATTTTCTACTTTGTATTCCTTTTTTTTTTTTTTTGGGGGTATTCTTCCTCTCTTTGATTTTTCTTCTTTGTACTCTTATTCTTCTTTGTATTTTTTCTACTTTGTATTTTTTTTTGTGAATTTTTTTGGGTTTTCTTCCTCTTCTTTGATTCTTAAATTTGTATTATTCTTCTTTGTTTTTCCTCTTCTTTGTTTTTTTTCTTCTTTTATTTTTTTTTCTTTGTATTTTTCTTTTGTATTCCCCTTTCTTCTTTTTTCTTCTTCTTTTTGTTCCTTCACTTTTATCTTCTTCTTCTATCCTTTTCCCCCTTTCTTTGTAGCTCTACTTTGTACCTTCTTTTTTGTATTCTTCTTCTTTTTTGACTTTTCTTCTTTGTATTTTCTTTGTATTTTTATTCTTTTGTATTCTCATTTTCTTTGTATTTCTCTTATTTTATTGGGATAACAAGAAAAGAAAAAAGGAAACAAAAAAAAACAAAAAGAAAAAAACTTTTAAAAAGAAATAGAGGATAGAAATGGGAAAACAAATAAGCGATTACAAAAATAAAAAAATAGAGGGATAACAATGGAAAACGAAAAGGATAACAAGAATTTTTTAAAAATTGAGGATAAACGAATAGAAAATAGAGGATAACAATGATAAACAATAAAATGAGAATAAAAAAAAGAAAAACAAAGAAAAAGAATCAAAGAAAAGAAGAATCAAAGAAGATCAAAGAGGGGAATACAAAAAAGGGGGAAGAATCCCAAAAAAAAAAAAAAAAAAAGAAGTAAAGAATACAAAGTAAAGAAACAAAAAAAAGAAGAATAAAAAAAAAAGGAATACAAAGAAAAAAGGATACAAAGAAAATGAGAATACAAAAAAAAAACAAAGAACAAGAATACAAAGAAAAGGATACAAAGAAAAAAAACACAAAGAAGAATACAAAGAAGAAAATAAAAAGAAAAGGGAAGAAAAAAAAAAGAAGAAACAAACAAGAAAAAGAATACAAAGAAGAAAATTAAAAGTAAAAGAATACAAAGAAGGGGAAGAATACAAAAAAAGAAACAAAGAAAAAAATACAAATTAAAAATACGAAGAATAAAAGAAACATAGAGGATGAAATAAAAAAAGAAAGGGAATAAAAAGAAAATGAGAATACAAAGAAGAAAATACAAAGAAAAGAAACAAAAAAGAATAATAAAAAGAAGAAGAAGAATCAAAGAGAAGAAAAAAAGAAGAATAAAAGGGAAAATTACAAAGTAAAGAAACAAAGAAGAGGAAGAATACAAAGAAAAAATACAAAGTAAAAGAATACAAAGAAGGGGAAAAATAAAAAAACAACAATAAAAATAAAGAAACAAATAAAGAATACAAAAAAGAGAAAGAATAAAAGAGTGAATCAAAATAAAAAAAATACAAAAAAGAGAAAACAAAAAGAATACAAAGAGAAGGAGAATAAAATAAAAGAATAAAAGAAAAATAAGATAACAAAAAAAATCAAAGAAAAGAATACAAAGGGGAAGAATAAAAAGAAAAAGAAGAATACAAAGAAAAAGAATACAAAAAAGAAAAAAATAAAAGAAAGAGAATCCCAAAAGAAAAAAAGAAGAAGAAAAAAAAGAAAAAAAAAAACAAAAAAAAAAAAAAGAAAAGAAAAAAAGAAAAAGAATACAAATAGAAAAATAAAAGAAGAGAAAAATAAAAAAAAATACAAAGAAAAATAAAAAGAAATAAGCAAAGAAGAAGAAATAAAAAGAAAACTACAAAGATAAAAAGAATACAAAAAGATGAAATAAAAAGGAAAGGGGTTTACAAAAAGAAGAATGCAAAGAAAAAAAAAAAATAAAAAAAAAAATTACAAAAAAAGAATACAAAGTAAAGAATAAAAAGAAGAGGAAGAATACAAAAAAAAATACAAAGAAGAAGAAGAATAAAATGTAAAGAATCAAAGAAAAGAAGATAAAAAGAAAAGAAGAATACAAAGAATATAAATACAAAGGGAAAAAAAACAAAAGAAGAATACATTGGAAAATACAAAAAAAGAGAAAAATACCAAAAAAAAGACAAAGTAGAAGAATACAAAGTAGAAATACAAAAAGACGAAAACAAACAAAGAGAATACAAGAAAAGAATACAAAGACAACAATACAAAAAAAAACAAGATAAAAATACAAAGAAGATGAAAAAAAAAGAACAAAAAAAACAAAGAAAGGAAGAAACAAAAAAAAATACAAAAAAAACAATACAAAGAAAAATTCACAAAGAAGAAGAAGAAACAAAGAAGAAGAATACAAAAAAAAGAAAATACAAAGAGGAAAATGCAAAAAAATATAAAATAACAAGAAAAGAATACAAAAAAAAAGAAAAAACAAAGAAGAAGAATAGAAAGTAAAGAAACAAAAAGAAGAAGAAAAAAAAAAGGATACAAAGAAAAAATACAAAGAAGAAAATACAAAGGGGAAGAAAATACAGAGAAAAAAATACAAAGAAAATAAGAATCAAAAAAGAAAAAACGAATAAAGAAAAACAAAGAAGAGAAGAATACAAAAAAGATTCAAAGAAAAGAATAAAAAAAAGAAAAATACAAGAAGAAATACAATAAAAGAAGAATACAAAAAAGATGTGAATACCAAGAAGAAGAATAAAAAATGAAGAAAAAAAAAAGAAGAAAAATAAAAAAAGAAGAAAAATAAAGAAGATTACAAAGAAGGGGAAAAGAAAACAAAAAAATACAAAGAAAAAAATACAAGGGGGAAGAATCAAGAAGAAAAAAATAAAAAGAAAAAATTACAAAGAAGAAAGTACAAAAAGAAATACAAAAAAGAGAAGAAACAAAAACAAAACAAAACATAAAAAAAAAAAAGAGAAAAATACAAAAAAGAAGAAAATAAAAAAAAGAAAATCAAAAAAAGAAGAACAAACAAAAAAGATAGAAAAAAAATAAACAAAAAAGGAGAAAAAGGAAAAAGAAGAAAATAAAAAGAAAAGAATAAAAAGTAAAAGAATACAAAGTAGAAGAATACAAAAAAAGAGAAAAATACCAAAAAAACCAAACAAAATAGAAGATTACAAATTAAAAAAATACAAAAAAAAAAGAATACAAAGAAAAAATAAAAAAAAAGAAAAGAATACAAAAAAGATAGAAACAAAAAAGATAAAAAAAAAAGAAAATACAAAGAAAGGAAAAATACAAAAAAAAAAAATACAAAGAAAAGAAACAAAGTAGAAGATCACAAAGAGAAAAAAAAGAAAAATACAAAGAAGAGAAAAACAAGGAAGAAGAATAAAAAAAGAAAAAAAAAAGAAGAATACAAAAAAAGAAAAAACAAAGAAGAAGAATACAAATAGAAGAATACAAAGAAGAATACAAAAAAAAATACAAAGAAAAAATTTTACAAAGAAAATACAAAAAGAAAAGAATACAAAGAAAAAGAAGAATACAAAGAAAAAGAATAAAAAGAAAAAGAAATACAAAGAAAAGAAGAAGAATACAAAGAAGAAGAAACAAAAATAAGAAAAAAAAAAGAAGTTTGGAATAAAAAGAAGAAAAATAAAAAGAAAAAAGAATACAAAAAGAAAAGAATACAAGAAGAAGAATACAAAGTAGAAGAATACAAAAAAGGAAAAAAACAAAAAAAAAATACAAAGAAGAATACAAAAAGAAAAAAATAAAAGAAAAAAATACAAAGAAGAAAATAAAAAAGTTTAAAGAATACAATGAAGAAAAATAAAAAGGGGAAGAAAACAAAGAAGGGGAAAGAATAAAAAAAAAACACACCAAAAGAAAATCAAAATAAAAATAAAAAAGGGAAGAAGAAGAATACAAAAAAAAAAATACAAAAAAAAAAGAATACAAAGAAGAAGAGAATACAAATAAGAAGAATACAAAGAAAAATACAAAGTAAAAGACACAAAAAAGAAGAAGATTACAAATAAAGAATACAAAGAATAAGAAGAATACAAAAAAAAGAATGCAAAGAAAAGAAAAAAAGGAAGAAATAACAAAAGGAAGAAGAAAACAAAGAAGAAGAATACAAAAAAAAATACAAAGAAGAAAATAAACAAAAAATCTTAAAAAGAAGAAAAATACAAAGTATAATATGCAAAGAAGGAAGAATAAAAAAAGAAAAAAAGAACAAGAATACAAAGAAAAGAATACAAAGTAGAAGAATACAAAAAAAAAAACAAAGAAAAGAACACAAAAAAAAAGAAAATTAAAAATAGAAGAATACAAAGAAGAGGAAGAAACAAAAACTTTACAAAGAAAAGAATCCAAAGAAGAAAATACAAATAAAAGAATGCAAATAATAAAAAAAATACAAAGAAGATGTGAATCCCAAAAGAAGAATAAAAAAGTAGAAAATACAAAAAAGAAGAAAAAACAAAAGAAAAAATAATGAAGAATACAAAGAAGGGAAGTAAACAAAAAAAAAAATACAAAGAAAAATACAATTGGAAGAAACAACGAAGAAAAAAGAATACAAAGAAAAAGAATACAAAAGAAAAGTACAAAGAAGAAGAATAAAAAGAAGGAAAATAAAAAAAAAAAAAAACATAAAAAAAATACAAGAAGAAAAAACAAAAAAGAAGAATACAAAAACGAAGAAAAAAACAAAGAAGATGAGAATACAAAGAAAAAGAATAAAAAGGGAGAAAATCAAAAAGAAAAATACAAAGAAAAGAAACAAAGTAAAGAAAACAAAGTAAAAAATAAAAAAAAAAGGAAAGAATACAAAAAAAGAATACAAAATAGAAGAAAAAAGTAAAAGAATACAAAAAAAAGAAGAATAAAAGAAGAAAAATACAAAAAAAAATACAAAGAAGATAAGAATAAAAAAGAAGAATAAAAAGAAGCAAAAAACAAAAAAGGAAGAACACAAAAAGAATACAAAGATAAAAAACAAAGTAAAGATCACAAAGAAGAAGAATACAAAGAAGAAAATACAAAGAATAAAAGAATAAAGAAAAGAACAAACAAAGAATACAAAAAAGAAGATACAAAAAGAAGAAGAAAACAAAAGAAGAAGAAAAAAAAATAGAAGAATACGAAAAGAATACAAAAAAATACAAAGAAGAAATTACAAAGTAGAAAATACAAAAAGAAGAAGAAACAGAGAAAAGAAAATCAAAGAAGCAGAAGAAACAAAGAAAAGAAACAAAGTAGAACAATACAAAGAAGGGGAATACAAAGAAAAAAAATACAAAGAATAAGAAAATCAGAGAATTTGGGGAATACAAAAAAAAAGAAACAAAAAAAAAAATAAAAATAGAAGAAGAATACAAGTAGAAGAATACAAAGTAAAGAATAGAAAAAAGGAAGAAAACAAAAAATTAACAAAGAAAAGAATACAAAGAAAAAGAATACAAAGAAGAATACAAAGAAATTGAAAATAAAAAGAAAAGAATACAAAGTGGAAGAATACAAAGAAGAGAAAAATAAAAAAAAATTACAAAAAAAAACAAAATAGAAGAATACAAGGAAAAGAAAATACAAAAAAGAATAAAAAATAGAAGAATAAAAGGGAAGAAGAAGAATAAAAAAAAATCTTTAAAAAGAAGAAAAGAAAAAAAGTAAAGAAGCAAAGAATAAGAAGAAACAAAAAAAAACAAAGAAAAAAAAAACAAAGAAGAAAATACAAAGTAAAATTACAAAAAAAAAGAATACAAGAGAAAAGAAAAAGAAAAGAAAAATACAAAAGAAAATACAAAAAAAGGGGAAGAATAAAAAAAAAAAGCAAAGAAGAAAATAAAATGAAGAAGAATGCAAAGAATAAAAAATACAAAGAAGGGAAGAATACAAAAAAAAGAATGCAAAGAAAAAATACAAAAAGAAGAAAAAAATACAAAAAGAAAAATACAAAGAAGAGGAAGAATACAAAACAAAAATACAAAGAAGAAGAAACAAATAAAAAGGTCACAAAAAAGGAAATACAAAGAAGAAGAATACAAAGAAAAGAGAAATAAAAGAAGAAAATGCAAAAAGTAAATAAAAGAAAAAAAATAAAAAAAAAGAAGAAGAAAACAAAAGAAATCAATAGAAGAAAAAAAGAAGAAAAGAATAAAAGAAGAAAATACAGGGAAGAAAATACAAAAAAGCGAAAAAATAAAAAAAAAAATACAAAAGAGAGAATAAAAAGTAAAAAAACAAAAAAAAGAAAAAAAACAAAAGAAAAACAAAGAGAAAATAAAAGAAAAAAGAAACAAAAGAAGAATACAAAAAAGAAAAATACAAAAAGCGAAAGAAAAAACAAAAATAAAAAATAGAAGAATACAAATAGAAAAAACAAAAAAAAAGAATACAAAGAAGAAAAACAAAAGAAGAAGAAAAACAAAGAAGAAAATACAAAGTACAAATACAAAGAAGATGAAAAAAAGAAAAATAAAAAAAAAAATACAAAGAAGAGGAAGAATACAAAGAAAAAAAAGGGAAAACAAGAAGAAAACAAAAAAGAATACCAAAAAAAAAAAAAAAAAAAAAAATACAAAAGAAGAATACAAAGAAAAAGAACAAATCAAAAAAACAAAGTATAAGAAGAATACAAAAAGAAAAAAATACAAAGAAAAAGAATCAAAGAAGATAAAAAAAAGAAGAATACAAAAAAAAAAGAAAAAACAAAGAAGAAAAATACAAAGTAGAAAAATACAAAGAAAAAAGAATACAAAAAAAAAGAATGAAAAAAAGAATAATAGAAAAAGAGGAATAAAAAAACAGAAAAAGAAAAACATAATAAAACAGAAAATTATAGAAACAACAGACATCTTATAACCCCAAAAACATTAAATAACAACATGACATTAAACAACAACATGACTTTATAATAACAACATGACAACTTATAACAACATACTTAAATAACAACAAACTTAAATAACAACAAAACATAAAACAAACATGACAACTTAAACAACATAACATCTTAAACATTAAAACTTAAATAACAACAAAAACATTATAACAACATGACATTTTATAAAATTATAATAACAACATGACATTAAAAAACGTGACATTTTTTTATAATAACATAACATTATAAAAACAGGATTATAACAAAAAACATACATCTTATAACTTAACATCTTATAACTTGACTCTTATACCATAAATTTATAATAAAAACAAACATTAACTTTTACATCTTATAAAAAAACTTAAATAACAACATCATACAAAAACAACATGACATCTTATAACAACATAACATATAATAACAACATTAAAAAAACAATATAAATGTTTAAAAACAAAACTTCTAATAACATGACATTATAACAACAACAGTACATTTTAAACAACATAACATCTCATAGAACATGACATTATAATAACTAATATTATAACATCATAACATCTTTAACAATATAAGAAAAACATGGCATTATAACAACAACAGACATCTTATAACTTAACATCTTATAACTTGAAAACTTATAACGAAAAGACTTTATAAAACAACAAACTTTAAAAAACGACATCTTATAACAACATAAATTATAAAACATGACATTATAAAAACAACATGACACTTAAACAACATACTAATAACAACATGACATTATAAATAACAACATAATATTAAACAACATCATCTTAAAACAATATAACTTATAAAACCTGGCATTAAACAACAATTTATAACAACAAACCTGTAAAAAACAGACATTTAACAACAACATGACACTTTTTAAAAAAAATAACATAATAATAACAACAACTTTTTACAACATACACTTTAACAACATAAAAATTTTTAACAAAACTCTTATAACAAAAAAAACATAATAACAACAAAATTTTAAATATAACAACATAACGTTTAACAACGACATCTTGAACAAAAACATCAATAAAAATACCCTTTAAAATAACAACATAACATTAAACAACAGACATCTTATAACAAAAAAAACTTTATAAAAACAACAGACTTTAAAACATGAAATTTTTATAACAACAAACATTATAATAACATGGCTTAAACAACAACATGACTCTAATAACTAAAAACCCTAAATTTGACATCTTAAAAACTGACTTTAAAAAACAACATAACATTAAACAAAACATGACATTTTTATAACCTAACATTATAATAACAACAGACATTACAACAACAAAATGACATCATATAACAACACAACATTATAATAACATGACATTATAATAACAAATAATCCTATAACAACAAAACGCTAAAACATACATTAAACAAAAACTTTAACTTAAAAAACATACCATCTTAGAGAACATACATTATAATAACAAAATTTTAATAACCAGACATCTATAACAATATAAAATAAACATAGCTTTATAACAACAACTGACATCTTATAATTAAACCTTATAACTTGACATCTATAAAAAACATGACTTATAATAAAAAACATAACTTTAAAAAACAACATACATCTTATAACAACAAAAACTATAATAACAACATGACATTAAAAACAACAGACACTTAAAACAACAAAACATTATAATAACATGCCATTATAACAACTAACATCTTATAACAACATCCCTTAAAATAACAACAAAACATTATAACAAAGACATCTTATAACAAACATTAAATAAGAATATAACATTATAACAACAGACACCTTAAACAACATGACATTATAATAACAACATAACATTATAAAACATGCACTTATAACAACAAAACTTTATAAAAAAAACTGACATTAAAACAAAAACATACATCTTATAACAACTATTTTATAGCAACATGACCAAACATAATAAAACATAAATTAAACAACATACATTTTATAACAAAAAAACATTCTAATAACAACATGACATTAAAAACACAACATTTTTTAACAACAAAACATATAAAAACACATGACATTATAACAAAAAACCTAATTTTATACAAAGATTTTAAACAACATGAATTTAAGATAACAACACAACACTTATAACATAACATCTTATAAAACAAAACATCATAATAACAACATAACTTATCATAAAAAAATAAATTCTAACAACATACATCTTATAAAAACAAACATATTATAACAACAAACCTTAAACCCCATAACATTAAAAACAACATGACATCTTTAACAAACTTTATAAAACAACATGACATTATAACATGACATTCTTATAACAAAATAACTTTATAATAACAGGCTTATAACAACAACATGTCATCCATAACACATAACATTATAAAAACATGACATGATAACAACAATATGACTTTTATAAAAACAAAACATTCTAATAACATATTTTATAAAAAACAACATACATCTGATCAAAACATAACATTTTAAAAAACATGACATTATAATAACATCATATATTATAACACATGACATCTTAAAAACAAATAACATATAACATGGCATTATAACAACATAAAAATCTTTAATTTAATTTCCTTAAGCTACATCTTTTAACAACATGAATTATAATAAAAACAAAACAATAACAAAAATCACTTGTAACATAACATTAAATAATTATATACTTATAAAAAACATGACATTTGATAACATAACAATATAAAAATAAATAACATTATAACAAAAACGTGACATCTTAAACAATTTAACATCTTATACAACCCCCTTTAAACAACAACAGACATCTTAAAACAACAAAATTAAATAACAGACATTAAATAACAAATTTTATAACATCATGACATTTTATAATAATATAACATTAAACATGGCATTAAAACAACAACAGGGCACTATAACTTAACATCTTATAACTTGACATCTTATAACAACATAACATCTAATAACAACATCACATTATAATAACAACATAACATTATAACAACATGACATCTTATAACAACATAACATTATAATAACATGACATTATAACAACATAACATCTTATAACAACATGACCTTATAATAACAAACATTATAACAAAATGACATCTTATAACATAACATTATAATAACAACATAACAAAATAACAAAATGAACCTTACAAGAACATGACTTTATTAAAAACATAACTTAAACAACATGCCCTTATAACAACATAACATTATAAATCAACATGACTTTAAACAACAACATGACATTTTATAACAACATATCTTATAGCAAATGACATTAAAACAACATACCTTATAACAACATACTTTGCAAAAAGGGCTTTAAAACAACATAATATTATAACAACATGGCATCTTATAAAAATTTAAAAACATTAAAAACAGGCATATAAACAACATGCATTTATAAACAACATTTTACTGAAACAACATAGATATAAGAAACATCCCCATCTTTTAAAAACAAAACATTAAAAAACAACATGACATTATAACAACATGACTCTTATAACAACAACACTTAAACAAAAACATAAAACATGGCTTAAAACAACAACATGACATTTTATAACAACATTACACTGTATAACAACTGAATTAAAAGAAAAAACAACATCAATAACAACAAACATTAAAAACAACATGACATTATAACAACATGACATTTTTAAACAACATGACAGCTTATAACAAGACTTAAAAAAACAACATAACTTATAACAACATACATTTTTAAACACCATAACATCTTATAACAACATAAATTGTAACAGCAACATGACATTTTATAACTTGACATCTTAACAACATAACTTTTTAAATTACATGACATTATAAAAAAACATAACATCTTACAACAAATGACATTGAAAATACAACAAAACTTTAACCAACAAGACTCTTATAATTTACATTTCAATTTAACATCTTATAAAAACGTAACATTAAAATAAAACATAACCTTTTTTTTAACAACAACATGACACCTAATAACAAAAAAACGTATAAAAAAACATGAATTGAACAACAACTTACATTTTATAACAACATAACATTTAGAAACAACATTATTAACAAATATTATAACTAAACATCTTATAACAAAAAAAACATTATAACGGGGCATTATAACAAAAATTTGACTCTTAAAAATTTAACATCTTATAACTTGACATCTTAAACAACATGACATTATAAAAATTAACATTTAACAACATGACATTTTTATAAAAAACATAACTTATAATAACAACTACATTGAACAACAACATGACATTTATAACAACAAACAAAATAAAACAACATTAAACAACAATATACACTCATAACAACAAACTTTCTAAAGCTGACTTTATAACAACAACATTACTCTTAAAAACAAAAATTTTGACAACTACATTATAATAACAAAATTTATAACATCATGACATCTTAAACAATTTTTAAAAAATAACAGGCATAAATCTTAAAACAACATGACAGATAATAACAAATAAAAATAATAAAAACATAACATTATAACAACATACATCTTATAAATAACATTATCATAACAACATACATTAAACAACATGACATTCTTATAACAACTAACTTTATAAAAACAACATGGCATTATTAAAACAACTGACATCTTAAACAACATAACATCTTAAAAACAGACTTTTATAATAACATAATATTAAAACAACATCAATCTTAAACAATAAACATATAATAGCATGGCATTAAACAAAAATGTTATCTTATAACCTAACATTTTAAACATACACTATAACAATACGACATTTTTATAACAAATAACTTTTTAAACAACATACATTAAACAACAAACATATAAAAATAACAGACATTAAGCAACAAAAGCATTTTATAACACCAAAAACATTAAATAACAACATACATTATAACAAAAACTGACGTTAAATAACAACATGAAACTTTAACAACATGACTTTAATAACAACATAACATTATAATACAACAAACATTATAGAAACTATTAAAAATAACAACATAACTCTTAAGTTATGACGTTATAACAAAAACCAAACATTAAAAAACAGACATCTTATAACTAATAACACAAAACATTATAACAACATGACTTCTTATAAAACATAACATTCGATTTAACATGGCATTAAACAACAACATGCATCTTAAACTTAACTCTTTAACATTATATCTTATAAGAACAAAACTTTATAATAAAAACATGACATTAAACAACTATATGACAATTTATAACAAAAAACTTTAAAATAACTTTACTTATAACAACAACATGACATCTTATAACAACATACTTAAACAAATAACATTAAATAAAAACATACAATTATAACAACAGGGCATTTTTATAACAATAAAACTTTATAAAACCGGCTTTTAAACAACATGACATTTTATAACAACAAACCGTATAACAACATACTTTTAAAAAACAACATGACATCTTAAAACAAAATAACATAAAAATAACATGACATTATAAAACATACTCTATAACAACAAAACTCTTATAACAAACATTTTAAAAAACAAAACATAAAAACCAAAAAACTTTTTTAAAACAACATAATTTTTTATAACAACAGACATTTTAAACAACAAACATCTAATAACAACAGGACTATAAATACAACAAACTTTTAAAAAACATGACATCTTAAACATAACATTAAAAAACAAAGACTTTATAACATGACTTTTTTATAACAACTTTTATAATAACATGACATTATAACAAAAACATGACATCTTAACTTAACATCTTATAACTTGACATTTTAAAAAACAAACTTTATAAAACAAAAAAACATTATAAAAACAACAGACATTTATAACAACAAAACTTATAATAACAACATGACTTTACAACAAAAATGACACTTATAACAAAAACTTTAAAAAAACAAAACTTAAAAAAACAATATGAAATCTTATAACAAAAAACATTCATAACATACATTATAAAAACAACATCATCTTATAACAACAAACATCTTATAGAACATACATTAAAATAACATAATTTTAAATCAGACATTTTATAAAAAAATAAATTAAACATGGCATTATAAAAACAAATACATCTATAACTTAACATCTTAAAAAATTGCATCTTAAACGACACGACATTATAAAAACAACAAAAAAATTTATAACAACATGACATCTTATAACAACATAACACAAAATAAAAAACAGACATTAAACAAAAACATAAAATCTTATAACAACAAACATTAAACAACATACATAAAAAACAACATAACACTTAAAACACCTACCTTATAATAACAAATCTTTATAACAACATCATCTTTAACATAACATTAAATAACAACATAACATTAAAACAACAGACACCTTAAAGAACTGACAATAAAACAACAAACATTATAACAACTGACATCCATAACAAAATCTTTACGCAACAGACATATAATAAAAATAAAATATTATAACAACATGACATTTTAAAAACAATAAAACATTATAATAACAACATGACATTATAAGAACAACATGACACTTAAAACATACAATTATAATAACAACATGAATTATAAAACAACAGCATACATCTTAAACAACATACTTTATAATAACAAAAAAACATCTATAAAAACATGACAAAATAAAACATCAAAACAGATAACAACATAATCTTAAAAAACAAACTCTTATAAAACAAAACATTATAAAACAACAAAACATTATCATAACAAAAAAAACATTATAACAACAGCCCTTTTATAACAACATACACTTATAACAAATTAACTTTAAAACATGGCTTTATAACAACAATATACATCTTAAAATTTAACACTTAAAACTTGACATCTTATAAAAACATGACATTAAAAAATATTTAACATTATAACAACATAATTTTATAACAACATAACATTATAAAAACAACATACTTTATAAAACAAATACATCTTATAAAAACATAACTTATAATAACGACATTATAACAACATGACATTTTAAAAACATCTTCTAAAAACATGAAATTATAATAACCAAAAGATTTTAACAACATGACATCTTATAAAAACATGACATCTTATAACAAACATCTTATAACAACAAAACATTATAATAACAGCATGACATTATAACAACAACATGACATCTTATAATAACATAACATTATAATAACATGACATTATAACAACATGACATCTTAAGATAACATCTTCTAACAACATGACATTATAATAACAACATAACATTATAACAACATGACATCTTATAACAACATGACATCTTATAACATAATAATAATAATAATAATAATGTATGGAATTTATATAGCGCTGAATCTTGTAAAGCAACAAATCAAAGCGCTCAGATTTTATTTCATACCTACTTTAAGTCACGGCAGATTTCTCTCCGTGAAATTCGGGCTGCTCTCCCCCGGGAGAGCGGGAAACGCTCGCCACTTACGCTGCCCACCCTTTTCCCCCCTTTTTTTTTTTTTTTTTTTTTTTTGCTCGCTGTATTTTTTTCCCTTTTCAGATGACTTTTTCAAAGAATTTTCCCAGGCAACTCTCTTTTCCCGGGGGTTTTTTTTTACGTCGCAAATAATTACGTGTAACACAGGGGACCTCGGTTATCGTCTCATCCGAAAGACAAAGCCCCAGACCACCCTCTGGCAAAGGGATGGGGGAAAAATTTCCGTCCAAACGGGGTACGAACCGCCGCAAACCTTCAGAACCCCCCGGACTTTTCGCTTTCTAGCAGGCGCTTACCCTAACCACCATCCCATAACATCTTATAACAACAAAACATTATAAAACAACGAAATTATCATAACAAAAATAACTTTTAACAGCATAACATCAAAAAACAACAGACTTATAATAAAAACAAAACATTATAACAAAATGACATCTATAAAAAAAAATGACATTATAATAAAAAATAACATTAAAAACATGACACCAATAACAACATAACATTAGAAAAACAACATAACATCTTATAAGAACATACTCTTTTAACAACAGAGAGCTTAAAAACATTTTGTTAAGCAACAACTGACAATTTTTAACAACAGACATCTTTTAAAACAAACACTTAAAACAACATACATTTTAAAAACAACATAAAAATTATAACAACATCACTCTTAAACAAGATAAAACTATAACAACATGACATTACAATAACAACATAACATAACAACAACATCTTTTAACAACATAACATTTATAACAACATAACATCTTATAAACAAAAAAAAAACAAACACCCCAAAAAATTTTTAAAAAACAAAAACAAATTATGCAACATAACATTTTAAAAACGACTCTTATAACAACAAACATCTTATAACAAAATGACGTTAAAAAACAACAAAACATTTAAAAAAACATGACATCTTAAACTAACATAAAATTATAATAACAACAGACATTATAACATGGGATTCTTATAAAAACATAACTTTTAATAACATGGCATTTAAACAACAACAGACATCTTAAAACTTAAAACTTTTTAAACCCTTTAATCTTTAACAACATCATATAATAACAACCTAACAAATAAAACAGAAATCTTTTAAAAAAAACAAACATTATAAAACAACATAAACATTAAACAACAAAATGACATCTATAACAACAAGAACAGCTAATAAAAAACATGACTTAAAAAACAACTTAAAATTTGACAACAAAACTCTTTTAAAAAACATTACACTTATAACAACATGACATTTAACAGCAACAAAACTTAAACTTGACAATTATAACAACAAACTTTTTATTACATGATATTATAATAAGAACATATTTATAAAGACAACGGGCATCTTATAACAACATAAAATAAAAAAACATACATTAAACAAAAACAGACATCTTAAAACAACATATGATAACAACATGAATTTAAAAAACAACAAAAATTTTTTAAAAACAGGGATCTTTTAACAATATAACATATTTTAAAACCCGGCATTAGAAAAACAAAAGACACTTAAACAACAAAACAATGTATAACAACAGACATTTTTAACAAAAACATGACCTTTTAAAAAACATACATTTTAAAAAACATACATTAAAACAAATGGATCATATAAAAACATGACACTTATAACAAAAGAAATTTTAAAACAACTTAACATTATAAAAACAGACATCTTATAACAACGAACATCTTATAACAACCCGACAATTTTAACAGCAAAAATAAAATCTTATAACTTTACACTTTTAAAAAATAACATTTTATACATGAATATAATACAACAAACATCAAATAACAACATGACATTATAAAACCATGAATCTTTAATAACTCTTAAAAAAAACAAAATTAAAAAATAACAACATACATTAAACAAAAACATACGTTTAGTAAAACATGACATCTTATCAACAGACGTTATAATAAAAACTTAACATTAGAACCATGACATCTTAAACAAGATAACACTTTTAACAAAATACTTTAATAAAAACCTAAAAATTATAACAACAGGGCATCTTTTAACAACATAACATCTTTAAAAAAAATCTTTTAACATCAAAAATTTTATAAAAACATAACATTTTTAACAAAATAACATCTTAAAACATAACATTTTAAAAACAAAAACATTTTAACAACAACATGACCTCTTATAACAAAAAAACATTCTAAATCAACATTTTAACAAAACATAAAAACTTATAACAACATAAAAATCTCATAAACAGACATTAAAAATAACATAATATTTAACTCAGGGAATCTTTTAAAATATTTTATTACATCATTAATTAACAACATGACACTTACAACAACAAAATGATATTATAATCAACATAAATTTAACAACATGACTCTTTTAACTTAACATCTTATAACCGACATCTTATATAAAAACAGACATTATAAAAACAACATAAATTATAACAACTGACTCTTATAAAAAAAATAACAAAAAAAAACAAAATGACATTATAACAACATATGACCTTATAACAACAAAACAATCTAATAACAGACATTATAACAACAACAAAACATATTATAACAAAATGACAGCTTAAACAATATGACAGCTTATAACAAAAGTTTAAAACAACAACATGACATCTTTTACAACATACATCTTTTTAAAACGTAACATCTTATAACAAACCCCTGCTTATAATAACAAAAATAACATTAAACAACATGACACTTTAAAATAACACTAATAACAACAGACATCATAAAAACAACTAACATTTTAACAACTGCACTTATAACAAAATAAAAATCTATAACAACACGACATTAAATAACAACTTACATAACAACATACATCTTATAACAACAAAACATCTTATAACTAACACTTAAAAAAAGAAAACTTTATAATAACAAAACATTTTTATTACAACAAACATTGAAAAACAAGACATCTTAAAAAAACATAACATCGTAAAAACAACATGACGTTATAAAAAACAACAAAACTTAAAAAAACAGACATCTTATAACATAACATTATAATAACAAATATATTAAACATGGCTTTTATAACAAAATAACTAAATAACATTGCATTATAACAAAAACATGACAATTATAAAAATTAAAATTTAATAACTTGACACTTATAACAACATGCATTATAATGACAACAAACATTTTAACAACATACATCTATAACAACAAACAAAAACAACAGACTTATAACAAAAACAGACAATTAAACAACTGACAGCTGATAAAACTACATCTTAAAACAACAAACTTATAACCAAAATCATTGTAACAGCAACATGACATCTTATAACTTGACATCTTTAAAAAAATAAATTTATTACTGACATTTTAAAAAACAACGTCACATCTAAAAACAAAATAACATTAAAAAAACATGACATTTAAACAACAACAGACTTCTTAAAAAACAAAATTCTTTAACAACATGACATTAAATAAAACATAAAATTTTAACACAGGCATCTTCGAACAATATAACATTGAAAACCTGGCATTATAACAAAAACATGACATTTATAACAAAATAACAAAGAATAACAACATGGCATTATAACAACAACATGCGTCAAAAACAAAATAACATTTTAATAACAACATGACTTTTTAACAACTGGGATCTTATTTCAACATGACAGCTTTCACAATATGATATTAAATAACAAAATTAACATATAACAAATGACATCCTTTTAACAACAAACATCTTATAACAAAACATTTTAAAAGCAACTGACATCTTATAACTTGAAAATCTATAACAAAATAAATTTTATTACATGACAAAAATAACAACAAACTCTTATAAAAACATGACATTATAAAAACCACATAAAATTTGAACAACATGACATTTAAGATACCGTCTTATAACAACATGACATTATAAGAACAAAACATGTTTTATAACAGCAACATGGACGTTATAATAACAACATGACGTTATAATAACAAATGACGTCATAATAACAACATGATATTATAACAACAACATGACGTTATAATAACAACATGACATCTTATAACACGATAACATCTTATAACAACATTACATTATAATAACAACATAACATTATAACAACATGACATCTTATAACAACATAACATCTTATAACATAACATCTTATAACAACAAAACATTATAATAACAACATAACATTATAATAACAACATAACATTACAACAACATGACATCTTATAACAACATAAAATCTTATAACAAAATGATGTTATAATAACAACATAACATTATAACAACATGACATCTTAGAACAGAACATTATAATAACAACATGACATTATAACAACATGACATTCTTATAACAATTTAACATTATAATAACATGGCATTATAACAACAACAGGATATCTTAAACTTAACATTTATATACTTGACATCTTCTAACAAAACACGTCATTTATAATAAAACATAACATTATAACAACATGACATTTATAAACAAATCGTCCAAAAACATTATATTAACAACATGAATTATAACAACAAACATGAATCTTATAACATCATAACAATTATATAACATAACATTTATAACAACTTAACATCTATAACAACATGACCCTTGATAATAACAACAAACATTAGTAAAAACATGACATCTTATAACATAACATTATAATAACAACATACATTATATTAAAACATGACACCTTAATAACAAAACAAAACATTCAAAACATGATATTATAACAAACAACATTACATCTTATAACAACATACATTTATGAAAAACTTGACATTATAATAACATAATATTATAACATCATGACATCTTATAACATATTTTATTACATGACATTATAATAACAACATAACATGTTACAACGACAACATGATATTATAATAAAAAAATACCTTTATAACAACATGACATCTTATAACTGAACATCTTATAACTTGACATCTTATAAAAACATGACATTATAATAACAACATAACATTATAACAACATGACATCTTATAACAACAAAACACTCTAATAACATGACATTATAACAAGAACATTACATCTTATAACAACATAACATCTCATGAGAACATGACATTATAATAACAAAATATTATAACATCATGACATCTTATAACATATTTTATTACATGACATTATAACAACAACATGACATCTTATAACTTAACATCTTAAAACTTGACATCTTATAACAACATGACATTTTAACAACATGGAATATTATAACAACATAAACTTAAAACATAACCATTTATAACAACAAAACTTAAAATAAAACAACAAAAACTTTATTAAAAAACATAATTATTATACAAATGACATTTACAACAAACATAACAACTAATAACAACCTGCGTTATAATATACAAAATAACATTATAACATTCATGAACTATCTTATTACATTAAAACGTTATAAAACACATGAATTAAAACATGGTATTCTTTTAACAGACATGATAAATTAATATATAGAACATTGGCATTATAACCAAAACCTGACATCTTATTAACAACAAAACTTTCTAATAACATGACATTATAAACAACAACATTACATCTGATATAAAACAAAACATTTTATGAGGAATATGACATTATAATTACATAATATTAAAACATCATGGACATCTTATAACAATATAAATCTATAAACTGCATTATAAACAACAACATGACATCTTATAATTGGAACATCTTATAACAAACATGACATTTTAATTAACAACATAACATTATAACAACATGAATCTTATAACAACATAACATTATATAAACAACATGACTTATAAAAAACAACATGACATCTTAGAACAAACATAACAGTATTAATAACATGACATTTAGAACAAACATAACATCTATAACAAACATTGGGGGGGGGGGGGGGGGGGAGGGAAACCTTATAATAATAAAAACATTATAACAACATGACATTCTTATAACAAACATAACACTGTTAAAATCAACATTAACATTATAACACATGACATCTTATACCAACATAACATTTTAATAACAAACATGACATTATAACAACTAACTGAATCTTATAACAACATAATCATATTGCAAACATGACATTATAATAACAAAATAATTTTTGTATAACAACATGGAATCTTATAACATTTTATAACATTATTATAACCTGGCATTATAACAACATGACATTTATATCAACATAAACAAATGTTGGACATTTATAAGAACAACATGACATCTATATACAACGTAACACTTAATAAGTACATGAATCTTTTATAAACAACAACATGAACATCTTTAACAAATGACTTTATTAATAAATCTTAAAATTATAACAACATGACAGCATATATAACAACATAAACATTCTATTACAACATGAAATTGTAACAGCAACATGACATCTGATAAATTGCTCTTTTACACTTGACATTTTTTAAGGCACATTATTATAAACAACGTAATACATCTCTATAACGACATGACATTATTAAAACAACATAAACATTATAAGAACATGACATATTAAGATAACAAACATACATCTTATAACATAATTCTTATAATACAAAAAAACATCCATAACCATAGCATTTTCATATCAACCTACATTTAGTACACAATATCTTATAAAAAACTTAACAATTTATAGACAACATTACATCTTATAACAACTTAACATTATAAGAAATCAATCTTAAAACATACATTATAATAACAACATGACATTATAATAATGTATTCTTATAACAACATAACATTATTTTTGTCATGGGATTTATAACTACCAAACATGAATTTTAAAACAACATATCTTATAACAACATGACATTATAACAACAACATAATATTTTAACAACATGGCGTCTTATAACAATATAACATTATAATAACCTTGCATCATAACAACATGACATCTTATAAAAACATAACACTGTATAACAACATGACATTATAACAACAACATGACATCTTATAACAACATAACATTATAATAACAACATGACATTATAACAACAACATGACATCTTATAACAACATGACATTATATTTACAACTTAACATTATAACAACATGACATCTTATAACAACATAACATCTTATAACAACAAGACATTTTAACAGCAACATGACATCTTATAACTTGACATCTTATAAGAACATAACATTATAATAGCAACATGACATTATAACAACAACATGACATCTATTAACAGCATATCTTATAGCAACATGACCTTATAATAACAACATACTATTATAACAACATGACATCTTATAACAACATGACATTATAATAACAACTTAACATTATAACAACATGACATTATAACAACATGACATTCTTATAACAACAAAACATTACAATAACATGGCATTATAACAACAACATGACATCTTATAACTTTACTTCTTATAACTTGACATCTTATAACAACTTAACATTATAATCAATATGGAATCTTATAACAACTAAACAAGCTTTTAACAACATGAATTTAACAGCAACATGACATCTTATACTTGACATCTTATAAACGGGAGCTAAAAATTTGATGTTACATGACATTATAATAAACAAATAACATTTTATAACAAAATGGACATTATAATAACATAACTTTATACCAACATGAATCTTTTAACTTAACATTTAGTACTTAACAGCTTATAACAATACATTATGTTAACAAACATGACATTATAAGATCAAAGACATCCGTATATCAACAAAACATTTTAATAACAACATGACATTGTAACATTACTACATGACATCTTTTAAACAACATAACATTATCATACATTGACATTATAACACATTTATGACTATCTCCATAACAAAAAACATACTAATTGCCATGTCCATTATAAACATACAACATAAAGTCTTTTTTAAAAAAAACCAAATAAAAATCTTATGAAACTTGACATTATAATAAAACATAATTTTATAACATCATGACATATTATAACATATTAAACATTATAATAACATGGACATTAGATCTTACAACAACTGACAAATTATAACAACAAATAACATTATAAAAACAACATAACATTATAACAACATGACTCTGATAACCTTAACATTATCATAACAACATGAATTATAACACATGACCTATTCTGGTAAACAACATTACATTATAAAAACAACAGGGCATTATAACAACAAACGTGACTTCTTATAAAACAAACATCTTATGACAATACATGACATTATAATAATTATATCTATAAACAACATCACATTTATAACAATATAACATTATAATAACCATGGACATTTTAAACAAAAATGATATCTTATAACTAACATCTTATAAACTTGACATCTTATACAATAATGACATTATTATAACAAACTTAACATTTTAACATCATGAAACATCCTTATAACAACATATCATTTTACTATAACATGACATTATAGCAACAAACATGACATCTTTATATATCACCAAATACATTATAATAACAACTATGACATATTAACAAACAACAATGACGTTATAATAACAACATGACAACTTTTGGACAACAATGACGTTATATAACTACATCAACCATTATTAATAACAACATAACGTTATAACAACATGACATCTTATTAACAAAAGAACACGTTATAAGATTATGACGTAAAAATAATAACATAACATGATAACAACATGACATCTTATAAACTTTATAATTAAACAAACATGACATTATATACAACTTGGACTTTCTTATAATAACATAACAATGCGATTAACAGGGCCATTATAACAACAATTCTGACATCTTATAATCTGATACCTCTTTATAACATTACTCTTATAACAACATATCATTATAGATCACATGTAAATTTTACAAACAACATGGAATATTATAAAAACATAAGCATTATTATTGACAACATGGACATTACAACAACTAAATTGTCATCTTTGAACAACATTTCATTATAAAAACATGACATTTATAACAACCATTGGACATCTTATAACATATCATTTCTTTTGATAACATGACATTATTACATTAAAATTTACATCTTTTATAACATCAAAAACATCTTATGAGAAAGATATTATAATAAAATAATATTATAACATCATGACCATCTTATAACAAGTTATAACATTCTAACATGGGCATTATCTACAAACAACACGACATCTTATAACTTGACTCTTATAACGACATGAATATTATAATAACAAATATCATTTATAAAACATGAATCTGCCTTTTAACACTAAACATATATATCAACATGAATTATAACAACACATGACATCTTATAACAACATGACATCTTATAACATTAGGGCCTTATAACACAACAAAACATATAACACATGGTACCATCTATAACATAACATTATAATAAAACATACATTATAACAACATGACACCTATCTACCAACATGACATTATAATAACAACATAACATTATAACATGACATTTCATAACAAATAACATTATAAATAACAACATGGCCCTTATAACAACAAATGACATTTATAAAACATCACATATCTCGTGTGCCTATAGCAACATGACATTATAATAACAAATTAATAGTATAAAATCAACATTTGAACATCTTATAACAATATAATCATCATAAGAACAAACATGACATTAAAGAACAAACATGACATCTTTAACAATCATAACATTATAATAACAAAAGACATTATTACAAGAACATGACTGATCATCATTTTATAACAACATGGACATTTATAATAACAAATAACATCTATAACAACATGAACATATAAATAACTCATAACATTATAAAACATGACATATTAAGATAAAAGATAACATCATATAATTAACATCATATAAACAAAACATTATAATAACAATATAACCTTATCATAACAAACATAACATTATAACAAAACATGACAATCTTATATCAACATGGGACATCTTCTAACAACATATAAACATTATAATAAGAACAATGGACAATTATAACAACATACATGACATCTCTGTAACAAATGACTATTATAATATATCGTAACCTGTATAACAACAGACATATTATAACAACATAACATCTTATAACAACATGACATTGTAACAGCAAATGACTCTGATAAATTGGACATCTGTATAACAACTTGTCATTTTTAATAACATGACATTATAATAACAACATAACATCTTATAACAACATGACATTATAATAACAACATAACATTATAACAACATGACATCTTATAACAACATAACATCTTATAACATAACATCTTATAACAACAAAACATTATCAAACAACATAACATTATATAACACCATAACTTTTAAACAACCATGAATCTTATAACAACTTAACAAATTTATAACAACATAACATTTGATAAACAAACATTATTTAATAACTAATCACATCTTAAACATAACATTATAATAACAACTTGACATTTTAACACGATGGCATCTTATTACAAATGACAGCTTATCCAATTTGATATTATAATAACAACTTAATCATTTATAACAACATGAATCTTATAACAACAATATAATCTTAGTAAACCACTTGACATTGTAACAGCAACATGACATCTTATAACTTGACATCTTATAACAAAATAACATTTTATTACATGACATAATAATAACAACATAACATCTTATAACAACATGACATTATAATAACAACATAACATTTGAACAACATGACATCTTAAGATACCATCTTATAACAACATGACATTATAATAACAACATGTTATTATAACAGCAACATGACGTTATAATAACAACATGACGTTATAATAACAAAATGACGTCATAATAACAACATGATATTATAACAACAACATGACGTTATAATAACAACATGACATCTTATAACACGATAACATCTTATAACAACATTAAATTATAATACCAACATAACATTATAACAACATGACATCTTATAACAACATAACATCTTATAACATAACATCTTTATAACAACTTAAACAATTATCATATCAACATAACCATTATAATTACAACATACATTTACAACAACTGACATCTTAGAACAACATAAATCTTATAACAAAATGATGTTATAATAACAACATAACATTATAACAACATGACATCTTAGAACAGAACATTATAATAACAACATGACATATATTACAACATGTCATTTTATAACAATTTAATCAATATAATACATAGGCATTATAACAACAACAGGATATCTTATAACTTAACATCTTATAACTTGACATCTTATAACAACACGACATTATAATAACAACATAACATTATAACAACATGACATCTTATAACAACATAACATTATAATAACAACATGACATTATAACAACAACATGACATCTTATAACAACATAACATTATAATAACATGACATTATAACAACATAACATCTTATAACAACATGACCTTATAATAACAACAAAACATTATAACAACATGACATCTTATAACATAACATTATAATAACAACATAACATTATATTAACATGACACCTTATAACAACAAAACATTCTAATAACATGATATTATAACAACAACATTACATCTTATAACAACATAACATCTTATGAAAACATGACATTATAATAACATAATATTATAACATCATGACATCTTATAACATATTTTATTACATGACATTATAATAACAACATAACATGTTACAACGACAACATGATTTTATATTAAAAAAAATACTTTAATAACTACATGAATCTTATAACTGAAATCTTATAACTTGCCATCTTATAAAAACATGACATTATAATAAACATATAAACATTTATAACAAACCATGACATCTTATAACTATCAAAAAACACTTTATACATGACATTATAAAACAAGAAATTACATTCTTATAACAGAACATAACATCATCATAGAGAACATTGACATTATAATAACAAAATATTATAACATCATAGACATTTATAAAATATTTTATTACATGACATTATAACAACAACATGACATCTTATAAACTTAACATCTTTAAAAACTTGACCATCTTATAACAAATGACCATTTTAACAAATGACATCTTATAATCAACATAAACACTTAAAAACCATAAACTCTTTAACACCAAACATAATAACAACAAAAAACTTTATTATAACACAACATAATTATTATAAACAAATGACATCTTACAACAACATAAACAACTAATAACACCCTGACGTTATAAATAAACAACATAACATTATAACATCATGACATCTTATACGCTGAATTATAAAAACAACATGACATTAGACATGGTATCTCTATAACCCCACATTATAATTATAATAACATGGCTTTTATTTAACAACAACATGCTTCTTATAACATACAAAAACATTCTAATAACATGACATGTATACAACAACATTACCATCTTATAACAACAAACATCTTATGAGAATATGACATTATAATAACATAATATTAAAAAACATCATGACAATCTTATATACAAATATTAAATCTTTATCATGGCATTATAACAACAACATGACATCTTATAACTTGACATCGTTGAACAAAATGACATTAAATAATAAAAAACAATTACATTATAACAACATGGACATCTTATAACACATAAACATTATAATAAGACAACATGACAATTATAAAAACAAATGACATCTTTAACAAACATTAAATTATTCAAATAAACATGACATTTATAACAACCATTAACATCTTATAACAACATGACCGTATAATAACTACATAAACATTTTATAAACAACATGACATCTTTTTTAACAACCATAACACTGTAAAAACAACTAAAATTATAAACATACATGACATCGTATACCAACCATAACATTATAATAACAAACATGACATTAGTAACAACAAACATTATATCTTATAACAAACCATATCATATGCAAACATGACATTATAATAACAAAAATAATATTATAACAACATGGACATCTTATAAACAATATAAACATTATAATATCTGGCATATATTCCACATGACTCTTTAACAACATAACAATGTTGACATTATAAAGAACAATGATCATCCTATTACAAACATAACACTATAATAAGATCATACATATATATAAACAAACCAACATGACATCTTATAACAAAATGACTTTAAATAACTATCTTAAAATTATAACAAACATGACATCTTATAACAACATAACATCTTATAACAACATGGAAATTGTAACACGATTACTAGCAACTTGACATTCGGATAACTTGACATCTTATAACAACTGACATTTAATTACATGACATTATAATAACAACGTAACATCTTTATAACGACATGGACATTATTAAATAACAACATAAACATTATAAGACATGACATATTAGATAACAACTAACAATCTTATAACATTACATCTTATAACAAAAAAAACATCCTTAACATCATAGCCATTATTCATAACAAAAAACATAACATTAGAACAACATATTCTTATAACTACATAACAATTTATAAACAACATAACATCTTATAACAAACATAACCTTATTAAGACATCACATCTAAATAAACATAACTTTTATTATAACAACATGACATTAATAACATGACATTCGTATAACACATATACATTATTTTAACATGGAAGTTAACAACACCCAACATGACATTTTAAAACAACCATTTTTATAACAACATGACATTATTAACAACAACATAATATTTTAACAACATGGCGTCTTTTAAAAATATAACATTATATAACCTTGCAATTCATAACATCATGACATCTTTTATAAAAAACATAAACACTGTATAACAACATGACATTTTAACAACAACATGAATCTTATAACAATAACATTATAATACAAACATGACATTTATAACCAACAGCATGACCTCTTTATAACAACATGACATTATATTTACAACTTAACATTATAAAAACAACATGACATCTTATAAACAACATAACATCTTATAACAACAGACATTTTAAGAACATGACATTCTTTATAACTTGACCATCTTATAAGAAATAACATTATAATTGCAATGACATTTAACAACAACATGACATCTAATTTACAGCATGCTTATAGCAACATGACTTATAATAACAACATACTATTATAACACATGGTCATCTTATAAACAACATGACATTATAATAAAACTTAACATTATATCAAAATGACATTTTAACAAACATGGACATTCTTTTAACAACAAAACTTACAATAAACATGGCATAAATAAACAACAACATGACATTTCTAACTTTACTCTTATAACTTGACAATCTTATAACAATTAACTTTATTACAATATGACATCTTATTAGACAACATAACAGCTTCTAACAACATGACATTATAACAGCAACATGACATCTGTATAACTTGACATTTATACGATGATAACAGTTGATTACCATGACATTATAATAAAACAAAATAACTCATTTTTAAAACAAAATGACATTATAATAACAATAACTTTATTACAACATGACATCTTCATAACTTTTTAACCATCTTAATAACTTAAATGGCTTATAACAACATAACATTTATAATAAAAATGACATTATATGGAACAAATCATGCACCTTATAACAACAAATACCATTTTAATAAACAACATGACATTGTAACACAACATGACATCTTATAACAACATAACATTATAATAACATGACATTATAACAACAATATGACATCTCATAACAACAAAACATACTAATAGCATGACATTATAACAACAACATAACGTCTTATAACAACATAAAATCTTATGACAACATGACATTATAATAACATAATATTATAACATCATGACATCTTATAACAATATAACATTATAATAACATGGCATTATATCTTACAACAACATGACATTATAACAACAACATAACATTATAAAAACAACATAACATTATAACAACATGACATCTTATAACATAACATTATCATAACAACATGACATTATAACAACATGACATTCTTGTAACAACATTAACATTATAAATTCAACATGGCATTATAACAACAAACGTGACATCTTTATAACAACATAGCATCTTATGACAACATGACATTATAATAACATAATATTATAACAACATCACATCTTATAACAATATAACATTATAATAACATGGCATTTTAACAAAACATGATATCTTATAACCTAACATCTTATAACTTGACATCTTATAACAATATGACATTATTATAACAACATAACATTTTAACAACATGACATCTTATAACAACATAACATTATAATAATAACATGACATTATAGCAACAACATGACATCTTATAACACCAAAACATTATAATAACAACATGACACTATAACAACAACATGACGTTATAATAACAACATGACAACTTAGAACAACATGACGTTATAATAACAACATAACATTATAATAACAACATAACATTATAACAACATGACATCTTATAACAACATAACATGTTATAAGATTATGACGTTATAATAATAACATAACATTATAACAACATGACATCTTATAACATTATAATAACAACATGACATTATAACAACATGACATTTATTAATAAACATAACTGCGATTTAAACATGGCATTATAACAACAACATGGACATCTTATAACTTAACATCTTATAAAATACATTTATAACAAATAACATTATAATAACAAGATAACAATATAAACAACAACTGTGACAAAAATTTTTTCCTTATAACAACATAACATTATATTAACAACATGACATTACAACAACAACATGACATCTTATAACAACATAACATTATAAAAACATGACATTATAACAACAATATGACATCTTATAACAACAAAACTTTCTGATAACATGACATTATAACATTAACATTACATCTTATAACAACAAAACATCTTATGAGAACATGACATTATAATAACATAATATTATAACATCATTGACATCGTATAAACAATATAACAATTATAACATGGCATTATACACCAACACGAATCGATATACTTGACATCTTATAACGACATGATATTATAATAAACAAATAACATTATAAACAACATCAATTTTTAACAACATAACACTATATAAACATATCATGACTTTATACAACAACATGTAATCTATAACAAACATGAATCTTATAACATTATGGGCCCTATAACAACCAACAAACATTATACAACATTGACTCTTATAACATAACATTATAATAACAAACATTAACATTATAACAACATGACACCCTTATTACAAACATGACCAATTATAATAACAACATAAAACATTATAAACATGACATTCATAAACAACCATAACTTTATAAATAACAACATGACATTATAACAACAACTGACACTTATAAATCATGTCTTATACGCAAAACATGGACATTATAATAACAATATAATATTTATAACAACATGCCATCCTTTTAACAATATAACATATAAGAACAAACATGCATTATAAGAACAATCATGAATCTTTTAACAAATAACATTATAAATAACCACATGACATTATAACAAGAACATGGACCATTTTATATACTACATGACATTATAATAACAAAATAACTTTTTATAACAACTTGACATATTTAATAAATCTATAACATTATAACAATGACATATTAAAGATAAAAAGATAACATCATATAACATAACATCTTATAATACAAAACATTATAATAACAATATAACATTATCATAACAACATAACATTATAACAACATGACATCTTATAACAACATGACATCTTATAACAACATAACATTATAATAAGAACATGACATTATAACAACAACATGACATCTTATAACAACATGACATTATAATATTATCTTAACAGTATAACAACATGACATCTTATAACAACATAACATCTTATAACAACATGACATTGTAACAGCAACATGACATCTGATAACTTGACATCTTATAACAACATGACATTTTATTACATGACATTATAATAACAACATAACATCTTATAACAACATGACATTATAATAATAACATAACATTATAACAACATGACATATTAAGATAACAACATAACATCTTATAACATAACATCTTATAACAACAAAACATTATCATAACAACATAACATTATCATAACAACATAACATTATAACAACATGACATCTTATAACAACATAACAATTTATAACAACATAACATCTTATAACAACATAACATTATAACAACATCACATCTTAAAACATAACATTATAATAACAACATGACATTATAACATGACATTCTTATAACAACATAACATTATCAGATCAAGCTGAAGACCAAGAACCAGAAGAGAAATCCCCGTTTGCGGTTCAACATGGAAAAGCTGAAGGACCCCGAAGTCGCTGAAATCTTTAAAGCTGAGATAGGGGGCAGATTTGCAGCATTGAATTTCCTCCAAGATGACATCAACAACCTCACTGAGACCTTCAGCAAGACCATTCAGGAGACAGCGCTGGAGATCCTTGGGAAAGAGAGGAAAAAGAACCAACCGTGGGTTACCAACGATACCTGAACCTGTGCGACCAACGTAGGGAGCTAAAGTCCAGTGAAGAACAAAAAACCCAGAAACGGCTGAAGAGTATAGAACAGTCAACAGGTCAATCAAGAAGAAGATGACTGAGGCCATGGGAACTGATGTCAGAACAATGCTCCAAGGTTGAGAAGGCAATGGCGAAAGGAGACAGCAAAGAGGCGTACCAGACCATCAAGGTACTAACCAAGTCCCAGCAGCCAAAGACCTCCGTTATTGAAGACAAAGAGGGGTCAGTCCTTACAGAGAGCGCCACTATCATGAAGAGATGGACAGAATATTGCAGAGACCTGTACAACTACAAGCTGAAGGCTGATCCGAACAAACTTCACGAGCAAGATCCCAGACCATCAGATCCTGAAAGCACACAGGTGCTGGAGGAAGAGGTAGAAGAAGCAGTAAGATCCCTGAAAGGAGGCAAGTCACCAGGATTGACAACATCCCGGCTGAGCTCATCAAGAACGGAGGCCCAGAGATGATCAAGGCATTAACAATCATCTGCCAACGCATCTGGACCAGCAAAGAGTGGCCTGAACAGTGAACCCAATCCATCATAGTTCCACTTCCAAAGAAGGGAGACCTGAAGAAGTGCCAAAATTACAGAACAATCAGTCTGATAAGCCATCCAAGCAAAGTTATGCTACGCATTGCCTTGAACAGACTGAAACCACAAGCAGAAGAAATCCTATCAGAAGAACAGGCAGGATTCAGACCAGGTCGAAGCACTGTCGAACAGATCTTCAACATCAAGATGCTCATAGAGAAGCATCTCCAACATCAGCTACAGCTCTACAACAACTTCATTGACTTCAAGAAGGCCTTCGATCGAGTGTGGCAAGAAGCTCTGTGGCAAGTCATGAGAGACTATAGCTTCGACGAGGACCTGATTCAAGTCATCCAGGCGCTGTATGACAGCTCCCACAGTGCAGTCCTCATGGGTGGAGAAATCGGGGAGTTCTTCCGGACTTCAGTTGGGTTCGACAAGGCTGCCCGCTATCCCCCGTTCTTTTCAACGTGTTCCTGGAGAACATCATGCAGGAGCCCTCCTTGGCTTCAAGACCACAATCACAATAGGAGGAAGGCCAGTCCTGCAATCTTCGATCGCAGACGATATTGATCTCATGGGCCGCAGTGAAGAAGAACTCCAGGATCTCACCACCAGACTGGAAACATCAGCCAATGCCCACGGTATGGAGATCAGCACGGAAAAGAGCAAGATCCTAGTGAACAGTACCACACCGATCACTCCCACCAGCATCAAGAGAGTGGCAAGACACTAGAGGAGGTGGAAACTTTCAAGTACCTTGGAGCAGTCATCACCAAAGAAGGTACGAGCACACAAGAGGTGAAGATCAGACTTGCTGTGGCACTCTCCTCCATGACTAAGCTGGCGAAAGTGTGGAGAAACCACAACATCAGAACCCACACTAAGGTCAGACTCTACAAGGCACTCGTCACATCCATTGCCTTGTACAGCTGTGAAGCATGGACACTTACTGCCGATTTAGAACGTCGCATCAAGCCTTTGAGATGAAGTGCCTCAGGCGGATCCTGAACATCACCTACAGAGACCGCAAAACCAATGACTACGTCTGGCAGCACGATCGAGGCAAAGGCTGGCAAACAAGAACCATGCTAGATACAGTCAAACGGAGGAAACTGAAGTTGGTTTGGCTACACAACAAGGCATAACAGCCTGTCAAAGACATCCTGCAGGGAATGGTGGAAGGAGCAAGGAGGCAGGGACGACCACGCAAAAGCTGGATATCCAACATCAAGGAGTGGACCGGCCTCACTGTACCAAGCCTCCTGAAAACAGCCCAGACAGAACCATTTGGCGGTCCACTTGCAGCGTCCGTGCGGGTACCCCAACGGTTGTCCCGACCAAGGGATGAGTGAGTGTGAGTGAGTGATTATAACAACAACATGACATCATATAACAGCATAACATTATAATAACATGACATTATAACAACAATTCGACATCTTATAACAACAAAACATTCTAATAACATGACACTATAACAACAATATTACATCTTATAACAACATAACATCTTATGAGAACATGACATTATAATAACATAATATTATAACATCATGACATCTTATAACATATTTTATTATATGACATTATAATAACAACATAACATCTTACAACAACAACATGACATTATAATAACAACATACCTTTATAACAACATGACATCTTATAACTTAACATCTTATAACTTGACATCTTATAAAAACATGACATTATAATAACAACATAACATTATAACAACATGACATCTTATAACAACATAACATTATAATAACAACATGACATTATAACAACAACATGACATCTTATAACAACATAACATTATAATAACATGACATTATAACAACAATATGACATCTTATAACAACAAAACATTATAATAACATGACATTATAACAACAACATTACATCTTATAACAACATAACATCTCATGAGAACATGACATTATAATAACATAATATTATAACATCATGACATCTTATAACAATATAACATGGCATTATAACAACATGGCATCTTATAACTTAACATCTTAAAACTTGACATCTTATAACAACATGACATTATAATAACAACATAACATTATAACAACATGACATCTTATAACAACATGACATTAAAACAACAACATGACATCTTATAACAACATAACATTATAATAACAACATGACATTATAACAACAACATGACATCTTATAACAACATGACATCTTATAACAACATAACATCTTATAACAACATGACATTGTAACAGCAACATGACATCTTATAACTTAACATCTTATTACAACATAACATTTTATTACATGACATTATAATAAATACATAACATCTTACAACAACATGACATTATAATAACAACATAACTTTATACCAACATGACATCTTATAACTTAACATCTTATAACTTAACATCTTATAACAACATAACATTATAATAACAACATGACATTATAACAACAACATGACACCTTATAACAACAAAACATATAACAACATGACATTAAAACAAAAAATTTTTAAAAAACTAAA